>JAJKLI010000074.1:0-35784 GCA_023159215.1 Xylariaceae sp. AK1471 | reverse complement strand
ATATAAAGCATGCTAAAAATCTTATATAAACTAAGATAATTTAGCCGGATTTTATATAATTGTTTTATAACAATGCGTAATTTTAATAAGTAAAAAAATGTTCTTTATAATTACGTTAAATAATGCTAGATAATAATGCAATAATAATAATATAACTAATAAACTGTTTTAAAATACTAATAATAAATATTTTAACAGCTTTAAAAAATTTAAAAAACTAATTCGGATAATAATAACTAGTTATAAAAAATTTAATTTATATATAAACTTTATATATAACTAAATAATATAAAGTAGTAAACTATAATATATAAGATTAATAAATAGTAAAAGTTTTTAATATAATTTATTTTTTATTATAGTAATTGCTGATTAAACTAGAAACAGTTTTAAGATATTCTGACGGAGAAATAGGTCGATTAATCAGGGAAGCGGAGAAGAGCATGTGCAGTAACTACTAGCGATCTTGGTGCTGGTGTTTCTAATGATCTATTTCTTTAAGTCTAAGTTTTCTACACCAGTTTCTGTGCTCGCTTAGTTATTGTATGTTCTTAGATCATAATAACTCCTTTCGTAGTTTTCATAAAGCGTGGCACTTGTACTGTGGCTAATCCACCGCGTGCTATAATCCACTTTACCGTTACAGATATTATATAAACGAGTTTTTTATATACTTGAAAAAAAAAACTACATTTTACTATAAAACAGTAATAAACTAGTTTAAATAACTAATAATTAATTAAATATTTATAAGCATAAAAAACTTATTATTTATATTAATATTATAAGATTACTTTTTATTTATTTTAAGCTATATATATATATCTGGTTATAAAGTACTTTTTATATAAACGTTTAAAATATAACTAAATATTAAAACAGAACTGAAATTTTAAAAACATTATATAATAAAGCTAATAACTATTAAAAAAAATAAAGCATAAACTAATATTAACTTAATAAAAGCGGCTGCAGAAAATAACGTTAACTTAGCTATAAATTTTCCCTGTTTAAACCTTAAAAATAACAGGATAAAAACGTAATAAAAAAAAGTTAGTTTTTTAATAAACGCTACTTTTATAGTAATTAATACAATAATAACAGATATTATAAAAGATATAAATATAACTAATAAATTAAACAAAGCGAAACGAACAAATAAAGACCTAGTTATAATAAATGTGTTAAATTTTATACTAAAAACAAAGTATATATTATACTAGATAATAAGTATTATTAAAAAAGAAAAAACAGTTTATAACAAACGGTTATTTCTTATTAAAAAAAAGTTTTAAACAATAAAAAATTAAGTTTTAATATAAAACAAGCTATAAATAATAAAGATTATTATAACTATTTAAATGTTTTTACTATAATAATAAAAACGATATAGATTATTATAATAAAAACAAAACGGACTTGTTAAAAATATAGAAAGGTTTTTTTGTTTAAAAATAAATATATAATTCACGTTTATAAGAATAACTATATAATAGTACTAATAGCACCCTATAAAAACTATATAATACTTGTAATAAAGAACATTTTAAACGAAAAGCATATATTTAATACTTTATTAATAAACAGCGATTTTATAATAAAAGCTTAAAATTAGCAAGATATATTATACTATTAACAGATTAAAAAATTGTTAAAATATAAACCGCTAATAATAAAAAACAAGTAAGAACTAATATATTATTAAGAAATATTAAACGTTAATAGTACATATATTTTAAAAAAAAAATAATACTTAAACATTTATAATACTAAATAAAAACTTTTAATTTAATGAGAAAAAAACTTATTAAGAATTAATGTTTAACTACTATAGTTAATACAAAAAAAGTCCGTTATTAAATATATATATATAAAAATAAACATATAATTTCTAGATGCTAATAAAACTTATATAGTATATGTAGACTTTAATGCATTATTTAAAATAGTCGGGCGATAGTTTTTTAAAAAATACTGCTTTAATTTTAAAATCTAACTAATTAGTACATATATAAGAATAAACGGAATTAGCGGACCAGTTTATTTAATAAACGAAGTAATTTTTAATATAATCGTACTAGCAAAAAACTATAATGAAAAAAATATAAAAATTGTTATAAAAATTTTTGCATAAATAAATAACTACTTTAAGCTTAATATATTGTTTAGGATATTATAGTTTAATGAATATAACGTTATCGTAAATATACTAAACAAAATATTAGCGATTATATTAGTATATAACGTAACCGTATTAGTTATAATAAAAATTAAAATCATGCTAATTAAATAATAAATAGTTATTATAAACAATATTATCGTGCTATTAATATTTTTAATATTAGTTTTAGTGCTATATACTGATTTATTTAGATAAAGCAATTTTAAAATATAGAAAAACTATTTTTTTATTGTAATATATAAAGGACTTATAAATATAATTATAAATATATAAATAATTAAATATATTTTATATATTAATAATATAAATAAACTAATTCGCGTTTAATAAAACCTATAAATCGAATATATTAAAAACCTCGATATAAACAATAAAAAAAAAGTAAGCTAGATAATAAAATCTATATTTAAAATATTATAAAAAAATAGTATAAAATATAATAATATTAAATAGTTATTTTATATATAAATTTAAGCTAATAAACTAAAAACTAAAAAAATTATATATATAAACGACTATACTAAACAAAAAGTATAAGCAATATTTTAAAACGATTAAGCAAACTTATTACTTATGTTATTTATAAAACAGAATAGTTAAAAAATTAAACCAAGTAAACTAAAATGTGTATTATATAAACTAACTAAAAATAAACGTTAAGTTTTAAATAAAAACCTTACGTTTATAAAAGCTAAGCTAAAACTTCTAAAGAAATATAACGTGTAATAATTAAAAAATATTATAAATATTCCTAAAAACAAGAAGTTGCGTGTAAATCTTATACCTAAATAACAGAAATAAAAAATACGTATAAAACTATACTGATTAAGTATTAAAAATAATATATTTCTTAATAAAAAATTCAACAAAATATATAAAAATAACAAACTTAACTAAATATAAAAACTAATACTATTTAGTTATTTTATATTTATAGTATAAAATACAGTAAATAGTAATCGCAAAAACTAAGTAGTAGTAAATTTTAAAGCTTTAAATAATATTATAATACTTAATATATATTTTATGTTTTATTAAAAAAACGTGATTACAGATATATTCAGTAAAAAGATTATTAGTGTATTTAACGCAGCAAAGTTTTTTTATTAACTACTTGTTTATTTAAATTATTATAATAAAATAGTTATTGCATTATTATACGGTTTAAAAGTTTTTAATATCGCTTTTATAAAATTTAAAAACAGCTTATTATATACTTAAAGATTTATAAATTTACAGGTTAAAAAATACAGATATTCTTATTATATATATATAAATAATATCGTTATTTTTAACAACTTAAAGAAAAAATATTTTAATTATATCAAGAAAGTTTTTTAATTGTTTATTAAAATTAGATTAACATTATCTGTTAAAAAGTTTTTTTACGGATATTTATTAGTTTAATTGTTTACGCTAAAAGTAAATAACTAAAATGTTAGTATAATATAAAATTATATAAAAACGATTAAAAAAATTAAAATGTTAAAAACGATAAGTAATCTAAAAATATATATTAAAATAATAATATAGTTATATAAATATATACTATAATTTTAATAAAAGATTTATTTTTTATAAAAACGTAAAATAAATGTATTAAACAATAAATAGTAAAAAAAAGAAGTTTTAATTAAAAACGTTATTAGCAAAAAAAAAAAATATTAAAACAACTTTTTATACTTACACTTAAAAAACTTAATAGTTTTAGAATTATATAAAACGATTTATATAAAAACGATTACTTAGTTTATTAAAATTATAGTTAAAAAGTTTTGTTTAAAATAAATATATTACCTAAAAAAGAATATAATTTAATCGTTTTATATTTTAAAAATAAATAAATAAACGGTTTAATATTTATTAACTATATATAGCTTATAATATATTTTAATAAAGTTTTAATAAAAGCAAAAAAAAAATATTAAGCTATAAAATTAAAAATTTTATACTTAATATAAACTTGTTAATAATTACGACTATATATTTAATTATATTAGTAATTAATTTTTATACTTATAGATTATAAAGCTATAAAAAGAATTATAAACTAAAAAAGTTTAATAACTATAAATATCGTTAAAATAAATCCTTAACTAGTAATTATATCGGTTTATTTTAAACAGTATAAACTTAATATCTAATATATACTAAAACGTATTAATTTTATATTAAACGCTTTATTTAAACTACTTATTAAAAAAACAAGATAAAATATTAAAAAAGCTAAGCAGACTAAAAAAAGTAAACTTAATAATCTAACAGATTAGTTTACTTACGTTATATTTTTAGTATATATTAAAAACAAAAAGAAAAAAATTAATTTACAGATATAAAAACAACAAAAAAACATAGAAAATTATAACAGTACTTAAGAAAACTATAATATTAAAAAGAATGCTTTTTAAAAAAAAAATCAGTTTATTTTATTATATACTATTTATAAGAAAAAAAAAACTAGTTATATTAAAAGTATATACTATATATTTTCTGCACGAAACTTACAATATAAAGCACTACTTTAATATAAAACGAATACTACACGCTTTAAAAAACTTCATAATATATAGTTTGTTATAATAAATTAGATAATATTTAGTACACTGCTTAAAATATTTAAACAATAAAATAAACCGTTAGAAACTAGCAAGTATATTATAACCGATTAAAATAATAGCTTTATTATACTATACAGTAATTATAGATTTCATCATTAAAATACTAAAAATAAAAGCAATAAATATGCTTTAAAAACTAGCCGGTTTTAATATATATAACTATTTTCTAATTATTACATATAAATTTAATAAAAAAACGCTTTTAATTTTAAAAAATATTAAATATAAAATAATATACTAGGTAATTATTTTAGCTATAATATTTTAACTATATAAATAAAGCATACTAAAAAAATTTATATCATATAAAAACTCTCGTTTTATATTTAAACTATAGTAGATATTATTTTTTTAAGTAAATATTTAAGTAGCTTTTTTTATAGTTTATTACTTGTAAATAAATAGCTAATTTAAAAAAAAAACTAAAACATCGAAATAACTGTTAAATATTACTATATAAATTTAAACATTTTTTAAACAATAATATTTATACTTTTATAACATGCTCTAAATAATAGAAAATATAAAACATTTAAAAGATTATTAAATAAAACTATCTTTAAATTTAAGCTTATAACATTTTTGTTTATAATATAAATATTAAAGAATATAGTTGATTATAGCGTAATATAATAAATATATTTAAAAAAATATATAAATAGTACTAAATTATACCGCGATTAATTTGAAAATATAGTATAATAAATCTTATAAATACTTAAAATTTAATATTAGTAATAAAATATATTTAAAATTTTATAAAAAATACTATATACTTAAAAACCCATTTAAAAAATAGTTATAACAAAAAGTTAGCTTATTAATAATTACTAGAAAAATCGGAGATTTTTTATATAAACTTAACTTTTTAAAGTACTAGTATATATATTATATTATATTAATCGTTTAATTATATTTTACACTAAAAAAACTAAACTTATATAAATATTAACAACTATAACTAAGCTAAGTTTTTATAAACAGCGATAATAACGGTTAAAAGTTGTATAAAATAAATAAACTTTTACGATAAAGAATTATAAGGGCAAGAAGTTGTTTATAACTAGAGTATTTAATATATTAAAAAAAATATTTAATTTTATATAATATCTAGTATTTCTAGAAAATATTAATATAAAACGCTAAAAAGCTAGTTACTACTTTTAACTATAATAATAAACTAATATTAGAAAATTTTAAAGCTTAAAAAACAAATAAAGTCTAAGCTAGACTACTGTTTATACCTTAAAAACTAGTATTAAACAATTAAAAAATAGTTAAACTTGTACTTAAAATGAACATTTAAATAAAACTTCCTAATAAACAAATAAATATAAGTATTTAAGAAAAAATAGGTTTATAAAGTATTAAAAACAGCTATTTTATAGTTTAAAACTTTACTATTACATAATACTATTTCTTACTATATTTACTCTGCTTATTATACCTACTCTACTTACTATACTTAATTTATTATATCTAATAATTTAAATAAAACATCCTTTATTTTAGTTTTTATAATTATATCACGATTATTGTTATTATTATATACTAGAAAATAGCGATAATAATGAAACCGCGGAATAAAAACGCATTTTTAAACGCGATATTTCCTTAGATTACAAAAATTTAACCTAATATAAAACAAAAACGAACATTTAATAATATATATTAGAAAGCTTTAATTATTAGAAAAATATATGTTAAATAAATAAGAATTAGTTATAATATTAATAACTAGAAAAGTTTTAAATTATAATAACTTTAGAATTAATAAGCATTCATTTAATAAATACGTTTTTTAACCTTTAATCTACTAAAATAAAATTATAGAACTAGTCGTACTAGCTTGCTAAATAAATTATACTAAACTTTTAAAATAACTAGCAATTACTAAACTTAATAGTAAATAATCTAATAATAAACTATAATAAATCGCTATAAAATAACTTAATAAAACAATCGTAAAGAAAACAGTAGCTAAATAAACAAATAATATATAAATTATTTTAAACATTATTAAGCTTAAAATTTTTAAAATAATTTATATAGCTAGTAATTAAAATGCTAGCTTTAAAACAATGTTTACAAAAGTATCTAATAAGATTAAAATAGCCAGAATAAATTAAATTATTTAACAACCGGAATAGCGTGTAATACTAAAATATTAGAAGTAGTTTGCAAACATCGGAAAATATTACTATTATACTGCTTTACTAATAAAAACAATAAAATTTCTACTTAGTAAATAAATTAGCAAAATAAATAGCCGCTTATAAAATATTAAACGATAATTATATATACTAAAACAAAAAATCGAACAATTAATATTATTTACGGCCTTAACTTAAAATAAATACTATAAACACTATATACCGCTAACTAAAAACAGAAAATTTAAAAGCATGTTTAATAAATAATACAGCTAAATTATACTTTTACTTCTAACTTTATAATCTTCCTAGTTTTTAAAACGAAAACATTACGTTTAGCATAATTAAACAGCTTTTTACTCTACTTATAGCTTTATACTTTTATAGTTTTTTACTTTGCTTATACTTTTCTTTAGGTTTTTAAAACGAGAACGTCTTTAACTTTTTTCAGGGGGGGGCAGAATATTACGATCTACTAGAGCTAGCAGGAAGCATCTGCTAAATCAAGCAAGCAGGTACAAACTAAACAAGTCTTATAAATAGCTAGTTAATTAAATAGCTAATAGATCATTATCTTCTTCTAAATATCGACCATAACACTAATAGTTTAGTTTTTTAAATACTTTTAAAATTTATTATATATAGTTTTTATGTTTTTTAAGTATTTTTAAGTATATTAATACATTGTTTAAATATACTATTAAAGATTTATCGATAAATCTTTTTAATAGATGTATAAATATAGTTTAAAATACTGCTAGTATGTTTATTAGTTTAAATAATATAACTTTATATTTATAAAATCCGTAAAAAGTATAAAATGTTGTTTTTTATTTATATAATTTTCTATCCGTATTAAATAATAAATGTTTAGTAAGTTTAATGTTATAAACTATTATACGTTTTATAATTTATTTTTTAGATTTTATATTAAAAGTAATAAATATTAATATTATTTATAATACTGTTAAAATTTTAAGAGTTAATATATAATTAAAAGGTGGTTTTAATAGTGTTAATTAATTTAGTAATAAATAATAAAATATAAATTAAAAGGAGGGTTAAGAATTAAAACCTCAGTTAATTCATAAGTAAAGCTAATTCTGTGAACTTTATTTAATCTATTTATAAGTCACTATTTATCTTATTTATTAGTCACGTGCAGTGGTGGTATCGCACCCTTTGCACGCTTATATTAATAATCTTTATTTAACTTTGTTTTTTTGGTTTTTTTTCTTTAAAATAAATAGTATTAAATATTTAGCTAGTAATATAAATAATATAAAAAACTTTTTATAAGGTTTTTATTTAAGTAGTAATATAGTTCCTTTAAATATTCTTTTTTTATATAGTAAATAAATAATACAGTTCGTAAAGCTTACCTTTAAACTAAGTATAAAAGAGCAATAAAGTTGCCACTTTATCTCGTATAAAGGTTATACAAGCTTGTATAACTTATAACAATAAAGAAAAACCTTAAGTTTTTTTTTTAATAGTATTTTATAGTTTTATTAACTATGTTTTAATAACTTTGTTTTATTTTAATGTTTTTTTATTAAACAGATTATTAAATTCTTTATACTTTTTAAGTATAGTTAGTTTATAAATTAGTTTAAACTTTTTAGTTATTAAAAGAAATTTAAAGTTTTTTCAAGCTTATATACTACGTAAGTATCGCCTTTAATAGCTATTAAGTTTTTTTAATATATATTATTAAAAGTAGCCTTTATTTTAATTAACTTTAAAATTACTCTCTTATAATTTAAAGTATTTTTGTTATAATTTTATTTTTTAAGATTCTTATATTATTAAACGTAAGTTTCTTATTATTATCTTAAATTTTATAAAAAGTTTTGCACTTTTTTTGTTTATAGTTTTATTATTATAGTCGATTTGACTTTAATTTATAATTTTAAGTTAGTAAAAGTGTTTTTTTTCTTTTATAGTATTTACAGTTTATTAATAATTTTTTATAAAATATCGTTTTTTTAAGATTTAAGATTTATAATAACTTATAATTTATATTTTTTATATATAAAAGTAACAGTAATATATATGTTAAAGTTTAAGTTTATAGCATATAAAGAATTTTTAAAGTTTTAAAATAGCTATTAATTTCTTATAGCTATTTATTATTATTTTTTAAATGCTATATTACGTTTTTTCAGCTTAATTATTTTATCGATTTTATTTTTTCTACTTAAAAAATAAAATAACTTGCTTATATTTCTTTTAAATAATATTTTCTATAAAAATTCGTTTTAAAGTTCTCATGCTAATATTTTATTTTTAACGTACTTTTTTTTATAACCTTTAATTTTAGCTTTATAATATATCTTATATAAACTTATAAGAGAGTTATAAACGTTAATGTTTTTTATTATAATAAATTAAAATTATATATTCGATATTTTCGCGTAAATAAAGTGTATTTATAGGGTTTTTAAGTATTTATTATAAAAACTAACCATTTTAAAGTTATTTTATTATATAGATTAAATATTAAAAAATTATATTTAAAACTTGTAAAACTTATTTATATATTAGATTAGTTAGTTATAGTAACTTTTTTTTTAATTATTATTATTATTTTAAATAATTATTTTTTTATTATTAAATTTATTTTTTAGTTAATGTTTTTAAACCTGTTATTTTATATTTTAATATAATAGCTTTTTTTATTTTTATTCGTTATAATGTTTATAATAAAAGTTAAAAATTTATTTTGCGTATTATTTTAAATGGAATAAAATAATAAATTTATATAATATGTTTGTGTTTTTGTTATATAAGCTTAAGTTGTTTAATTTATATTAACTTTATTTTATTGTTTTAATAGTTATGCTTTTAATAAGATTGTTTTATAACTAGCAATTATATTGTTTATAAATACAGTTAAGTTTTTGTTTTACGTATTATTCGTATTTAATTATTTTAAGTTTATTTTTTTATTGTTATTTACTTATAATTATTTATTATTAGTTTATGTTTAGCTTTTTTAATTTATTTGTTTATAAGTGTTATTTATATAGTTTTATATTTATATTAATATTTATCATTTAAACTTTTCTGTTGTTTTTTATATATAACACCCAGTTTTAATTAATATAATAAACATACCTTATTTTTTATACTTTAAAAAATTTAAATATTTTTGTATATATTAAGTATATTTAATTTTCGTTTTAGTAAATATTGTATATTTAAAGAAAATTTAATTTTCTTTTATATATTATTACGACTTATTTATTATTTTAAGTTATTAAACCTTGTTTTTTAAAAACTTGTTTAAATCTTTTTTTTTTTTTAAGCTATTTAGAGTTTTTAATAACCCGTTTTTCTTTTTTGCATTTATAAAATTTAATTTTGTTTATATTAGGTTTTTGTTTTTTTTAAGTTATGTTTAGTTTTATAAACTCTTAAAGTTGTTTTATTATTATGTTTTCTTATAATATTAGTAGTAGTTGTTTAACTTTATTTTTTGCTTTATTATTAATATAGTTAATTATTAATTTTAATTGTTTATATAATAAATTCTTTAAGATCATTTCGTTAATTATTTTTATAAAGTTTGTTTTTAACGATGATTTTTAATTTTAACTAAAATATAGTTACTAAAGCGTTTTTATTGTTTTATTAAATTTATAACCCGATTTATTTAAATTTTAAAATATAAATTAATGTTATTCTTTTTGTTATAAAGTTATAAATGCTTATTAGGAATTTTCTTGTTTTTAAACTGTTAAAGATTATTTTAATAGTTTTTTTTCTTTTTCTTTACGTAGTTTTTAAAAAGAAATTTAGTTTTTTTATTTATTTACTGTGATTATTATTAAAATAAGTTTTTAAAATAAATTTAAACTATTTTATTACTAGCTTTATTAAAAAACTAGTAATATATAATATTTTCTTATTAATATAAGCGTGCAGGGGGTGCGGCAGCACTACTGCACGTGACTTATAAATTAGATAGATTGTGACTTATAAATAGATTAGATAAGGACTACGGAATTAGCTTTAGCTAAGAATTAGCAGAGGCTTTAATTTTTAACCCTTCATTTAATTTATATCTCACTTTCTACTATTAAATTAATTAACCCCTATAAAACCACGTCTCACTTATTATTATTTTTTAAATTTATATTCTGTAAAATTAAAATTAAGCTTTTAAATAAGTTAAAAATGTTTACACGGATTTTCTTTATTATATTTTTATAGTTAAAACATTTTATATATTTAGTTTTAATCAAAATTTAGTTTTATACTAGTATTTATATTTTTAGTTATTAATTGTTTGTGACGATCTATACTTTATTAATTAAAATAAAGGCTAGACTTATATATAGGTTTATTGTTTTTAAAAAATGTTAAACTAATATATCGTTGTATATGGGTTATGTATAAAAGGTAAGACCGTAATGTTGTTTATATAATGAATGTGTTAAACTTATTGTTATTGTTGTTAAAGTTGATCTACAAATAAAAAAACAAGACCTTTATATATACACAATCTCCCTTAATTCTATATATTTCAAATATATTCCATCGTATTAATAAGCATTAATAATATATGCTGATAAATCAAAGGAGTGGAGTCGAGTGGCGTAGAATATTCGAAAATATTCTATGAAATTCCATGGAATTCCATAGAATTCCATAACATTCCATAACATTCTATAAGTGAATATCGGGTAAATCATAGAATATATGCTTATAATGAAGCATATTTTCAATAAAAGAAAATCGGAAATAGTTCACTATAATATATTAATAATTATAAAATATCAAAATATTAAACTTTAAAAACAGTTACTAATAATATAAAAAGTTTACTTTTATTTTATTTTAATAATAACTAAAATTCTTAAATTAATTATTAAAAAAATAACTAGTTATATAAAAAACGTTATAAATATATAAAACTCTTTTTTTATTAATTCTTTTATAGTTTATTTATTTTCTACTACTTAAAACTAAAAATGTTATAAATATTATAAACTTTTAGTTTATATAATTTATGCTCTTTTTTTTATAAGCGTTATAAGCTAATTATATAATTTTTTATTCCGTGCTTATTTCTTATAGCTTATACTTTTATTACGTGTTATACATTTTTATGCTTTATTATTTGTGTTTTTATTAAAGGTTTTTAATAAATTATTTTTATATTAATTAATAAAATTTATTTATTTATTATTATTGTTTATAACAAAAGAAGCAAAAAAAATTGTTTTTATTTTATTTTATTTTTTTAAATTATATAGTTTAAATTAAAAAGTTAAAATTGTGTTAATATATCAACATTTTACATTTTACGTTTTATATTCAATAATTATGCTTTTTAATATTTTTTAATTGTTTTTATTATCGTAAATTAAAAACTAAATATTAAGTTATTTAAAATATATTTAAAAATGGTTTTTTTATACTATTATAAATTATTTTATTTATAATATAAAAGCTTATTGTTAAAAAAATACAGGCAAAATCTTTTAAGCTATAGTTAATAAGCTTAGTTATTTATAAAAATAACCTAAATTATTTTATTATTATAAAATTAAAATAATTTAATATAATATTAAACATATTAAAACAATAAAAAGTTTAAAACTTTAAAATAATAGTGTTTAAAAAAACAATATTAAATTAAAGTTTTTTTTTGGTTTTTTTTGGTTTTTTTTAAGCTTAATTTAAAGTAAAAGTTTTTTTATTTTTTAAACATTAACCTTTCTTTTATAGTATAAGTTGGTTAAAACATTACTAATAAAACCATTTAACTATTTTTTAATAGTTTATAAAAGTTTTTTTAAATTAAAAAAAATTCTTTAAACGTAAATAGGTTTTTATTTTATTAAGTATTTATTTATGTTTTTATTTTAATAAAAATTTAATATTTTTTAACTTTATAAGTTTTATTAAATTTTATTTTTATTTAAGTTTTTAACGTACTGTTTTTTATTACTAGTTTAAATAAAAATTTATAAATAATGAAGTTTTTTGTAATTATTTACATTAATACTAGTTTATATACAACTTTAAAATATATTCTTTTAATTTTAAATAGTTTTATTTTTTTAAATTAAGTTTTTTATTAAACCTTTTTTTTTAATATTTTATTATAATAAATAAACTTTATTTTTTTTTAAAAGTTACTTTTAATAACTTATATTTATTTATATGTTTCTTTATTTATTATTATAAAAAAATTAGTTTTTTTTTTAACTATTATTATAAGCTTATAATTTTATAAGTTTATATTTTTGCTTTAAATACTATAATGTTTTTATAGAAGTTTTATATTTTAATTAAATTAAAACTATAGTTTGTTTTAAATAAGCTTATTTTTATTAATTTATTTTTTAAATTATTATATATAAATTTATTATAAGTAATTCTTTCATTTAATTATTTTATTTTTTATTAATATAATATTATTAATATTGTTTTAATATTTAGTTTAAGTTTTTATTTATTTATACATTTTAAAATATTATGTTATAAACAGTTTTTATTTAATATTTAATATTTTAATTAATAATTATTAAAACTTAAAAACTATTATATTTTTTAATAAACTATACTTATTAATAACATTTATTTTTATTATATAAACTAGTTTTTAATTAAACTCAGTTTTTAAATAATAATAAATATTTATATTTTATAGCTTTATTTATAATAATTAAAATAAAGTTATATTTTATTTCTATTAATAATTCTTTTTATTTTAATTGTTTTATTATAAAATTAAATGATATAATCTTTTAAGCTTTATTTAATATTAAAATAAGTTATAGTAATTTTTAAAGTTTATATCGGTTAAATTTTAATTTTTAGTAAAAATCTAATTTATTATATTCTTTTTATTTTTTTATTTTTTATAAGTTTTATTTTTAAACTAAAAAACTCTATATAGCTTTTGTTTTCTTTTAAAAATGTTGGAATAAATTATTTATAAATATATATATAATCTTTTAATAAGTTATTTTATTTGTTTAAAAATACTTAGATTTCTCCGTTTTAATATAATTTTTTTTATAAAATAGAGTTATATAGTCGTTTATTTTTATTTTTAATCTTAAAATTATTAATATATTATTTTTATTATTTAATTATGTTTATTATATAAATATAATTTTAAAATGCTTTTTTAGCTTTTTATAAAATAACGTTTTATTATTATTAAATATATTTTAAACATAATTATTATATCGATTTAAAATATTTGCTTATATAATCTTTTTTAACGTAAATAATAAAAAGATTTTATTTTAATAAAAGTTCTGCTTATTATATTTATTGTTTATTTAATTATTTTATAGTTAATAAGTTATAAAGTTTTTATAATTTAAATATATTTTTCTAACTTTTTTTTACATGTTTAAATGATTTTTTGTTTTTAAATAAAATAACTATTATTATTAACCTTTTATTATATATTTAATAATTAAGTTTTAGTTTTAATAGGTTTTAAAAAAAACGATATTAAATATAGTTAATTGTTTTTATTTTTTTTATTCTAATTATTTACTTATAACGTAATTATAAACGTTTATTTTAACTTTAAATCTTTTAGTTATATTTAAAAACTTAAATATTATTTCGTTTAACATTATCTTTTCAATGTAATTAAATACTTGCTGGTTTTTTTTAAAACATTTTATTAGTTTTTATTAAGTTTATAAATAATACAGCTATTCTTTTAAAACTTATAATAAATACTTATATATAATTTATAAATTTATTAAATAATTATATACTAATAATACCGTTTAGTACTAGTTAATTGTTTATTATTACGATTTTAAAGTTTTTAATTTATTTTATTTTTAAAATAATTGTAAATTTTAAAAAATTTACTTTTTTATATAAAACTTATTTTCTTTAAAGTTTACTAATAGTTTGGCTTTTTATAAATAAGTTTTATACTTTTTAACTCTTTTAAAGTAAACTAAAATATTATTTAAATAAACTATTATAAATTTATTTATAAATGTTTATAAAATATTAGTTATTATTGTTTGAAAAATAATTAACAAATAAATTAATGTAAGTAATATTATTGTATTTTTATATAGTTCGTAAGAAGTATAAAATACTGTTTTTTTCTTTTTTATTAGCTATTTTTATTAAATAATATACGTTTAATAAGTTGAATACTATAAACGATTATGTTTTATATACCTTGTTTTATAAGTTTTATATTTAAAATAATAAGTATTAGTTTTTTTACATCATATTTTAAGATATTAGTAATTAATGTATATTTCTTTATATATTCTTTTGTTTTTATTTTATTTTTTAGTATAAATAGTAATAAATATCTTATTAATGATATTAATAATATAATAAAGTTTTTTTTAAAGTTTTTATTTAAATATTAATATAACTTTAATAAGTATCTTTTTTAAATAATATTGTATAATTTTATTAATTATATTTTAACAATCTTATATTATTTTAATACTGCTTATTAAATAACCTATTATATTCTTAGTACTTTTTTAATATTTATATATTTATATATTAGTTTAAACTTTTTATTTAATAAATATTTTTTAAATGTTTTTTAAGCTTATATACTATATTATTTATATATTTAATACTTATTAAGTTTTTTTTTAATATATTTTATTAACACTTGCTAGTATTTTAATTAATATTAAATTTTTTATTTTATTTTATACGTTAAAATCTTTATAATATTAAACATAAGTTGTTTATTATAACTTTATATTTTTATAAAAGTTTTATAGTTTTTTTATTAATTACATGTTATTTATAATTTTAAGTTAATAAAAAACGTTTTTTATTGTTTATTATATATTAAACTTATTAATAATTTTTAATGAAACATAACTTTTTTATGTTTAATATTAATTATTGCTTTAATCTTAAATTTATTAAAAAGAAAAATAGTTATAATATATGTTTTAATTTTTATGTTTATAATTAATAATAACCTTTTTAAGTTATAAATTAATTACTAATTTCTTATAGTTACTTTTTATTATTTTTTAACTATTATACTATGTTTTTTTAGTTTTAATATTTAATAGTATTTATTTTTTTTGCTTTATTTATAATAAAACAACTTGTTTATATTTTTCTTAAATTTAATTGTTTAAAAAGATGTATTATTTCTTTTTCTTGTATTTTTTTTTTTTTAAATCAGATTTTCTTTTACGTAAATAAAATAAAAGTTTATTATATACTAGTTTATACTACCTTTTATAAAAACTATAAATTTTAAAGGTCACGATGTATTAGTACTATTTTTACGCTATTTTCGTGTAAATAAAACGTATTTATATGTTTTTTAAAAATCTTTTATAAAAACTAAACATTTTATAGTTCTTTTCATATATAAATTAAATATTATATAATTATATATAAAATCTATAAAACTTAACTGTATATTATATTAATAAAACGTAATATTTATTTTTTTAACAATATTAATTCTTTAAATAATTAACTATATATAATTATTTTTCTTTTATAATTAATATTTATTGTAATATTAATTCTCATTTTTATGATAATAATTTAACAGCTGTTTATTTGTTATAATTCTTATAATAATAGTTTAAAATTTGTATTATTTATTACTTTAAATATAGTAATAATAATAAACTTATTAAGTATATTTATGTTTTTATTATATAAGCTAAAATTATTTAATTTATATTAGTTTTATTATATTATTTAAATTACTACTATTTTAATAAAGTTATTTATTAACTAATAGTTATATTGTTTAAATATATAACCAGGCTTTTATTCTAGGGATTTTAAGTTTTTTTTAGCTATTTTGACTTTTTTTAATCATTATTTTTTAATTTGTTTTTTATTAATTAGTTATTATTAATTAAAGTTAATTGATTATACTGTTAATATTATTATAACTATTTATAATATATATAAATATTTTATGTAACTTATAATAAAGTTTTAAAAACTAAATAAATTTTATATATTATGTTTTTTTTTTATATATATTATATTTTTTTAACGCTTTAACTTATAAAATTATCTGCTTTTTTTATAATAATACAAGTATTAAATATGTATATAATATATTTTCTGTTTATATAATAAATATACTTTTATAATTTAACGCTTATTAACTTATAAATATTAAAAATATTTATATAATTAATTCTTATTATTTATTTTATAAACTTATTTGTTTTTTTTTAAAGTAAAACTTATAATTAATATTTATATAATAAACATATTCTGCTTTTTTTATTTTAAAATAAAACTTTACTAACTTTAAATATTTTTATAAAAATTACTTATATAACTTAATTTTTATTTTTATATCAGAAAACTTTTTTATTTACGTTTATAAATTAATTATAAATTACGTTTAAATAATTATTATTATTTTAAAACAATTTACTTTATTAATTCTATTTTTTATTTATAATAATTTATAATTTAAATATTTTTTATTATTAAATATATATAAAAATAAACTGTAATATTTTACTTTTATTTAGTTTATATTGTTTAAATAAAATAAACTATTATAACTTAACTAATTATTAATAAACAATTTTATTAATTTAAAACATTATTATTAAACTGTTATAAAAATAAAAGATATTATTTTTTTATTATTAGTAATTTTATTTTTAAAAACTTTAAAAACATATATAATATTTAATTTTTAAATATAAACAAATACTTATTATTTAAAATTAATATACTTAGTTTTTATGTTTACAGTATTAAAAATATAGTAAACGTTTTATAAAATATATTATAAAAAAAAAGTTTTAATATTTAAACAGGCTTTTACTGCTTAAATATATTTACTACTTAAATTAACAAATAATATTATTATATTGTATTATTAAATACGTTTTAAATACTAATAACTTGACTAAATATTTTACTTTTACTTATTTAATATTAGCTTTTTTTATATTAGCAAAATAATTTTTAATTAATAAAATTAGCTAAAATAATATTATTAAATATTATAACTATTTTTTTTTTACTATATTTTATTTTCTTTATTAATATATGCTTATTATATTGTTAAATACATGTTAAAAATTAATACTATTTAAACATTAAATATACTTAAAAAAACTTATACTAATACTATTTTTAAATATTTTAACTTTATTTACTTAATATAACTTTTTTTTATATTAATAAAATATATTTTAATTAACTATATTAATTATAATACTAATGTTATTTAATATTATACTTAATTTATTTTAACATAATTTATAACTAGTATAATCTTTAGCTTTATTTTTATTAAATATTTTTTAAAATATAATAATACAAACATAATATTATATAAAAATTTATCAGGATATTTTAATATTATTAAATATATTAAAATGAAAAAATTAATTATAATTATTTAATAAAACGCGTATATTTTATTAAAAATAAAACTAAAATTAAACTATTTTTACTTAATTAAAGTATAATATAAATAATAATTTAAAGTTTAAAATAATTAAAACTTTTAAACTACTTAAAAATAAACTTTCTAATCAATTATTATAAAAGCTTATTAAAATAAGTTTATTAAAAAATATAGTTAATTAAAAAGTACTAATATTATTTAATATTAAAAAATATTTTATTTATTAAAAAAATATAATAATAAAAAATAAAGTTATAAATACTTTATATAAATATTAGTTTTATTTAGTATATTTTAAATATTAAATATTATATAAATTAAGTTATTTTAATTATAAAAAAGTATTAAAGTTATAAATATAAAATACGAATAACGAAAATATAAAAAATTACATTAATTAATTAAAATAAAATAATAGTAATATTATTAAAATTATTAATTAAAACGTAAGCGTTTTTTTAATTGCTCTTAAGTAATTAAGTCACGTAATAAGAAGAGGTCGATCTATATTAATAGTAACAGTTTTCCTACTTAATAGGAATAGATAGCACTGTAATAAATATAACCCACTTTCGGTAAGACCTTGTCTTTTTGCAACCTTAAGCAAAAGAGTCCCCCAATGGGTTGCACCCTCCAATGGGGCTCCCATAAAGCTCGTACTATCCACTGCCCATTATTATAGGGTGAGATGGTGCGTGGATTGTCCACTGGTATGCTCATCCGATTGGGAGTGCATTCTACCCCTCCCTGTATCCTAATAGCTTTGATGTGCAGGGTGCGAATCTGGAGTCTTAAGGAATATAACCCGAGTTTGCGAATTTGTCCAGCTTCATCGTCGATATGTTACGTGCCCTAAGCCTCCCTATCGAATCCGACACGGTCTTTACCCTTAATTAGAACGGCTCTCTAGCTTGGAACTAGGAGATCGTTGACGCGCGCACTGCACTGCTTCAGCAGTCCGGCATGCACCAAGAGATCTGGGCTCGAATGGCGGTGGTCATCCTTGCCCATCAAAGGTTTATAGTGCTAGATCGGCACATGTCGAGCACTTAGAGGGTATCTTGAGAAATGCTTCGGTGTGCCGGTCAGACTACATGTTCTCGCCAAACGGCTCGCGACCTTGTGAGGACGGTGTCGTCGAGTTACATTTCAGTGGTTCGTCACGGCTCGTGACCGGATGTGGGTGGCGGAGCCGGAACTTCCCTGTCGTTCGGCACATGGCATGATGCAGGTCCGGACAGGACTCGGCGATACCGGGGTCGGTGTGGTGGATTGCCATAGAACGCCGCGACTACCCCGAGCGAAACCAGAGGATCACATTTTGTCTTTCACTATATCTTCGTGTACATGGCATAGAGTGATCAACATTCAGTGCTCGAATTGATCTTATCCATCATGGCTAAAACTTGCTTTACATATCACGGAGGCAAATCAGCAGTTGAAGGGATAACCCATCGAGTCTATGCTTCCACGAAGCGTAAGTTGAATCTGAACTCATATAAAGGCGTAATCACAGTCGAGCCGAGCCTTCTATAGCGACCCAACCACGACGAACCCGGACCGTCCCGAGTTCCGTCCCAGTCGGGGATGAAGAGCCGGAGGTCCGGAGCAGGATATCACCGGAAAGAGTGGCGTGAATGCAGAGCAGTATCAACGGTGACGCAAGTGCATACTGATCTACAATACGTGTCGCAATCACTGACATACAAGTCCCTCTCCCTAATCGGCAGCGAAATTCATTCCAAATTGAGAACTTGGGATACCGCCGTATTGAGGAAACGGCATCTTAATAAGCGAGTATCACGCCATATACGAAATTGCGAGTCCGCCAAATTTTCATAAAATGATATAGAATATGTGTAGCTTCGACCAAATCTAGTCGAAAAGACTGCTCCCCCTTCCCCCCCCCCGGGTGACACGGGTTGCGATGATGATCGGTCTCGGAGCCATCATCCCTTACGTATGGCGGAGCTCCGCCGCGATTGACGACTACCAACTCCGTTGCTGCGCTGTTCTGTAGAAATCTCTTGAATCAACTTGACCCAGTCTCCAGGCAGGCGACTGTCTCTTCTGCATTTCTCGAATCATAATTAGCGCTAGCACTTTTCACCCCCTTTGCACGTATCTCTCTCTGCGCGCCAATAGCCTGCCGTCATGATTGTTCTGTTCGCGACCCTATTGGTAACACTTGCGTTGGCGCTCCGGACATGGAGATCAAACCGGATTGCCACAAAGGTCATCTCGCTGGACATGCCATACGTGCAGTTCGGGGGCGACAACTCTGCGGCCCGATACAGGTAACAGACTGAGTCTATCTTGTCAAGAGGATACAGGTGGTAACTCGAATGCAGCTCCCCACCTCTCGAGGGTGTTGATACTGAGTCTGGACAACAACTAGTACACCAAGCAAGGACCGCCGTTTGCGATGCAAAATCCGAACCATGTCCCAGATCCTATGGTCGTGCTGCCTGTCAAATATCTTGACGAAGTGAAATGGCTTCCAGAGAAGCGCATGAGCATGTGGCGCCACATAGACAGAGTACGTGCGGGTAGCCCAAACGCTGCTATTGTCGCGGGACTCTTATGGACTGATGTCAAATCCTGCGAAGCAATCGATTCTCACCCAGGTTGGCGGCCCGGGTATCACTGGTGAGGTGACCGCAGCAGCTAGACAAAGGCCTTAATTGAACGCTCGGTGAGTTTCCAACCGTCAGGACTCACCTTCTGCTTGGATGTTCAAGGCTAGCTAATCTCTATCTCAGTGCGATTGATCGAGCCTCTGCAAGAGGCTTGCATTGCTTCTTATGCCAAGGAGATGCCCACCTGTGCAGGTACCGTCCTACGGTCCTACTGTTTCAGATAACCAACAACACCACGACGGGGTTTCATCTCTAATACATAGTTGTGTGCTAGATTGGACGTCAGCTCTTCCGCATCCTCTTATGATAAAGATCTTCGCCAGCATGTCCACCTGCGTCATGGTTGGGCCGAAGCTAGGCGGGCTCGACTCGGAGTGGCAGTCCTCATCCATGGGCTACCTCGCGGCTGCTTTAAGCGCACCGACCCAAGTGAGGATGAGATATCTCCGATGGCTATACTGGCTCTCCCGCTACGCCAACGCTGGAGTGAAGACGATGTGGAAACACCGTGCTAGGGCCTGAACATTATTGAAGCCCGTGCTGGAGGCTCGTATCGTCACGACGGCGGAACTTGCCCTCAAAAGGTGGGCGAATAAAGCAAGGAAGGAGGAAGTATGAAGACGGTGTGCAATGGCTATACGACGCTCATACCGCCGGGGGGAAGATTTTGTTCGTTATGATGGTGGCCTCCATCCACAGTACTTCTGGAGCAGGGCTCTGTATAGTCTTCGACATGCTGGACTATCCAGATGCGCTTGCGGAAATCAAAAAGGAAATCGACAGAGTCCGAGCGACCAACCCAGGGAATTGGACCTGGAAGACTCTTGGAGAGTTGCGCTTCCTGGATAGTTTCATGCGCGATAGCTCTCGGGTTCCTGCGCTGACACAATGTACGTTTCACTACAGTCCACCTTAGCATTGCGGCTGTTTAAAAGGTCAACTACTAGACACGGCAGTTCATCGCATACCGGCGGCCCCCTTTACATTCAAATACGGACTGGAGATACCAGCCCGAACGACCCTCCAGTTACCCAGTTATCATCGCAACTTCGATGTCTCTATGCATGAGAACCCACAAGTCTCTGATGCCACGCGCCATCTCCGCAAGCGAGAAGCGAACGGGAACACCCATAGGTTTTACTTCGCTTCGGTGAGCGACGACTCGTTGAACTGGGGCTGGTCGACACGCGTGCCCTGGTCGATTCTTCGCGCAAGAGACCCTGAAGCTTATGATTATACATCTCCTTACTCATTACGAGTTCAAGCATATTAGGGACAAGAAGGATGTCCCGCGCTTTATATCGAACAATATGTTCGTGGTTCCCAACCCTGGCTTGCCGAGTTTGATTGGAGAGAAGAAAGGGCCATGAGTGTAGGGACACGGGGGAGAAGTGTCAGCTGCACTGGAGATCGACTCACCGGAAAACATTGAGTATGGGAAAGAATTCGATGAATCTATCTTTTCTGATAACTGACTATCCTATTATTGTGAGCTCAGACTCTCTATTACAGTAAATTCTAGGTGTATAAATAAGAATTGAGGTGTAGGTAATCAGAAGTTATACGAAACTGGAATACGGCGACATCCAGGCCGCAATACACTCATCCAGTGTAGGCAATTGAGTGACCTGGCTTCCACCATTCTCGTAGGAAAGGCCGCGAGAGCAAGGAACCCCGGGGGTTTCTCCTGGCTACTCGGAGGCATCGGAGAGAAGAGGTAGGTCGTCGGGGCGCAGTCGGTTTCTTGCTTAGTTATTAGGGGCTGGACGACAATATCACACCTTTACCCGGCCATAAACCCACATCGCCTTCCACTCCCCCCCAATAAAACAACGAGAGGAGCGTTGAGAAGTTTCCGGGGGTATATAATATCCACCAAACACTCCTTCCCTCCTCCTTCTCCCCGCTATATCACTCCGCGGTTGACTACTTCGCCATCGATTCCTGTCTATATAAGTACACGTTCAGGGCCCCTTCCAAATTACTATTTAGAAGTGCTCACTTGCACAGGTGCTCTTAAGTCAACACCATCCATTCTTGTGTTCCTTCTGAACGTTATCATGTAGTCTGAAGGAGCGTCGAAAGGTTGCTCGACATGTCGTCGCATACTTTGACCAGACTGGTATCGAGCACAATGACCTTCATCGAGCCGTGGGACTAGAAGACCAATGGAAACCCTTTCTACCGATCAGCTGATGTCCACGGCCTCGACACAGTCAACTTCAAATGGGTCGACAATCCAGTCGTCATCTCGGACGCAAGGCCCTCCCGGGATCATTTCACCCTAGACCGCAACGGTTTCGCCTACCCAGACAACACCGATAGGCTCAGTCGTGAGATGTTACGGGCCATTCATACGGGAGATCAGGATCAAGTCAAGGCGGCTTATTATCCGAGGGTGGAAGAGTTGGTCAAGCGTGCTACAGGTCCGCAACGCGCTATAATTTTCGATCACACCCTTCGCAAGAGAAACCCGGCGCGGGAGAAAACGGACCACGCGGATGGCAAAGAGCAGCCAGCAACCTGAATCGGGAAACACTCTCTAGCTATACTTACATATCCTAACAACTAACATTTTTTTATTAGATACATTGCGACCAATGAGGCACCCGTGCTATCTTGTTTATGTTTATGGGTCGCATAGCGAGCTGACAGGTTGCAACTCGATTAGATCTGGGAAAGGGGCGCCGTCTAAACCAAAACCTCCAGGAGGGCGATGACTATGACGCCATCACTAAGAAGTGCGTACAAATGATCAAGTAAGTTTTGATGTAATAGCTCGCGCCACCTCGCGCGCCAGAATGCCCCATCAACATCAACTTTCCTCTGCCCCTTCAACCAAGAACCACAGCCACCAGTACCCGAATGCCAACCTGACATGAAGGCTGCCGCGAAAAAGGTACTAGAACTAACTCATGAGCGATTTGAACAGCATCTGGCGCCCCCTCAACGAGCCGGTGCTTGACTGGCCGCTCGCGCAGATGAACAACGCGACGCTCCGCGGCGACCACGTCCATCCATGCGACCTCTGGCGCGGCAAGTACGAGGAGCGAGGGCAGATAGTCACCATCGAGCACGACACTGACCAGGAGTAGTTGTACCTGGACGGCCACCGGTCCGACGAGGTGACGCTTCTCAAGATCTGGGACAGCTGGGGAGGCCGCGGGATCGCTGACGGGGAGTTCTTCTTCATTCTCTCCATGATTCTGTGTTTCTGGCTCAATCATGCTCGCTCAAGTAAGACAGAATTTGCTTACATGGCCTCGTGGTTTCAATCGGGATAGTATGTGCGCTTGCCGCCTTCCAGCACCCCGATACGCCCCCTGACGCGGCGCCGAGAGAGAGTGTGGAGGTCCGATGCTTAGCACTCCATGAAGCATGATCTAGCGATTGAATGTTCATGATCTCTTATTACCTGGCTGTATAGTAGGAAGCGCTAGGAATGGTAGACTATAGGTGTCAACGCAGAAGTCAGGGGTACCTACTTGAGCCAGTCCTTGAGTAGGTGGTGTTTTGGCTTGTAAGCGCGACTTCGAGAACTTAGTCAAAACATTCTTTATAGGTACCTAGATAGTTCCAACTATGGCATTTTTTATGAACTACGATACGACTACTGCAAGGATAGGTACATAAGGTGCGATGTATTCAATCAATCCCAGGCTGTCTCAAAATTCCAACTTCGAACTTAGCCGGACAATCTGCGTGGAATGACGGGTGAAAAGAAAGGCTTGATGTCGTCCTCGAGCGGCAAGACATGTAGCATCGAATACGCAACAGCCTCAACCCCCTCCAACACGGGAATGATATTCAAGCCCATCACCCCAGCAACATCTTCCCTGTCAAGCCCGTAGTCTAGTAGTCGCGTACGAGCACTGGGTACTTGCTTACGTCTTCCAAACCGATAGGACCACCAGCCATACCATCAAACCCGGATCCAATGCCAATGTGGCAAAACCCTATTGCGTTGCTAATATAGGTAATGTGGTCGACCACAGAGTCGACGGACGGCGTTGTGCCGCTCCCCTCAGGCTTCAAGAAAGCCGGACAAAACGTGACCATATTGACGCCTTTGTTCCTTTCCAGCGCCCAAATCACGTGATCGGGCACACTGCGCGTATAAGGGCACCGAACGTACGCATTAGAGTGCGAGAAGATGACGGGCGCCGCCGACAAGCGGAGCGCTCGTGTGTGACAAGTCGGCCATCATACCGAGCCTGTTCATCACGAGGAGAATGGCGAGGCCGGCGGCCGAGAGCTCGCCGTGCAACGGGCCCCGAAGCTCCTCACTGTCGGCGTGCTTGTTGTGGCACGAATGGGTCAGCGTCGCGTACCGGACCCCGAGCGCATGAAACAAGCGCAACACGCTCGCGCTGTTACCGATCTCATGAAGCCCCTCAATTCACAAAAGGGATGCCACCTGTCTCTTCCGTCGCCGTGTAGGCCCCGATAACGACGATGGCGAGGAGAAAGAGGCGGAGCGGGATAAGATGGCGCGGATCTCGGCCGCCGTGGACGCCAGTGTCCGGTGCTCGGGGTTCTGCTTCGCGAGCTGGTGGATGAGAGCGATCTACTGCAAGGTGTCGTGAATGACCTCGTAGTACGTCTCGTCCGAGAAGTCGGTCATGTGTTTCGAACTGTGCATGTTATTACACTTGTCAGGAAAAGCTGAACGATGACATGACTACCAGAATAACGGTGCGTGTGTGGGCAAGTACTCGTATAAAGTACTACCTAAGGGAGTTTATGTAGGTATACCTAGTTTAGGGTCAAAACTCACTACTAAGCACCTTCTCCCGCATCTTGCTCCAGACCCATCCCACCATGGCCTCGCCACACTCCGCATAAACAATTGCCTGCGCCTCATCGAGCTCGGCGAGTCTCACGGGATCGTTGTACGTGAGCTTGCAGTTGCAGACCCACACGGCGGCACCGTAGCTCAAGTCGGCTCGCCAGGTCCGGCCAGGGGATCTTGTGCATTTCTCCCCATTTGGCGAGTTTGTCTTTGTCGATGTTGACGTCTGTTGCGTTGAGCTGGCAGTCCCCGAAATAACCTACGCTCTATACATGGATTATTCCCTTTGGTAAGATGGGGTTTGTGTCGTGGTTGTTGTTTGGTGAGGGCATAGGTGGTTCTGCTTCGCTCGGGCCGAGAATGCTAATATTCCTTGCCCTAGCAACGGCGACTACCAGTAAGGTGGTGAAGGTAGTGAGCATGAACATGCCTTTGACTGATGAGTTTACTAGGTGTGTCTTAGCTGGGATGACTATGACTCTCGGATTCTATTGAGTGCTGACACAGTGTAAACAACCCTTAAGTATAGACAATGAATATCGGCTGTGCTATGAGGGAATCTTGGCACAGAGTGAACGATAGAAGGACTATCACAAAAGTAGTAGGCCGTATAAGTGAGTAAAGCTTAAGAAGGAAGATTCTCGGACCTCTCAATTCTGAAATGGCGTTGAAGGGCAGTTATGTATGTATAAATAGAATAGTAACATCAACATGCTCGGGCTGTGGCTGCATAGTACTCTAATATATCACAAAATCTAGCTGGGCTCAGCAGTATAGCCATTTTTGAGATGATGAAAGGGAATCGGACAAAGTGATATCGGTTACCTCAAGATTTATAGTTTCTTCTTACGCCTACCTAGAATTAGTCTCACTACCCGAGAGTGAAGTTCAGATAGGACATTCTGAGGTATAAGTCGTTTAAGTGGTGTTGCCCTTTTTGATGAGAAAGGCTAAATCTGCTGTTCATTGTGGTAAAGATCTGCTGTCTTCTAATTAGCACCAAGTGCCTTTAGCTAGTTTATAGTGAGCTGTTCTTTTGCAGCTACCTGTAAGCTACTTTATCATTTTAGAACATTTAATTCGTTTAACTTTTAAAACTTTTAATTTTTAATACATATATTTTTTAATTTTTAACTTTTAATATATATATATTTTTATTTTTAAGTATTAAAAATCCTATTAAAACGATAAAGTTTTTATTATTAGAATTAGAATTTTTATTATTTACGCTTTTTTTAGTTTTAAAAACGATCTTAAATTTATTAAATAGTAAGCTTAATAATAAGCTGTTAGTAAAATTAATATTAAACTTTTTTAAATCGTTTTAAAATCACGTTTTTTATTATAATTATAATATTATTTATATAAACGCTAACAATTATAAAAATAGCTAGCTATATTATTACTTAATATAATATAACTAAAAGTTTTAAAAAAACAGTAAAATTATTATTGGTAAAAAAACTATGTTTTTAAAAAAATTTAACTGTTTATAACAAAATAATATGTTTATTTTTAAAAAAAACTATAAAAGCTAAATATTTCACTTTTATAAAACCGATAATACTTATAATTATTTTATAAACAATAGTTTTATTATTAACTAATTTATATATATTAATATTATATTTATAGTTTTTATAAAATAAATAGTAAAAATAACTAAATATTAAAGTTTTTATTAACAATTTTTTAAATATTATAATTATTTATATAAAATTCAGCTAATTAAACTTAATAGTTATATTTTAATATAAACGTTTATTTCTAAACTAAAAGTAGCTAATAATAATATATATAGTAGTTTTTATATATTAAATAAATATTATTTATTTAATAATACTTATTAGCTAATATATTATATTTAAAGTTATAAATATATTTTAAGCTTATAAAAATAATAAATTACAAGTTTTTAATATTAATTATATATATTGTGCTAATTGTTTTAAAATATTTTCAATTATTATTATTAATATTGAAATAATATTCGTACGAATAGCCAGGTGCTTCGGGCGCAGCCCTGGAAGCCCCTAGAAGGTCTGGGACCTGCGGTCACCTGACCTACCTGTATATAGCCTGGCAATCAGCTCCGCTGATTAACCCTACCTACTTTAGACAAGTGTAGCTGTTTTGTTAGTAATAAGCGAGCTAGTATTAAACGTTTATTTAAGTGGGTGTTATTATTATATTATGTAAGTGTTGCTTTATCTTTAAAGTGTATACTGTAAATTTTATATAGTAGGCTTTTAAGTATAAAGCTATTACTGCACGTATTTTTAATATTTTATTTTATATAACTTTTTTATTTTAATATATTTTTTTAGAACTAATTATTAATAGTTTATTTTAAAAACTAGTTCTTTAAAGCTATTTATAAAAAATTTATTAATTAACTTTTTTTTTAAGTAAAAATCTTTTTATAGTAATTAAATTATTAATTTTTAATTTTTTTAACTTTTTTTATTATAATTATAGTTTTATATTTATAAATCTTAATTATTTTATTAAAATAAGTTATTTACTTATAGGCAGTATTTTTATAAGTTTATTAATAATTATATCGTTTAAAAGTATATATTTAACGTTGAAAGTTTTTTTTTAAACTTTTTACTATAATTAATAATTATATATATTAATATAATATAGCTTAGTTTTTAAACTAATAATTTTTTTTTTAAAAGCTTTATTATTTATTAATTATTATATTAAAAAATAATTCGTTAATTATTAAAAATAACTTTTAATTTATATATTAGCTTATTAATAAATATAGTTTTTTTTACTGTTTATATAAGTACTATTAGTTTAGTTTTAATAGTAAAAATAATCATTGTATTTTACGTATTAGCTTTTTAACCGATAATTTTTTTAAATAGCTTTATAATATATATTTAAAAACTTTTATAATTAATCGTATTATTTATAGATAATAAATCGCTTATTATAATTAAATCGTTTTTTTTATATTTAAAAACATAATATTAAATATAAAAAAAAAAAAAATATTAGTTAATTAGTTTTTTTATAATATTTAAAGCTTAAATTTAAGTTAAATTATAAAAGCTTTAAAGCTATAAAAATAATATTAAGTTATATAATTATAATAATGTATAAAATAAAACTTAGTTTATATTAATATATATAAATATTTTTAATTAATAATAATTTTTAAAAAAAAAAAAAGTTCTTATAATTTTATTAAAGTTAAATAAGCTTTTTTGCTTAAATTACTTAACTTGCTAATTTTATAAATATATAAAGATTATAATAATTAAATTAGTTTTTATTAATAATTTTAAATTATTTTTATATTAAAAAATTATTAAAAGTTTATTACTATTAATTATTTAATACTTTATTTTTAACTTTTAAATTAACTATCTAATTAAAACTTTTTTATTTTATTAATATATAAATATTATATTGTTTATGTAAATAAATATAAATACTTTATTTTTAAAATAATAATATAGCTTATAAAGTATTAGTATAAATCTTAAGCTTAAAAAATTTAAAATAAGCTTTTTTTACTATAAAAAATTAAATTTTAAAGTTTATATAATATTTTTTAAAGCTTTAAAATAGTTTTTAGCTTATAATGCTTTAAAAGTATTTTAATATAGATTTCTTTATTTAACTAAACGTTTATAAACGTATTAATTATATTATATTATTTTAATTTTAAATTAAATTTAATTATAATAATAATTAAAGTTTTAAATAATTTTTTAATAAATATAAAAATATATATATTTTTTATATTATTATATAATTATTAATTTTTTATATTATTAGTTTAGCTTTATATTTAATAAAATAGCTATATTTATTAAACTTATATATATATACTTATATATAATTTAAAATAAATTTTTTAAAAATAAAATATTAATTAATTTTATTTTAGAAGTTTATTTTTTAATAGCTTTTTAATTAAATATATATTTAAATTTTTATAATATACTTTTTTTTTCATTAACATTTTTTTTTTAAAAGTTTTAAAATCTTTAAACTTATTATTTTTATATTATTTTAATATAATATTATTTATAAAACTAGTTTTTAAAGTATTAAAGTAGTTTTAAAAATAGTTTATTATTTTAGTTTTTTTTACTTTATTTACTAGTTTATTATATAATAACTTTATAATATTTAAACGTTTTAAATTAAATATAACTTTTTAATAATTATATTTTATAAACGTTATTTTAGTATAAAAAATAATAAAGTTTTTTTTGCTTTTAAATTTTAAAAAATTAGTAATTAAAGCAGCTTTTATTAAGTGCTAACTTAAATTAACGCTTTTAATAATAGTTATAAAAAAGTTTGATAAAGTAAAAACTTTTGAAAAAAAAATATAATATAAAATAGTTTATATATAAAGTTAATTAAGCTTATAACTAAACTATTTTAAAACTTATACTTTAAGTTTTAAATATGCTTTTTTTTTTATAAAAGTTTTTATATTTTTAAAGTTATTTTTTACTATATATTATATAGTTTTATAATTTAACTTAAAATATAAATTAATCGTTTTTAATTATATTTTATATAAGTTTTTATTTACGATTATAATATTAATAATCTTTTAAAAAAAATTTATATAATATTATATAAGTTATTAATATTATTATTATAAAAGCTTTTTTTATTAAACTATATATTTTACGTAAATTTAATATAGTAATTTAAAAAGTTTTAAATTTTATATATATTTATTAAATTATAACTAACTAAATAATTAATTTATACTTTTAAATTAAGTTAATTAAAGCAGTTTTTTTTAAACTAAATATGTAAAACTAAAATAAACGCTTTTATTTTATAGATTTTAAAATATGTTTATTTTAGCTTTTTACTTTTAATTAGCTTATTTTTTAATATAATATATATATAAAACCTTTTATATAAAAATCTTTAGTTATAAATATATTTTTAAAATTTGTTATATAAATAAATTAAAGCTAATAATTATTACGCAAGCTTTATTTTTTAACATATTTTTTAAACGTTTAATCGCGCTATTCTAGCTTTATATATTAGTTATTAAAAGTTTAAAAAATATTTTATAATTAAAAAAAATCTTTTATATAATAATTAAGCTATTTTTATGTTTTAAAATCTTATTATTATATTTAATTATTTTGATTTTAATATTATATCGGGTTTAAAAATACTTAATTAGTTGTTTTAAAATAAAAATCATGCTTTTTAATTATATATTTTTAAAAAAATAATTTTAAATATAGTTTAACTATTAATCTATAATAATTATTATTAAGTTATTTATATATATAGGTTTTTTAAAATTATAAAAATTAATTATAGTTTTTATATTAAGCTTATTAAGCTTTTTTTATAAAATTTTTCGTACTTAATAATATAATTTTACTTAAATATAAGTATTATAGTTTATTAAAGCGATTTTTACTTTAAAAAACTTTTTAATTTTTATTTTTTAAAACTTTTATATTAAGTACTTTAATAATTTAAAACTTATATAATTAAATTATAAATACTATTTAAAAATATTTTTTTAATTTAGTTTTTTTTTAGTATATATATTAAACTTATTTCTTCGCGTATAAAACGCTTGTTTAGTTAGCAAAATAAGGAAATATTTAAAAATAAACTAATTAAAGCGTTTTTTTACGTAATAAATAATTTAGTTATTTTGTTTTTTACGTAGTATTAAAAACATTAACTTTATATTTTACTAATATTTATATTTTTAAAGCGTTTTTAATAAAATAATATTTATAAAAAATCTTTAATAGTATATTATATTATAAAACTATATAATTTTAAAGTTTTTAAGTTTTTAAATTTTGATATTAACTTTTTTATAATTATAAATATTAATAGTTAAGTTTTTAACTATTATTATATTTTTTAATATAGCTTTTTAAAAATTATAAAATCTTATAATTTTATTAAAAATATATAAAGTTTTTTTTAAATTAAATATTATTAAGTTTTTAAAAAAATATTTTTTTTTTATAATTTTTAATATAGTTTTTTAAGCTATTAAAAAGCTTTTAATAACTTTACTTATAAGTTATTTTTTATAGTTAAAATAATAGCTTATTTTTTATTACTATAGTGATACAGGCGTGCAGGGGGTGCGGCAGCACTACTGCACGTGACTTATAAATAAGATAGATAGTGACTTATAAATAGATTAGATAAGGTCCACTGAATTAGCCTTAGCTAAGAATTAGCTGAGGCTCCAATTCTGGACCCTCCTTCTAATCTACATCTCACTTTCTACCAAATCAATCAATACCCTTAAGACCACCTCTCATATAGCAAGTAATTTTTTTTACTAGTTTAAACTTTTTTTAATTGTTTATTAAATAATTTAAAAAAATAAAAACTATAATTATTAGTTTTTTAATATTTTATAAAATAAAATATACTAATATTTTAAGAATAAATAGTATTTTTAGTATATTTTATATATTTTTATATTAATATATAATTATTTAAATAAAATACTTTAAGTTTTTTTAAATTTATTGTTTTTATTATAGTTTTTACGATTTTATTAAAACTTAATATTATGTTTTAATTATTTATTAGTTTTATATATAAAAAACGTTTTTTATAATATTTTTTATTTTTTTATAACTTTAATTAAATTATAACGTGAATTTAAATTAAACTATTATATTAATATATAATTTAATACTTGTTTAAATTTTATTATTATTAAATATTTTAAAACTTCTAGTTTATTTAAAGATAACTTTTTTAAAAGGAATTTTTAAATTAAAAACTAAGTTATTAAAAACTTTTAGTTTTATAAAGCTTTTTTTAATATTTTAAATAATTACTACTTTTTATTTAATAATTTAAGCTTTTAAGTTTTTAAAACCTTTAATTAAAGATTTAGTTATAATAGCTTTATATTTTTTTTTAATATTTTATTTAAAGCTAGATTGTTATAACCGATTTTATACTATATAAATATAGTCGTAAGATTAAATTATCGTTCGCGTCGGTAACCTGGGGTAGTATTAACAAGTACTTCGTTATAAGCGTATTATTATACTGGAGTATAATAATTAAGGATTACAGTTTATAGCGTGCGTTATATTATTGTTTTAGTTATAAAAAGGTTTTTTTTGCTTAATTCTAAGAAAAAAATAAACATTTAAATTAAGTATTAAAGTAAAAAATAACTAAATATAAAAAAAATACCGTAAGCTTATATAGAATTTTTTTTTATTAATCTTATTTTATTTATAATTATTACTAAGCATTCTGTTTAGTTTTATTTATAATTATTACTGAGCACTTTATTTAGTCCTGTTTATAATTATTACTAAACATTTTATTTAGTCCTGCTTATAATTTCTGCTAAGTATTACTAACTTATTATATAACTTGTTCTTTTTTTTTATAGTTTATATTATCGTGATCTTTATTAATCTCTTCGTACTAAACCTGCTAATAAGCTTAAAATTTTATTAACTTATAATATTATTTTTTTCTTTTCTGCTTTATTATCTGTAACAAAATAAATAAGTTAGTAATTTTTTATAAAACGTTTTATTTTGTTTTTTTTTTATACTTATATAATAGCTTGCTAACTATTATATTAAATCGTGTATAAAAATCTCATAGTACGTTTAAACATTTAATTTTTTATTATACTAATTTAATAACGTTCTTTAAAAAGTTTAGTTTTAAAGTTATGCCTTGTTCTTATTATAAATTAAAAAAATTAAAGTATAAAATAATAAATAAAATATAAAAATATAAAAAGTGCATATTTTTAAATGTTGTTTATACTAGTATTAAAACGCTAGTTTTATTTTTAAACAATATTTATTCTAAACTTTATCGTATTAAAAAAAAAGAAACCGTAATAAAAAAGCGTTTTTATAAGTCTTTTATTAAATTTATATATTTAAAAAAATAAAAAAACTTTTCTTAAAAATCGTGATTTAAATATAATTTATTAAAATACGCATACTTTAAACAAGTTAAACGAACTTAAATCTAAATAAAAACAAGTAATAAAAATGTTTATGTTTTTTTTTAATCTTATTTAACTTTTTTTCGACTTACTTTAAAAAGTCGACCTTGCTTTTTTAGCTTTAATTAATTAAAATATTATTAATAAAACTGTTTAATTATCTTTTAATAGCTTATAAAATGTTTTTTAAGTTTTTAAAAATTATTTAAATATAAGTAGTTTTTTTATTTAATTAAGTATTTTATTATGTTTTTATTTTAACGGAGATTTAATATTTTTTCGATTTTATAAAGGTTTTTTTTAAACTTTACTTCTAGTCATGTTTTTAATATAACGTTCTTAAATACTAGTTTTAATAAAAATATATAAAAAATTAGAATTTTTATTATTATTAGTAGTAGTAATAGTTTATATATAACTTTAAAATGTACTTTTTTAATCTTAAATAGTTTTATTTTTTTAAAATCAAGTTTTTTACTAAAGCGTTTTATTTTAATATTTTATTATAATAAGTAAACTTTATTTTTTTTCTTAAAAGTTAGCTTTAATAACTTATATTTATTTACGTATTTTTTTATACGTTATTATAAAAAGGTTAATTCTTTTTATAATTATTATTATAAGCTTATAAGTTTATTAGTTTATATTTTTACTTTTAATATTATAATGTTTTTATATAATTTTTATATTCTAATTAAATCTAAACTATAGTTTACTTTAAATAAACTTGTTTTTATTAATTTATTATTTAAGCTATTATAAGCAAATTTTACTATAAATAACTTTTTTACTTAGTTGTTTTATTTTTTGTTTATATAATATCGTAAATATTGTTTTAATATTTAGTTTAATCTTTCTGTTTAACTATTTATTTTTAAATAGTATGCTATAAACAGTTTATATTTAATACTAAATATTTTAGTTAATAATTACTAAAATTTAAAAGCTATTATAGTTTTATAGTCTAAAATAAATTTCTTTAATAAACCGTATTTGCTAATAACGTGTTATATTATCGTGTAAGTTAGTTTTTCTGCTAAACTTGCTTTTTTATATAGTAAAAAATACTTATACTGTTGAATGGACTATATTCCATGGAATACAGGGTTCGTACGACTCAAAGGTCGTACGGCGAAAGGGGTGGTAGAAGGTCCAATATCTATTGATTGAACTGCTACTCAGGTCTAAGTAGGTAGGGTTAATCGGCAGAGCCGATTGCTAGACTATATACAGGTTGGTCAGGTGACCAGGTAGGTCAGGTGACCGCAGGTCCCAGACCTTCCAGGGCTTCCAGGGCTGCGCCCGAAGCACCTGGCTATTTGTACGAATATTGTTCCAACATATACTTTATAAGTTTATTTATAATAATTAAAATAAAGTTATATATTATTCTTATTAGTAGTTTTTAAATTTTAGTAGTTTTATTATAAAATTAAATACTATAACTTTTTAAGCTTTATTTAATATTAAAATTAGTTATAATAAGCTATAAAGCTTATATTAGTTTAATTTAAACTTTTAGTATAAATTATACTTTATTATAATCTTTTTTTTTTTTTTCTGTTTAGTTTGTTTAAAAAAAAAAGTTTTTATAGATTTTCTTTTTAGTTTTAAATATGCTTTAGTATTTTAATAATTAATATATATAAAAATCTTTAATAAGCTTTTTTATTAATTTAAAAAGTACTCTAACTTTTTTGTTCTAATACTACTTATTTAAATATATATAATTATAAGGTTTTTTGTTTTTGTTTTAGTTTTTAAAATAATTAATATATCGTTACTATTATTTAATTATTTTATATTATATTATTATAATTATAAGATATTTTTTTAATGTTTTATAAAATAACGATTTAATTTCTTTTAGTACTTTTTAAATATAATCGTTTTATTAATTTAAAATGTTCGCTTATATGTTCTTTTTTTTATTTATATAAATAATATAGAAGTTAAATTCTAATAAAAGTTCTGTTTATTATAGTTATTGTTTATTTAACGTTTTAATAGTT
>JAJKLI010000073.1:0-46046 GCA_023159215.1 Xylariaceae sp. AK1471 | reverse complement strand
GAATAGAAAGTTTTTTTTTAAGTAGCTAGTAATGTTTTAATAAAACCTTTCTTACTTAAAGGATTTTAGGCTATTATAACGGTATTTTTAATATAAAAAGGTTAGAATTTTTTTAAGGCTATAAAACTTAATTAATATATTAACTTTTATAATATATATTTTAAGAAATTATAATTTGCTAGAATGTTTTTTATATATTGATTTTAATTTTTTACGGTTAATAATTTGTTTTTTAGTTATTAAGCAGCTAAATAATATATATAAGATTTTAACATTTAAAATATGTTCTAAAAGCCTGCTTTTAAGTTATTAAAAGCTAGGTTTTATTTGGTATTTTAAGATTTAATATAGTAAGCTTTTTATAAAGATAAAACCCTAACTTTTAATTTAAAAACTTAAGTCGTGTAAGTTTAATATATAGTTTTAGTAGATTATTATAAACTATAAAGTTATAAAAAGTAATGAAAAAATAGTAATATATTAAATAGTAAGTTTTTAGCATTAATATTAAAAAAAAAGTTCTTAACGATATTATTATTATTAATATATATATTTTAATTTTAAGCAAGTTTTATAAAGTTTAATTTTATATAAGTATTAAAAATAAATAAAGATTGTTTTATATAATTTATTTAATATTTATTTTATATATAAATATATTAATACTTGCTTAAGATATTATTATAAGTTTTAATATTTTAACTAAAATGTTATTTTTTAACTTAAAAAATAAATATATATTTAAAAAAAAGTAAAAGTTAAAACGTTTTAAACAAATAAATGTCTTAAATATAATAAATTAAAAGTATTTTTAATATTAACATTATTTATTTTTTTATTGATTTATTAGTTTATAGTAAAGAAAACTTGTTTTAGTTATAAAAAGTAATATTAAGTTATTGTTTTATGGTATAAATAACTAAAAAGCTTTAAAAAAAAGCATATTTTTAAAGTTTACAGCTTATTAAACATAAAAGTTAAAGAGTTAACTAATAGCTTGTTTTTATTTTATGTTTTAACTGTTTTTTACAGTTAAACATTTTAAGTAAATATATAATAAGTATATAATATGTTTTTAAATATTAGCTTAATATATTATTAATATAAACTTTTAATTTTTTTAAAGTTAATATCTAGCTTATTTTTAAATTAGATTAATTTTAAGCTGTAACTAATAGTATTTTTTCTTAATATTTACATAGTAGTTATTGTTTAATTAGTTTAAAAAAAAACGGACTTTATATAATATATAAAAACTAAATAATTTTAATAGATTTTTAGCTTATACTTTATGTTCTTTTTTTATATAAAAACTTTTTTTACTAGTTAATATTTATAGTTATTTTATTATAGCGTTTATAGTTTAAGCTAGCTTTAATCATAATAAACGTTATATATTTTAACGTACTTATATTAAAAATAAACATGTTTAAGTTTGTTTAATTAGTTTTTAAAAGTTAACTTTTAAAAAAAACATAAATATAATTTAATACCATTAATTATTTAATAAACTTATAGTTTAGCGGCTAATTATTATAATAGTTAAATAATAATTTTTTATATTTTATATTAATTTATTATTAAGCTATAAACTAAAAAGCTGTATTAAATAAAGCTTTTTAACCTTATCGGCTATTTTATATATTTATTTTTATCAGGGGCTTTTATAAAAAAGCAGTTTACGTTTATATTTTAAGCAGTTTTTTTAAAGTTTTAATATTTTATTAGCTAGTTTTATAAAAAGCTTTGCTTTTATTTTCTTAGTTTATCCTTTTAAAACTATAAAGCTCAAAAGCTATAAAGTAAAATTATGCGCTTTAAATATAAGCTTAATTTTTTTTATCCTTTTTACTTACAAATTTATTAAGTGCTTAACTTTTGAAATATTTGATTTAAATAATAATAACGTTTATATAAAACTAATAAAAACAAGTAAAGTATATAAAACCTAAAAGCAGCTTTTAAAAATTAAGCTAAATATTATAACAACTATTTTTATTATCGTTTTTACTTTATTATCTTTTTTAAACATGGGCTTTTTTTTAAATATAGGTTTTAATATATAAAAGTCTATTAAATATTTATAAAAATTACTATTAACAAATAGTTTTTAAAACGGACTATTTTTGTTTTTTTTTAACTTATAAACTAACGCGATCCACCATCGAGCTGTCCAAACCATCGAGCTGTCCGATTTTCCGACCGCGTCAACCTTTTAACTTTCCTTATACATATTTCTACCACCACAACATGTCTTCTGTTTCTAAAGAAGCCAGAATCTCGCTAGCTATCCAAGCTAAACGACGCGACCCTCATATTTCTTATGGTAAACTTTCTAAACTCTATACTGTCCCTAAAGCTACCCTTATTACCAGATTTAAAGGAATACCAGCACGAGCCGACAAACTACCTAATCGAATAAAACTTACTGTTTCTGAAGAAAGATCAATTGTAAACTTCATAATCGACCTCGACGCGCGATCGTTTCCCCCTCGGCTCGGTTACGTTGAAGATATGGCTAATCGACTGCTACACGAACGCGGGGCTGAGGCTGTTGGGAAGAACTGGACGTCGCGTTTTATAACGCGTACACCAGAGCTCCGGACGCGTTTAAACCGTCGGATGGACTATAGTAGGGTTTTATGCGAAGACCCTGTTATATATAACGCGTATTTTCAACGCGTGGAAGCTACAATCGCGCGTGAGGGTATTGCGGAAGAGGATATCTTCAACTTCGACGAAACGGGGTTTATGATGGGCATAATTACAACCGGTATGGTTGTAACAAGTTCTGAAAGGCGTACAAGGCCTAGGCAAGCCCAGCAAGGCAATCGGAATTGGTCTACAGCCGTTTGTGCGGTCAATTCTCAAGGTTGGGCAGTACCGCCTTTTATCATTTTAGAGGGGAAAACCCACCTTGCGTCGTGGTATCGCAACAGCTCTCTACCACGTAATTGGCGTATTGCAGTCTCAGAAAATGGTTGGATTAACAATAAGCTTGGTCTGGAATGGATTAAGCACTTTGATGAATACACCAAGCCGCGAGCAACGGGCTCAAAACGTCTTCTTATCCTTGATGGTCACGAAAGCCACCATTCCGAAGCTTTCGAGAATTATTGCAAGCAGAACAACATTATTACACTCTGTATGCCTGCCCATTCCTCTCATAAGCTCCAACCTCTTGATGTTGCCTGTTTTAGCGCGTTAAAACAGATTTACGGTCGCATAATCGAAGATCTAATGCGGCGCCATATCACACATATCTCAAAAGAAGACTTCTTGCCCGCGTTTTTCGAGGCGTATACGAAAGCAATAACGCCTGAAAACGTTCGAGCTGGTTTCAGGGCCGCTGGCCTTGTTCCTTTCGACCCGCAAGTTGTTATTTCGCAGCTTGATATTACGCCAGTCTTCCAAACTCCGTCGCCGCCTCCCGGACTGCCTGCTACTCCCTGGGTGTCTATAACACCCAGTAACATTAACGAAGCCGTTTCTCAGTCCGTTTTTTTAAAAACCCGAATCTCTAACCATCAAGGAAGCTCTCCAACACCAATTGTTAATGCTGTCAGCTCATTATCAAAAGCTACTTATGCTATGATGCATGAAGTTGCTTTATTACGTGGTGAGGTCTCCAAGCTTCGCGAGACCAACCACATATTAAGTAAACGCCGGCAAACAAAAAACAAGCGGCTACAACCTGGAGGAGTACTTACTCTTGAAGAAGGAACAACTCTGCAAGTGTCTAAAGAAAGTGGTGGTTTGGTTTTACAGGAAAATGGTGAAAGTAGTAGTCGTCCTGCAAGGGCTGCAGCTCGCGCGCGCCGGTGTGGTATATGCGGCAACACTGGTCATAATGTACGAACATGTACAGTAGTTGTAGAAACGTCTAATGAAGAGGATTCCGATTAGTTTTAATTAATTTTAATACGTTGTGATTGATATTTTTAAAAATAAAGGTGACGCGGTCGGAAAATCGGACAGCTCGATGGTTTGGACAGCTCGATGGTGGATCGCGTTAATATTTTTTAAGAAAGTATAATATATATTATTTAAAGTTTTATTATTATTTTATAACTTTTAAATATCTACTTTTTTAAAAACCTGTTCAACTTATAAATATTAAATCTTTTTATATATATTTTTACTGTATAAGCATTATTTTATTCACTAAAAGTTTAATATTAAAAAGCTAAACGTTAAAACAGACCAGCTTTTATTTTATTTTATGTTTATTATTATTAAAACGATGCTTATATGGATAAGTAAGTAAAGGTTTTTATTAACTTATAAAGCGTTTTTTTTTATAAAAGCTTGTTTTTAAAAAAAGGTTAAAAATAAAAGTTTTTAAAATTTAGAGTTGTTTTAAGCCGATTAAGTTAACTAATAATAGTTATAAAGTAGTTAATATAATTTAAAAGCAAACAAATACAAACGGTATAGTTTAGTACTGTATGTTATAAAAGGGTATTTATTAAAAAATAATATTTTAAAAAATAATAACATAGTTTTAAAGCAAATATTTAATAACAAAAAAAATCTTTTTATTATAGTTAAGAAGTAATTATAGTTTTTAGTTTTAATTAGTTTAAAGTAAGAATATATAACGAAAGTATTAAATTTTAAAATATAATAAAAGAAATTATTATTTTATATGCTATATCTTTTAAGTTAATTACTTAAACTAGTTATTATTACTTTTTAATAATATTATTAAAAGAAAACCCGCTTATTTTATTAGATAGCAAAACAAGACAATAAATATTAAACTTATTACGACCTAATAGTATTATTAAAAATTAATAAGTAAGTAAAAATAGTATAGGTTAATAATAACGATTTAAATAATAAAACCTAAAAAGCATAATAATTAACCGCAATAAAATAATAATAATTACATATTAGCTCGTTTTTTATTTAATATTAAAAATAACTAATGTATTAACTAAATAATTATATTAAGTTAATAAACTATTTAAGTTTTTTTTTATTTTAAGTTTATTATATACTTATTTACGTTTTATTTTTATAGGTTTAACTTTTTATATAGCGCTTAAAAAAATACGTTCTTTATAGTAAATCCTATATAATAAACATTTAAATTATTACATTAAATTAGGGTTTTTTTTTAAACAGCGCTATAAATTTTATTAAATAAAAATCGGCCGACTATTGCAGCTATGTTCTTAACACTACTATCTAATAGTTCTTTTCGCGCTTAATAGAAAAGATTTAGCTTAAAAGCAAAAAAGAACAGATTAATAAACTAATATTTATAAAAACTTCTAAAAATTTACTTAAACAATATTTTTTTTATTACATATTTTAATTAAGAACTTATATTAACATTAATATATAGATAATTAATAAATGCAAGATTTTATCGCTTATAATTAAACCTAAAAACTTATTTTCTAAATAACAAAGTTAACATTACGCTTAAAAAATAATAAACATAAATTAAATATAATATTAATACTAGCTTTAATAATTAAATAAAAAAAAGCTTACGTTATATTATTTCCTTTTTTTAATAATAATAAAGCTAATTTTATAAGCTTTATTTTATGCTTAAAGATTTTAAAAGAAATATTCTACGTATAGATTAAACACTACCTTTATTTTTAAAAGCTTAATTATAAATTATAAGTTTATAACGAAAAAAGCATACTATTACGTACTATATATTAGCTTTTTATCGTTAATATTAAAAAAAAGTCCTTAATAATCATATTTTTGTTATTATTTAAGCTATATAAATCTTAAAAAAACTTATAAAGTTTAGTCTTTAAAAAACGTTAAAAATAAATAAAAGTTGTTTTATATAATTATACTATTAATTAAAGATCGTTATTTTAAGCAACTAAAGTATTGTTATATTAATACGTGTTTAGAACAGTATTAACAACTTTAATATTATATACTGTAAAAGTAGTATTTTATAATAAAATTAACAGTATAAAAACAGTATGTACGTAAATGCTAATAAAAGTTTATTAATTAAATAAAAAAATATATATTTACATGCTTATAAACGGATAAAAAATTATAAAGTATAAAATAAAAAAATAAAATTAATTAAAGCTTAACAAAAAGTAATTATTATTATTAAAAAAAAAAGCTAAGTTATAATACTATATTATAAAATAACTAAATAATTAAAAAAAAAAAGATATTTTTAAAAAAATATAGAGTTTTTTTAAGTTTATTTCAATATAAATATAAATACAACATTAAAATTAAAAAGTTAATAAATAACTTGTTTATATATTTTTGTTAACAATAATATATAAACAATATATACTAATTAATTTTATAAATAAACTATATTAAATTTAAATAGTGCGAAATAAGCTACGCACTAATGTTTAATACGATAAAAAGAACATATTAGCTTTATTATTAACTTAAACTTAAAAGCTTATTATATATTTATTCAATAGTTTAATACTTTAAATAATAGTCTTAACAGTAAGTCGGATTGGTTTTTAATAAATTTCTTTTAAACAAGTATAATTATTACTTTAATAATGTTAAATCTATTAAATCAACTTTAACTTAATAGCTAACTTTTATAGTAAAACAATAGCTTGTTTACTTTACGTTTTAATCTATATTTAAGCCTTAAACTAAAAAATAATAAAAAGTAAGTGCTTTTAATCTTATAAATTAATTTATATATATATATATAGCTGCTATTATATAAAGTTAGCAAAAAAATATTATATTATAATTTTAGCGGCTTTATAATTATTTAAGTTAAATACTTTTTAAGCAAATATTTCGATTTTATTCTTTTAGTTAATATTTTTAAGGCTAATAAAGCATAGATTTATTAAATAATATAATATCTTAAAAACTAACTTGCTTATTTATTTTATAATATCTTAAATTTATAAAATGTTTAGCTAGTTATTACCTTAAAAACTTTAAGCTTTTTTATCGATATATTAACTTGCTATTAAAGCTAAGTTTTAAATATATTAACGTATAAAGCCCGCATAAACGTTTAAGCAAGCATTATAGTCCGCGTTAAATTTAATAATAGTTTTATTAGCTATTTTATTAATAATTTATAAACGTTTAAAATAGCTAGCTAACATTATTTACGATAACCTAAATTTTTTTAAGCTGTAAAGATTGCTTTTTTAGACTTAAAATAGCAAGTTTATTAGCTTAATCTTAAAAAACAGTATTAGTTATTTTTTGCATGGTTTTTTTAAGTTAACTTAAAATAACTATAATTTTTATAGATTTAAAGCTAGCATTTTATAGTAGTTATAATAGTTTTATTAATAAACTAATAAACTATAAATTATTTATATTTTGTTTTTTTAGATTAAAAACATTTTATAATTACAATAAAAAAAATAATAAGCTTTCCGATATTATTGCGGAATATTAAAAGCAACTATTTATACTGTTTTTTTTTCTTCTTAGTAGATTTTATTAAAATTATTAATAATGTTAGCTTTTATTTAATAAGTGTTTTATATAAGATATAAATTTAATACTAATATAATCGTTATAAAAATTAAACGTTTATATATTATAATTAAGTTTAATATATTTAATTTAACAGTTTAAATCGCGTTAAATTTAGCTTATATTAAGTTTATTTTATTCTTTTATTATTTAAACTACATAAAAGCCTAATTATTAAACTACTTAATATTAAAAATATAATTAATACATTAAAAAAAGCAACCAGTTTAGCTTTAATTTATAAAAATGTTTAGTTTATATATATAAATTATTTAAAAGAACTTTATTTGTTTATATTTAAAAAATTATCGATATACTTGCTAGTATAAAGATTTTTATAGCATAAATATAAACAATGTTTAAATATAGCGCTTATTACTATTAAAATTACAATATTGTATGCGTTTAACGTTTATATTTTTTATTTTTATTAATATTTTAAAGTTTATACTTTAAAATATTAAAACTAGACTATATTTACAGTTTTTACGATTATTTCGATATTATATGTTAGATATTAAAAATGACTTAAATTTATTATTCTAGATAAAATATAGCACTTTACTTGTTAAATACCTTTTAAGGCTGATTTAAAAGTAGCTTTAAAGTCGTTTTTAAATATTTTTGCTTGTTAAAGTTGTTAGTTATAAATATGTATTTTAAAGTAATTATATAAGAATATAGCTTAATATATTTTTTAACTACTATATAGTTTTTAATCGTTATAAGTTTTTAATATCGTTATTTAAAAAGACTTTAAAGAACATGCTATATATATAAAAAATCGAAACTAAGTTTACGCTAATAGAAAACATAGCGTAACTTTTAATTATAAATATAAGTTAAGATTTAAAATAATAAGGCGGCTAAAAAGCTTAAAGAAATAGAAAATAAAAAATACAATTTAAGAAGCACTTAATATAAATAAATGGGTTTTAAAATAAAACGGAAAAACGGGGTTTTTAAGCTGTAAAGATTTTTACTAGTACTTATAGTTTTGAAAAAAAATGTGCTTTTTAAACTAGAATTTGCTTTTTTATATTTATTTTAACAAATTATTTTATAGGACCAGTTATCTAATACGATATAAAAGTACGTAAACTTGTTAATCGATTAAGCTTCCTATAAAATCGGTTTATTTCGGTTTTATTAAACCACGTAAAGAGATAGCTAATAATACCGTAATTTAAAAAAGAAGATTATTATTATATATAAAAAAGGGTTGATAATTATTTTAGCTAACTTTATCTTATATTTTTAGCTTGCTTATATATACTGTACTATTAAGCAAAGCGTATAATCTATTTTCGCGTTATAAATTAAAGTTAATAATCGTAATATACGTTAAACTATTTAATAGAAAACTACATAAAAATAAAGCGGAATAGTAGCGTTTAAAGTGTTAATTATAAAGCAGTAAAAGTATGTTAATAAAACGATGTTAAAAAGATAGTATTAATAGCTTTATAAACAGTGCTTAATGCTTTTTTAAATTTATTAAAAAACTTAGTATATAAATAAAAGCCTTTTTAGTATAGTTAATACGAAAGTTTTACGTTTAGTTTTTAGTTTATATTAAGTTTTTAAAGTTTATTTTTATTTAATTTTAATTTTTTAATCTACTTATAATTATAAACTTTTTCTCTAGCGATAGAAAATATAAAAATCTTATTAATTGTTTTATAAGCTTAATTAAAAATAAAGAATTAACCGTTTTAACAAGTAATTAAGATTTAAATGTTTAAAAAAGCTTTAAAATACTAAAATAAAAAGTATTTTAAAAGGTTAAGCATAGTTTGTCCTTTAAAATGCTCTGAACTAATTTATATTTACTGTTATTATTTATACCTTTTTAAACAAACTTTTTTAATAATAATTTTAATAATATTATTTAAAGCTATATAATAAGGATATATTAAAGTTAACTTATAATAATAAGATAAAAGGCTTTTTTTAAGCATATTATATTTAACAATATTATCTTTAAAAAGGATAATAAACTAAATTAAATAATCAAAAGTTTTTACATAAAAAGTATTTATATATAATAATATAGCTGTTTTAAGTTATATTAATAGTATTATATATAAAATAATATTATTTATTTAGATTTTATGTATAAAACTATGTTTTTCTATTTTTTTTACTATTTTTCTATATTTTAATTTTATTTATTGCTTATCTTTATAACTTTTACGCTTTAATCTAGTTTATAGCTTTTTAAATATTATTATAAATATATATATAATAAACTATTAATTTTATTTTGTTTATATAACAAAGTAAAGATATTATTATTAATCGTTTTTAAGTTATAATTATATAAGTAGTTTTAGTTATAAAAAATTATAAAATTATTAATTAAGCTAAAATAAGTTTAATAAGTTATTAAAAAGTACCTATAAAAATAAGTTCGATAAAAGTATAACTAGTATTATTTAAAAAAAAAACTTAATTTTATTTTTTATTTTTTTAGCACGGTTAAGTTTATTGTTTAAGCTTTATTTTTAAAAACGCTTAATTATATATAAGAAACAAACTTGAACTATCGCTATAAAATAAATAAAATAAATTTTGATAAATTTTAATTATTTTTTAAAAACATAGATTATATTATTAAAAAGCATATACTTTTAATTTTTTTATTAAATAACTTTATTTAAAAGTTTTACATGAAAAATTTAAAGTATAATTAATAAAACAAACTTAATAATAATTATAATTAAAAAAAATTATAATCTTTTACTATTTTTAATACATTTAAACTTATAAAGCATAATATACTTTATAAAAACGCTTTTAATAGCATTAACAACTATAAAAGTTTTTTTTTAAAATCTTTTACTAAATATTTAACATTTACTTTAATAATAATTTATTACTTACTAATAAATTTTTTAATTTAAAGCTAAATAAACTTTTAAAACTTTTGAACTTAAAACTTTTTAAAACTAACAGATTTTATACTTATACGGCTATTTTTAGCTTTATTTTAACTTAAAAGTTTTATAGTACTTTTTAGCTATTATTAATACTTAAAAAAAAAAAAAACAATTTAAATTATTTATAAAATAAAAACAAGATAAATTTATAAGGATTTTATAAAAAAGCAAAAATTAAACAATAAAATAAATATTAAAACAATATAAATAAATTTATAGTTTAGTAATATATTAATGCTTTAAATATATATTTAAAAACGTAGTTATAATCAATATAAAAGTTGCTAAAAAAAAACTTAATTATTAAAAACAAAAAGAAATCGATAAAAACTATTTATTTTTTTGTTTTTTTATTTTTTTATTTATTAAGATTTAAATAAATATAAATTAACTTTTATTTATATTACGTTAAAATATTAAAATATAAGTTTTTTAAAAATAAAAAAACATTAAAAAAAAGTATTTAAAATTAACGTTTTAATAATAATTAATATGCTTTATAATATTATTAACTATTATATTAGCTATATATTTTAGAAACTTAAATTTTAAAAACAAAAATTTTAAAACTAACTATAAGCATTAAAAACTAATAACTATATTAACTAATGTTTTTTTAGCTATTATTATAAAACTTCTTTTTTTTTTTTTTTTTGTTTTTAAACAGTTTATAAAAATCGCTTAGAAGGGTTTAAAACTAAAAAGTATTAAAATAAAGACTTAATAGTTGTTAAAAAGTACTATGTAATATATAGTAGATTTAAAAGCGTTTAAATCGATTAATAGCTGTAATACGAGCATAAAATATCAATTTTATAGCTTTGTTTTTAATTTATATATAACATAATAATAGCGTTTAATAACTAATCATTAAAAAAGTTTAACGTTTATATTAAGTTTAAAACTAACTATTATTAAGTATGTTTATTTTTATTTTTTTTAAATTTGCTAAATCTGTTAAATATATTATATAATATTATAAGCAATATATATGGTTTTATTAAGAAAAGTCTCCTTATAATATACAATATTTTTAGTTTTTACTAGTATATCTATTATATACTACTTAATAGTTACGATTTATGTTCTTATTATAGTTAAAATAACGTAACTTAATTGTAAATTTATAGCTTTTTAAAAAAAACCCGCTTAACTTTTTATTTTAATAAAAAAACTTAAAACTTTTAGTTTAATAAAACCGATAAAACTGGTAAAATAATATTATCGTGTTATAAAAATAACTAATTATTAATATATACTTAATATTAATATATAAAACATTAAAAGTTTTTAACTGTTTGTTTAATATTTAAACGTTGCTTAAGTTTATTATGCTAAGCTTTAATATAGCGTAGTATATTTTTACTAAGTGTTTTATATTATAAGCTATTAAATAAATCTTAAAGATTGGTATATTATTTAATATATAATTACTGCTTATAAGTTTTTTATACTTATTAATATAATATACGCTTTTAATATTATTATCGCTTAAAATATTTAATTTTATCTAACTAATTTAATAGCTTAAACGGTTATTTAAAAGAAACTTTAAAAAATAAAACTACGTTATTATAAATAGCATGTTTAATGTTTTATACTTTGTTTATCTAAAAAATCTAACTTTAAATAACATTTTTCTTTTTAGTTAGTTTATAATATATAAACGGCTTAATTCGTTTTTTCAAACTAGTTTTTTGTTAGTAACGAACGTTTTAATTATGACTTATAATCGAATAATATTTATGTTTTTGTTTTAAGTTCAATATTTTAAAAAGATTTTAATTTACAAGTAAAACGCTATTAAGTTGCTTTTAATTAGCTATATAAAATAATCTTTTAATAGTATTTAATTTATTTAATTAAATAATTTAAGCATGTTTTAATATATGCTTATAAATATGTTTACTGTACTTTTTATTATAAAATAATATCGTAACTTAAAAATAGTTATAACTAAAGTTATATTTAAAGCGTTAAAACGAATTAAAATACTTTTTAAAATAAAGTAGTAAATAACGTATTAACAGAATAAAGTTAAAATTTAAAACATCTTAATTTAATAAAACTATATTATTATAAAATAAATAAAAACTATTAATAAAAAGATTTTTAGCTACAGTTAATAAAATACTTTTAAAAATAAATAAATAAATAAAAAACTAAAAATATAAATATATATTTTTTATAATATTTCGTTTATCAAAAAATGAAGATGTATTAAATCTTCTTATAAAAATTATTAACATTAATAGTTAGGTTTTAGCGTTTAATAAATCTTATAAGATTTGTTTCTAGCTATTAAAGTAAAACTAAACCTTAATACTATTTTTTTTATATATTTTTAGCTTTATTTATTTTTTATTAATAGTATTTATAACGTATAAAATTTATTTGCTTTATTGTTAACGTAATTTTTTTTTATTAGCTAAATAATATCAAGGTTTTAATAGTTTTATTAACTTTGTTATATATAATATCCGGGAGTTAAGCTAGTTATTATAAACTAATAAAGCTATAATAAAACATTAGTAATAAGATTTTTAAAAGTAATGTATATAAGTTTAAAAGATAAAATAGTAGTAAGAAAGCTTTTTTTTTTCGTTTTTAAAGCAATAACATATTTATTTCTATATATTAATATATAAAATATAGAATGTTATATAAACAGTAAGGCTTTATTTAAGTTAATTAAAATAAAAGCATTAAATATTTTAACTAGTAGTAAACTTTAACTAAATAAAAAAAGATTATACTGTTTAGTTTAGATATGCTTTATTTTATATTAATTAAAACTATAGCTATTAAAATCTATTACGTTATAAAACAGCTAGTATAGCGACTTAATTTTTAATAGGATATTTATAGCAGTAACGATTTTTAAACTTAGTTTTATCGGATATTTATAATATAAAAGTTAACTACGACTTTATAATTTTAGTTAAATTATTATGCTTTTAAGCTATATAAGTATATATTTATGCTAATATTTAAAAGTTTATAATAAATAATTAACTACTTTAATAAACATAAAATAAGTCGTTTATAAAAGGGTTTATATTGTTTATTTATAAGTAAAAATATATATAAAAAGATAAAGTTACTATTAGCTTTATATTGATTATATTTTAATTATTAATAATTATTTCTATATTGTTTATATAGTTTTATAACTTATTAGGTTTAAGTAAGCTATATCGATAAAATGCTTACTTATTTTATTTTAGCTAAATTAATTTAAATATTTTGCTTTTATTACGATCTAAGATTTTGCTGGTTTTTTAATTACTAATAATATTATATTATTATATTATTTATTAATAAACACTTAATAATAATAAGAATATTTTTATAATACGTTATTAAATACATAAAAAACTAATTATTTTAGCGGTTTTTAACGCTTATTTGTTTTATAAGTAAAAAATAAGTTTAAAAGCTTTTAGAAGTTATCGATTTTATAGATAAAAAGTAGTTTAAAATAAATAAAACAGTTAACTTATTATAACCTTTTATTAAAAACTTATTAGTTTAATATTACGGTTAGTATAAATATATTAATTATTTAAGCTAAAGATTGTAGCTAATAAGAAAATATATGTGTTATTTATTTCGTAATAACTATATATATAGCTTATATCTACTAAAAAATAATTATAATCGATTTAATTTTTTAGACTATAGTTTATACTTAAAAAATATATAGAACTTTTTAAAAAGCGTGCACAACTGTATTTATTTAACTTTATATGTTTATAAAGATTATTGTAATGTAGTTACTGCAAATAACAGTAGTATACTTTTAAGACTAAATATATAAAAACGATTTCGACTAATATTTATAACTATATTGTTTATATTAACATTATTTTCGGCTTAATCAATATTATTTATTAAAACTTTAAACTACTTAAGTTTTAAGGACAGTAAGTTTATACTTCTAAATAAACTAAAATAAAATCTAAATTTAATTTATTACGTTAACAGCACCGGGTATATAGTATAAGGTAGAAAAAAGCGTAGTTTCTTAAATTTTATTATAGATCGTAGATCGCAAAAACTATAACCTTATTTTTAACCCAGTTAATAAGGTATTTTAATGTTAGTACTAACGAAAGCTTAGTATTCCCAGATACTAATATTTACATTTTATACACTAGTAGAAATTAGAACGAGAATAACTTAATTTTTATATGTAAAATGTTTACTTCTAGCTTTTTCTACGTGGAATAAATTTAAGAAGCTTATTTGCAATCAAGGATTACATAATGTCTTTAAAAGGGAAAAAGCTCCTTATTACACTTTTCTTACATGAAAGAAAAGGAAAGAATAGCTTTTATTATTATAGGAAAGGCTTATATAAAACTATAAAGGTATATTCTATAAAAGCGTATTGAAAGTAGCAAAACGTCGTGTTTAAAGTGTGTTTACCCGCAAATTATGCGTATATTTATATATATCCGGCTTTAAGCTTTCTTTGCTTGCTATATTTAATTACACGAGCTAAAAAAGCAGGTTGTATTAGTTGCTTTAAGATATACCTAATCGACATTTTTACGACAGTAGTAAAACCTTACTATATAGCTGTTAATAAAGTGTAAGTAAACTAATAGAAATATAATAGGTATTTCTTAGAACTAAGTTATAAAAGAGCGAATTCGATGCTTTAGTCGGAAAAACTAGGACGAAAATTATTTGCTACTTTTTAATAGCCGTTATCTGCTAAGTGCCGGTTTAATCGGGTTTATACTATAAAGAAAAGAAAATGTTATATAATTATAGGAGAGATTATTAAGTAGGTATTAATAACAGCTTAAAATCTAAAATGCTGTCTATAATTTTTACTAGCTAATTAAAACTAAAATACTAAAAGATATTTTTCGAAAACTTAAAGTTTAGCGTTTTTAGTAGCCTCTGTATATAATTTTACTAGTAATAAGTTTTTTTAAAACGCTGTAACGACTGATAGATTTTTGGCTTACGATGATAAAGCGCTTAAGAGAGCGGAAGCTATAAAAATTTTAAGTTAAAGATTTGCGAAAACAAAAAAGTTGTCACCGAGTTGTGGGTACTAGGAGACCTGGGGGAGGACAGGAGCGCTAAGACGATATTGCCGATCTGGGGGCTTAATAATCAGACACGTTCTTAGTAACTTTATAGGATAAGTTTTTAGGACTTAACTTAAAAATAGATTACGCACTCGCTATTTTTCTAGTAGGGAATAAAAAGCAGCGACTAGTATCCGGTTAAAATATAAATATATATTAAGATCTACTAATATTGTTTAGCTGCTTCGCGACTAGTAAAAATCTTTTTTTATTTTTTAATTTATACTGCTACTAGTTATTTAAGCTTTACGTTTTTTTAGTTATTTATCCGATTCCGACTTAACGTTTACTAGGACTATAATTTAAGCGCGTAGTAAAACTCGATTAAGCTTGTTATCGTACGCTTTAATAGTTCTTAGTAGTTAGTTGTTAATCTGGCTATTAATAAGCTTTAAAAACGCCCGAACTTATCGCTATATAGCTTGTTTTATTGTTTATAATTATAATCTTAAATTAAAGCACTTTTAAGAGGAGCAGGTTTTTTACTTTAAAGAGGTTTATTTTATTCGGCCGGACCTAGTACGCTTATTACTTAGTTTAGCGTGTATAAAACAAAATCTAGGTTTTTAAAACGGGAATAAACGCCGACAAGGAAAATAAGCGGCTTTTTGTATTACCTGCTAAGCACGGCCCGACCTAACAGTTTAAATACGTTAATCTGGCCTAGACTAGAGCTTACATCTTAAGATCTACCTTGGCAGCATCTAGGTCCGTACTGTTGAAATTAACCATTTCGCTATGAAGGCAAAAGATCAGTGATTATTAGCTCCTTATTAATAGCTATATTCTAACACACCCTCTTACTAAGAGCTTCTGATAAATCTTATATTAGAAGGTCTTAAGAAACAACCAGTCTTATGCAATTACAGTCTTTTTCCTACCCAGTAGCGTTGGCGCCATTAACTACACAACTTTAGGTTTATAAAAAGGGTTGTTGTAAGAATCGAACCCGCTACCTTTAAATAAGTGTGTTCATTATCGAGATTTTTAGCGCCGACACAATAGCCAATTCCCGGCTTGTGCACGTATGTGCTAGCCGTCTCCAGTTAGCTGGGGAAGAACAGACTCTTAATTGTTAAAATTAACTATTGCGCTATAAAGGCAAACGATCAGTAATTATTAGCTCTTTATTAATGGCTATATTCTAACACGTACTTAATTAATGCTTTCACTTTATTTGCTTTCACTAAAAACTCGCTCCCGGAAAATGCTTATAATTTGTCCCTTTTTTTAAAAAAAAACTGATTAAACTAAGATTTTTTTATTATACTATTAACTTTTACAACTTTTTAAATTATTTAACTTAATCTGCTAAAAAGTTTTTTGTTTATATATTAAAAATATACCGGTTAACATTTACTATATAGCGCTTATCTATATAAGCGCGCGTTTATAAAACTAGAAAAAAAAAATCTAAAAAAGGTACATTTTTTAACTAAACAACGTTATTTTATAAGTATAATATTAACGTTATTATATTTATTTAATATAAAAGTTCTTATACAGCTAAAAGCATAAATTAGTTTTATATATATTAAAAAATAAGTGATTTATTATTTACTGCAGTTACTATAAACAATTTAAGCTTAAATTCAGTAATAAACTTTAATAAAAAAGTGATAAGATTAAAGTACTAGCGGTTTATACCCCTTACTATTATATATAAGCGTTTGCTAACTAATACGTACTTGTTATAACTTATTTCTACTTTTTGCCGGCAAGGTTTAAGCTTAAATATCGGTATTTTATTCTGAAAGCAGTAAAGACAATATTTTTAAGCTATTTAATATAGATCTTAAATCTATACGAAAAGCGCGGAAACGAGACACGACTCGATTTTCTAAAAAATAAAAAATACATATCAAAAGAATACACGACCTTTTATAAAATTGCAGTGTATAAGTATACGCGGTAGTTTAAAAAAATAATAACTTTTAAGTATATAACTTTTATCTATAAAATAAAACTTAGCTTTTTAGCTATATAGATATTATAAGTTAAGTTTTTAATAGAGGTTTTATACGATACTTAATATATATAGATATAATTTTATTTATTTCCGCATATATTCTCTTTTAAATTAATTTCAACCTTTTTATAAAATAGGCTAAGTAGCAGTTTTTTAAGGAATAATTAGTGCTAAATAAACAGTTACTATATTTAATCACATGTATTATTTTTAAAAACCTTTGTTTTTATACATAAAACAGTTTTGCGTTCGTAGTTTATAGCGTATTAAAGCTATATAATAAGAACTAGCTAGCATTTAAGTTTTATTAAAGCTTTTTTTCGATAATGTTTTACAATATTTAATATAGTGTTTTAAAAGTATAAATAAAAGTTTAAAGCTTATAAGCGGATGTAATAGCGAATTAAGCTTTAAGTTTATGCTAGTTACGACTTTTTAAAAGCTGTTAAGCTTAATTTAAAGTTCGTAAATCTTACTAGCTAGATAGTTAAGCATATAAAAGTACCGGGCGTAACTATCGTTTTCGTTTGCATTAGTATAAATAATATAGCTATGTTTTGTTGATTTAAGGTTTTTAAAGAACTTTAAGCTTTTTTGTTATAGTTATATTGCTTAAAAAGACTTTAGTTAAAATAGTAAGAGTGTTTTATTCATTATAGCTATAGTATAAAGCGGTGGCGGAAAGATTGCTTCGAAGTAGAAAAATAGTATAACTATAAAGGAGTTTAAAGAAAATGCTTAATAATGGTAAGGGTAACACTATATTATTAATATAAGCACTATTTTATTATAAGCTAAAAAAGCTAGCTTTAACGAAAGACTAATTTAAAAAAAAGAATTAAAATAAAAGTAGTGCTATAAATGATTAAATAAATAAAGAAATATAAAAAGTTTTAAATAAGGGTTTTAAATCGTGTAGAGTAGACTGTTAAAGCAAAAGTAGAAGTTAAAAGGGTAAGGTTTATAGCGACTAAAATAGTGTTTACGGACGCTTTAAGATTAAAGTTATTATTATGATATTAACTAATCCTTGCTTTATATATTAATGTTAGTTTTTGTATTATAATTAAAGTATTTTAACTATTATTTATAGTGTTAATATAATTATATATTTAAAGTAAGCTTTTCGTACTGTTTTAACGTTATAATAATATAAAATAAAGTTATAAAGCTACTTATAAATATATGTTCTTATATATTATTAACTATATAACTTATTACTTTACTGTTTAGAAGCTTTTTTAAGCAGTACAAAACTAGCAACGGAAAACCTAGCATAAAAAAAGGTGTGCTAAAAGAATAAATATAAGCAGGAAATTAATCGAAGTAAACTTTATTGTTGTAATATATTGTTAAATTATCTCGCTCTTAATTCTTACTATTATTATTAGCTTTAAAATTAATCGAACTATAAAATATACTAACGTGCAACTTATATAGCAGAGATAACTAAAACTTTACGTATAAAGATAATATAGATTTTAAAAAGTATAAAATAGGGAAAGTATATAGACTATTAAGTTTACTGTTAATAAATAAAGCAAATACGGTCGTTATAGTAAATATATATTATTTAGTTCGTGAAAACTGCATGTATAGGTACTGTAATAATATGCTTTATTGTTTAGAGCTTTTTATACACTTATATATCTTTATATAAATACGATATAGATATTAAAAGGTAAGAGAAAAAACATAGAAAGTTATTTTTTAAGCCGTGAATAAAAACGCGCGCTTATTACTGCAAACATTAATAGTGTTTAGCGTTAAGTAAAAAAGCTATTTTATTAGTATGAAAAACAGTAAAAAACTTTAAATTAACTAACAAACTATATAAAAACGAAGCTTTAAGTTTGTTTGTTATTTTTATCGGCTAGTAGCTAATAACTAGTAATTAATATCGAATTGTAAATCGTGGGGTAGTAGCTAAATCCGCTCCTATAAAAAAAGCACTGTCTTTATTTCTAAAAGTAGTAAGAAATAAAAAACCTTAACCGCTACTTCTTTTATTATAAAAAGCGTAGGTTATAATAAGATAAAAATAAAGTTCTTATAAATAACAGTAACGACTGCGTAAAAAGAACAAGCATTTTTGCCGACTTATAATCGGCCTATAAAAAGAAAAAAACTAGAGTAGTTAATATATCGCCATGAAAGAAAACTAAAAAAGCTAATATCGGATATAAAAACGTACTAAGCGCTTAAAGCGATTTTTTTTTGTTTTAAAAGGTAAGCAAGCGTAATTGTTTAAGGCTGTTTTTTTTTTTTTTTCAAAATTATATTCACGCTGTCTTAAGATCGTTGAGCTATAAACAACTATATTATATAGCATCTACCCGCCTTACTATCTGATTTATATAAATTCTCTTATAAATACCGTTTTTAAGTATTTTATTAAGACTTCTTTAAGTGTACTAATCGATTTTTATTCTTATAACTTCGACTTTTGTTTTAAAATGGGCTCTTCTATTAAACTTGCTGTTGTTTTTGTTTCCGCCTATATTACAACCTAGCTGTAAGTTAATGCTGCTACTGTATAGAGCGAGATCTACTTATACGTTTATGTTTAACATTAATAAGAAGATAAATAAAAACTAAGTGCGGGACCGCTACAAACATTAGCGATACCGATACTATTAGCGTTCTTAAAGCTGCAGCTTTAAACGGTTACTATTAAATAATCGCTATCAATTTTGCTATAATGAATTATGTTCTATTTTAACATATACGACAAGTACAAGAAAAAGCTTAAAAAGGCATAATAAAGCGATACTTTATATACTTAACTAGTCTTTAATATATATAAAGTATAATTTTTGTTTTGTTTTAATAATACTTAAATAGATTAATTAAACATATTTCTTACATTTTAAATTAGTTTATAATTTATTGTAGCGTATAAACCGTAAGTGGTAGTAATGATCTTAGCTTATTTATTATCCTGTATAAAATCGAATTAAAGGCTATAATTTAGTGTGTAGGCTATTAACCTAGTAGCTTTCCCCGGAATACTTATTATAAACGTTCTTTAAGCTAAAGTAGAAAGCCTTTATCAGCTATACTCTAAAGCAAAAACTAATAATTTTCGTTCGCGCATAGTTACGGATATTACGTATTTTATAAAGGATAAATTATAAGTATAGCACTCTAATCTTTTATATTGCTTACATGTTACTATTATGCCCTATACTAGCACTTATACGTTTAAATAAGGTTTTACGTAAAGCTAAAAGCAGCTTTTTGCTATCTTCTTAAAATAAGCCCAACATAAATTATGCAGCGCTTATAATAAATATAAACGCGCGCTAGTAATAAAAAAAAGAATTAAAAACCGCGAAAGTATTAAAACCCAGCAAAAGCTTTACTATATACCGCTTAATTTGTACTATCCGTCTCTTTTTAAAACCGGCTGTTTGTATGGCATTTCTACTTAACGAACGTATAATAGCAAAAAATAAAAACTAGCTAACTATATATTATACTCGTTATTTTAGTATATAAATATTTATATTATCTTTATATAATGTTTTTTATTTCACTAGTTATTTACATTGCAGTCGATTTCAACAGGGTCGGACTTTAATATATATATGTTATAGCGGATTGCTTTTACTAAGATAATAGCGCGTTTATTAAGTTTAAATCGTTTGCCGACTTTTAAAGAGCTATTTAAAGATAGTTTCGTTATATTAAGCTTTCTACTTTTTATAAGCAAGTAGATTTTTAAGACTATAAAAAAATCTATTTTACGTTTTTTACAGCTTTTTATTTCGGCTGTCTTTAAACTTTTTAAGTTATTATCTAAGCTAACATTAACCTAGCTAAGTTTAAAAAAAGCTATATTAAGTTACAATTTAACTCTAATAACTGTATATACAGTATAAAAACTACATTAATACCTTTGTTTTTTAAGTATAAGTTAACTTAAAGCGAAATCAGCAGTTTCGGCCAGTATTAAACCGGTTTATAATTGTTCAAAAAATATAACGCTTATTAAACTTAAAAATAAACAAAGATTTAAATCGATCCTTTTTAATACTTAGCAATACTTTTATGGTTTTATTTTTAAGGTTTTATTTTTAAAGTCGTTATTTAAACTAGTTTCAGCTTCGGTTTTAACGCCCGCTACAGTGTTTAAAGCGATCTTTTTCTTGCTTTTACTGTTTTTAAATTTTTCATTTTACGGTCTCTTCAAATTACGCGAACGAAAACAAGACGTTTATTACTTTTAGCTTTATTAAGCGGCTTACTTTTTAACTTAAAACGAGTTATACGTTTATAAAAAAAGAGTTATGTTTAAAATAAGCAGAAGCTTTTGAGAAAAAAACGTAGATTTAAATAAGCTTAAATAACAGGCTAAATAGTAGCTTTTATTTAAAGAGATTAATTAAAAAAAAGCAGATTACTATTTTTACTGCACTTATTTAAGTATACTTTATAGTTTATTATATGTAATAAACGCAATATTTAGTTATAAAATAACTAACTTATAAAATATAAACAACCTTTTATTATTATTATACATTAATGCTAAAACGAGCAAGAAAAAGAAAAACAAAGCTTTATATTGCTTGATTTAGTTGCTTTTTGAACGTTCTAGTTATTTTTTTTAAATCATACAAACATTTTAATTCGTTTTTTGCAGTTAAAAACATTTAACTAGGTTATAAACAACGACAGTTTAAGTTATAACAAATATTTTAATGAATAGTTTTAGCATATAATTTCGTTTATTTATAACTTAAAGAGATATCTGAGGCTTATAGCTATTTTTTGCATTATTATAATAAGATAACCTAACTTTTTTTTTAATTTAAAAAGAAAAGTATAAGGATAGGCTATATAATCAAAATAGAAACACGATATAAGAAAAAACAAGATTAGTAAAAATAGGCTATTAATTAAAAGGATAATTAAGTTATAAGTACCTTAATAGCTTGGGTTAACTTTATAGTAATATATTAGCTCGTTTTAAAGAAAATAAAACGGAAAAAAAAGAAAAAGGCATTCTTATCGTGCTTCGTTACTAGGTACTTTCTATAAGGCAATCATAAAAATATTTTATCGCACGGGCTTAGATTTAACATGGAAATAAAAAAGATTAATTTTTGTATATTAGCACTAAGCTTTTAAGCCTTAATTAAATGTTTTTATCTAATATATACTTATATCTTTTACTTAATAAGATTTAGTTATTAATATCTTTATTTTATATTTATCTGCTTAGTTTAAAGTTTAATATATATAATATATATATAAGGCTTTAGCTAGCCACACTAGGGAGCATCGGCTAATACGCTGTTATAGCGCTATAACTGCGCTTACATTATGTTTTATGTGCGTTATTTCGTTCTATGTTTTACTAGTAAGCAAAATTTACTTTTTTTTAAACAAAAATTAGTTTTATTTTAAAAGATACTGTTATTTTGATTACTTAGTTCTTATAAATCTTACAATTTTAACTTTTTTTTAAAAAAGGGCTATTAAGTAGAGATAATAATAGTTATTAAAAGGAAAAGTATTATAACGTGAGCGTATCGTTAATAATTTACTAATATAATATTAAAACTGTTAAAATCGATTTTAACTTTATATTTAAAGTAAAAACAACTTTTTAAATTAAATAACTTTAATATTAAACTATAAAATTGTAAATTTTTTAATTTAATTAGTATTAAAATTAGTAATTTATAAAACAATATTAAAGCAATAAACTAATATATTTAAAACTTTAAAAAGCTTAAAAAACTTTAAAATAAAAAAGCGGAGCTATAGCGTTAATTTATAAGTACGGAAGTTTTAAGTTATATAAATATACTAATATTAAAATAACGGGTTTAAAGTAGTTTATTAAGCCGTGATTTAAACTTAAAAACTAAATATATTATAATTTATTGCTGTATTTCTAGCTTTTATTAACACGATAAATAGTTAGGGAACTTAGAGCTCGTTTTTATAAAAGCTTTAAGAAAGTTTTAAAAAACTTTAAAAAGGATCTTATATACTTTAAACTAAATAAAGAGCGATTTGCGATCTATTTAAAAACGTTTTATATAAAAAAAGCTTATTTTTAAAAAATAAGATTAATATTAAAAAAACTGGTAAGCTTTTTAAAACTAGATTTTTAGTTTATTATAAAACGTTAAAACGAAAAAGTTTTAATTAGTTTAAAAGTTTAAAAATATAGCGTAATATTAAGGTTAAGCTTTTTATAAGTTTAATATTTACGTAAATGTTTTTAAAAAATAGGTTAAAGTTTGCTTTAATAAAGCGTAGGCTGTTATGTTTTATACTAAACTTTTTTTTTAAATTTAAAGATTATTTAGCTAGATATAGTAGTAATAAACTAACTATAAAAGCTAAAATAATAATTTAAATATAAACGAAATAAAAAGCGTAACTATAAAACAAAAAGCGTAATTTTAATATATTTAAGGAATAAATTAAGTTTTAACGTTAAAATAAAAACGCTAATATAATATAAACTTAGCGCGATATTAACGTATTATAAGCGCTGCTATATTATATAAATAACTTTAATTTATTTAAAAAAGAAAGAACTTTTTAAATAATAATAATAAACTTTTATAATACTATATTTATTAAAGCAAGTATTACTTATTTAATTAATACTTTAATATAATTTTAACAAAAGCTAGTATAAGTAAAATTAACTAATAACGTTATAGATTAAAACGTTTAAAAAGCAGAAAAAAAGTATAAGCTTTATAAAAAAAAAAAAATTTATAAAGCATAATAATTATATAGTAATATTAAAGCGTTTTTATATTAAGATAAAAATGCGATTATTTTAATAAATTATTACTACTTATATTAATATAGATTTTAATATTAAGGTTAACTGTATTAACTATTAATTTATACAAGCTAATTGCTTATAACGCGCTTTTTTATAACTATTAATAACTTAAAATGTTCTAGTTATAATGTTTTCTAAGTATTTTTAAAAATTAATAATAACTAAAAAGTTATTTAGTTATTTTAAAAGCTTTATATAACTATAAACCAAAACCTTAAAGCTATTAGCTTTTTAATATTTTTATTAATAACTATATTATAAAATTAATGTATAGTTTTTAATATAAAAAACTAAGTTTAAAATTACTTTTTTTTAAACGTTTTATTAAAGCGTGCAAGTAAGTAGCTTAAATATTTATAATAATTATTTTATTAAAAAAGATTTTTTTGCTTAATAAAAAAAACCTACGTTTTTAACGTAGTAATAGTATTTTGTTAAAATTATAATAATTTCTTAATATATTCAATAATTTAAAATCTAGCTTTTTACTGTAGTATTAAAATTCTAATTATATAATCCATTTAATCTTTAAGTTTATAGCTTTTTATAAGCTAATTTATTATTTAGATTAAAACGAGCTAGAAATATTAAGAGAGTATATTAAAAAAAACTTAAAGCTTTAATAAATGTAATACTTAAAACGTTTTATTAAAGCTTTTATATTATTTATATTAAAAAAAATAGTTCTTTAAAGTTATGTATTAATTATAAAAGGTTAAAGTATGTTTCAATAAAGAATTATTATATATTCCTTTTATTTTAAAGATTTTAAACAGAATTCTAAGAGCTAAATATTTCTTTAAAATTAATATTAAAAATGTATATTATAAGATCTATATTAAAAAAAACAATATAAAAAAAATAGTATTTTATATTTATTATAATTATTTTAAGTATATAGTAATGTTTTTTAAATTTATTAATACTCTCGTTATTTTTAAAAACTATATATATAAAGCGCTAAAAAAAATACCTAACATTTTTTATATAGCGTATTTTTATAATATTTTTATTTTTTTTAAAAATTAACACTTTAATATTTAATATTTTTAAAAAGTATTAAAAAGGTTATAAACTATTAAGCTTTATATAAAGCTTTTTTTGTGCACTTTCTATTAAAATAATATTAAGTTTTTAAAATTTGTTTTGTTTAAAAATAACGTATTAATAAATAAATAAAACGTTAATATTATTATAAAATAAAAGATATTAATAAATTACTATAAGATCTAAGTATTTTTAAAGTTATATAATTTTTATAAGCGGTTGATTAAAAGCTATTTTAAAATAGTAAGATTTTTTAACGATTTGTTAAAAAAAAGCGTAAATAAAAAAAGGTAAATAAAGTTAAGCTAGAAAATAACGGTAAAAAAGCGTTTTATACTTTATATACTATTTTTATAACAGTGTTTTTATTATAGCACTTTAACTTTTTATAGTTTTTAAAGCTAGAAATAAACGTTTTTAATTTTGTATTAAATAATATACTTTTTTAGCTAAATAAATAAAAAGGTTATTACTTTATAATATTTTAGCTTTATAAGTTTATTAAATATAAGCTAAACTATAATATAGCTAATAAAAAAATAATAGTTATTGTAGAATTTTTTAAATATTAAAAGCATTATGTTTAAAAAAATCGATTTGTTATTAAAGTGCTATTAAATTATTAAAACTTAAAAACGTTTATAAAACAGTTAAAACTAAATAATAAATAAGCTTGTTAATATAGATATCTAGCGCTTTTTAATTTTATTATTAAGTATAAGCTAAATAATTATAATTTAATTAATAAAGTATTAAAAAGATTAAATTATATTAATAAAAAAGTAACACATGGTAATTTTTATTTTATTTTTGTTATTAAAATAGTTTTAGTCTAGTTTTAATATACTAAAAAGCTATAATTTAGCTAAAATCTTTTAATTTATCTAAGCTTTATTAATTATAATTTATGTTAAGTACAATTTATAGCTTTTAAATAAAAAGTTATAGTTATAGTTATAATAAAAAACATATAAGGAAATATTTTAAAAAACTTATTTAAAGTATTAATTAAGCGTTTTTAAAATGTAGATTTTAAAGTATAGAAATATATTAATACTATTTAAAAAGCGCTTAATAAAAGCGGGCTTTAAAGTATAAACATTAAAAAACTATTATAATATTATAGCTAGATTTATATTCTGCTTAATAAAAAGCTTTAATAAAAGCTAATAAAACATTATTATAATAGTTTATTTATAGGTTATTTTAGTAATAAGTAATCTATAACATTATTATTAAAAACATATTACTAGCTAAATTTTAATATAGTTATTACTTAATAAATTAAGAGATGCAAAGTATACTACAGTATAAAAACGTTTTAATACCGTTTATGTAAATAATTATAATCGTTTTCCTAGCTTTTAAAGCTTTAAAAAAAGATTTTGATAAACTTTATAATAGAACTATTTATATACTATTATTAAAGAAATAAAGTTAACGTAATACTAGTAATTATAAATCGTTTTATTAAAATAAACCGCTTTTTTTAAATATTTATAAAGATTAATACTATAAAACTAATAAAGCTATTTTATCATAAAATATAACTATATTATAATATATTAGTAAAAATTATATTTAATTAAAATAGCTTATTTATATGCGAATTTTAAGCTACGCTTTATTTTTAATTTAAAATCTAGAAAAAGCTATTTATTGTATTTTATTTCTAAATAAATAACTAAATTAAAAGATTTAATCAAGTTTTTAAGTTTTATTTATAGTATTTTATTAGTAATAATTAAACAAACTAGTATATTATATTTAATAAAATAAAATTTACTTATAATAATATAAAGAAGATTATTATTATAGTATTTTTATTTATAATATTAATAGGTTATAGTTTTAGCTTATTTAATAACGTTAAAAACAATGTTTTAAAAATGAAAATATTTGCAGTAAAAAATAAATTATAAAAGCTTAAAAAATATAAAAACAAGCTAAAAAGTAATAATAACTTGATATTAAAACGCAGTAAAAGTATTATAATAATAAGCATAAAATAACTACTTTTTAAAAGGCTAGCTAATAAAGCTATTTATAAAAAATATTAAATTTAAAAAAAATAATAAAAACATATTTTTTAAGTTTATAAACTATTTAAAGTTTTTACCTGTATTAATATATTAGTATATTATTTAATACTTTTAAATAAATATTTATAGCTATATAACGTGTTTTTTATTTTTAAATTAAAATTATAAATAATTATAAAAAGATTTAAGTCTAAGAACTATTTATAAATATTTAACTTAAAAAATATAAATAAACATTAAAAAGTATAAAAAATAGTAATAAAATAAAAACAAAAAAAGAAATTTATTATTTAATTAAGTAAGCTAGATAAGTAATAAAATACAACTAATAAGTTATTAAAAAAATATAAGCTTTAGAAAAAGTTGTTTAGTTTAAAGTAAAATTTAAAAAGAAATAAACTAAAAAAGCAAAATAATAGCAAAATAATAAAATTACGCGATTATTATAGCGTTTTAACAATAATAATAAGTAGAACTAAAATAAATTAAAATAAATTATATTTTTTAACTATAAAAAGCATTTATATTAAAGTTATAAAAAACTAACGTTAATAAAATTAAAAAAATATACTTTTAAAATAAGGTTATAACGTTAATTTTTTTTTTTTTTTTAGTTTTAATAAAAATAAAAGCTATATTAACTTAAATAACGTTTAAACTAAGCTTTACTATTAAAATAAACTATATTTTCTAGTAAACCGCTTTTTTAAAGGCGATTTAAGCAGTAAAAACATGATTTTTTTAAATTAAATATAAAAAAACTGCTGTTTTTTAAATATTAAAAGTTTTTTAAGACTATAATAAGTTAGTATTACGTTTTTAAAACGCGAACTTATATATACTACGTAAATATTAAAATATAAGTAGTATATTATTAAAGAAACCCGCTTTTTACTTAGCTAACTTTTCAACTTATATTTTTATGTTTTAGTTAAAAAACTATTAATATAATAATATTATAATAATGATAAATTTATAGTAGTTTTATAAGATTTTTTTAATTTATTATAAGAGAAAACTAAGTAGTATTACTTTTTAATAGCTTTAAAGCGCTGTTTAAACGAAATAAAATATAAGCAATAATAATATAAAGATTTTTAAAATATTAATAAATAATATTGTTAGGTTTATGATATATTATTACATTTTTAGTATTAATTATTAAAAAAATAAAATATAAAGCTAAAGCTTAAATTTTGTTAAAAATATGCGTATTTCTTTATATATTAATATTATTATATTAAAATAAAAAAGTTATAAAAACATATTTTTAGTAGTAATTAATATAATGTTTGTATTTTACATAGTTTATAATAAAAAAACGATAGTTAAGCTTTATATTAACGTTATTAACAAGGTTTTAATTTTTTAAAGCATTATAAAAATAAATTATATATTAACTTTAATTAAAACTAGTAAAGCGAAAATAGCAAAAATGTAGTTTATTATCGTGATAATATCGTTAAAATAAGAAAGCGCTAAAATATAAATTATAGCGTAGTAATAATGATATATTAAAAAAGAGCAAGAGGAATAATAGTATTAAAATAGTAGTGCGATAATAATAATAAATAAAAAAATAAAAAAAAAGAGAAAAAAATAAAAAAAGACTTATTTTTGTTTATAATTTAGATTATATAATATACAGGGCAGTTAAAGCGTAGAAGCTAAAGTTTAAATTTAAAATGTTGCCGTAAGAGATTAGTAGCTGGTAATAATAATATTAATAATATATTTTAGTAAAGGTATTTAAGTATCTTAGTTTTAACACGGGCTTTTTAAAAAGGGAGATAATTGTAAGGCTTTAGCTAGCTATATTAAAAAGCATTAGCTAATACGTTGCTATAGCGTTATAGTTGCGCTTATATTACGTTCTATGTGCGCTATTTAGTTTTATGTTTTACTAGTAAACAAAACTTACTTTTTTTATTAAATAAAAGTTAGCTTTATTTTAAAAGATATTGTTACTTTTACTACTTAGTTCTTATAAATCTTATAATATATTAAATATAAAACAACGATTAAAAAAACTGCTTATATTTTCGCGATCTATTTTTATTTATGTAAACATATAAGTTAATAATATCTTTATATATACTAAATAAGTCTATTTATACACTTTAATATCCGTATAACTAAAATTTTAATATCGTATATTATAAAAATAAACGTATATTATATTATAACTATTATTTATACTACTAATTCGGTTAGTATATTTAAATAGCCAACAAGGATTCTAAGAGATATTCCATTTACTGCACTAAGCGCTAATATTTTATATTCCGCATTAGTATGTTTAAAAGATAATAACACTTAAGCGGTTTAATAATACTATGTCTACACTTAAAATTACTTTAATAAAACAATATAACTTTTTCTAGCTAAAGTCGGACTATCTGCTTTAATTTCTAGCTTTTATCGATAAATTAATAACTGTTTTATTTTATTTAGATATAATATACATAAAGCTTTATAGGCTTGCTTTAAAGCTTTTAATAATTATTAACGCTAAAAATAGCTCTAAGTATTATATAAAAAACTGCTAGCACAGGTTTTTTATAATGTTCGTTTTTAATGTTGTTTACATTATAGTAAAAGTTGCTTAACGCTATATTTTATACTTAACGCAGTATATCTTTTAAAGTATATAATAAAACTTACTCTTTATTAGCTTAACTTAAACCGACATTTTACTAGATTTAATTTTATAATACTGCTTTATTTTATCAGAATGATTTTTAAGCGCTTATTATCGATAAAAAAAATGCGTAGAGAATAAAATTACTAATAAAGCTTAAAACTTAAAGTTTTTTTTTTTTTTTTTCATTCTATTAAATATCGCTTATTAGTCTTCGTAAACTATAATAACTTATTATATTATTACAAGCTTACTAGCGCTTATATTTTACCGCTAAATAATTTCGAACCGATATCTATATTGTTTGCTTTATATTAACCGGTTTATTATTCGGAGCAAATTTCTTACATGTAACTAACACTACTTAAACCGCTCCCGATATTTTCAGCAAGCACTTTATTTAAACCTATTAATACCTATTATTTACTTCGCGCTCTGCTCTAGATGTTCTCATTACGTTACTACTTTGCTCTTTATTATAGTTAGCTGCTTAGACCTTCTTATCACTAGTCTCGCACTTAATGCCACCCTATAAAATAACCCAGATCCTTGCCCCTCGTTAGCTTCGGAGTTGCTACCCAAGCCACAAGGAGATCACAAATTCTTAATATAATTATAGCCGGACGCGGGGCTACTCGTTTTCTTTGATCAAGTATAAGAATTTAAATGCACTACTTCAGCATTACCATACTTCATCTCTAAATTAGCAGGCAGCCTATATCAAGGCCTACTTATCAGTTCATTCTCTAGCCGGAAATATAGGTAAGTAGAAGTTTCGTCAACGTAAAAAATCAAGTTGATATTACAAGCGCTTATAAAAGCACCGGATAACCTTATCCCCGCGGCTCCGCAAGCTATAACAAATAAGCTATTAATACCGATAAAACCAATATAGTTACAATAATAAGAAAGGGCCCTAGTATAAAAACATCTTTTTATACTAGTATATTATATTATTAATAAGCTTATAAATATAATATAAATAGCTTATTATATCCTTAAAAGCAGGCGCTTATATAACTACGCGGTAGATAATATTTTTAAAAGCATATAATACGAGCACTATTCCAGACCGCTACAGCAAAGATAGCAAAAGATTACTCTCGCTACTAGTTATTATTAAGATATCTTATCCTAGCTAAACTTTCTTTTATGTCTGCTAACTAAATATCTTCCGTAATTGTTACTTAGTTAATCCTTATAATAGCAGAAATAGTTAATACGCAGATTAGCTCGCCTGCTTAATCGTAGACTTAGCCAGCAAAAACGACCCCAAAACTTCCGCTACATACAACAGTTACTTAAGATATAGTATTTAACTTTCTGTTATCTGTAGCAACTTTATCTTTTTCCACTACTACTTGTTTTTAAACATATATTATTACTTGCCTGCTATTTCGACTATGCTAGTTCTATTTAATATTAACGACTTAATCTTCATAGCTTATAAAGTCGTGAGGCTAAGGTTTTCGATATTAATAGCATTTAAAAAATAAGATAAAAGTGTCACGTAAGTAAACATGGTTCACTTACTAGATACGCTTCTCTATTTTCTAAACATTGCGTTAACTATTGTTTGAAATGTTCAAATGTTTTAAATAGGTAGTTTCGATAAATAATATTAACTAAGCCGAAAACAATATTAATATAAACAATATAGCTATAAAGGTTAGTTAGAGTCGTTTTTATATGTTCGGTTTTAAAAGTATATTACTGTTATTTACGATAACTATGTTAAAATAGTCTTTCTAAACATATAAGGTTAAATAGATATATTTGCGTACGTTTTTAAAAAAGTTCAATATTTTTTTAAGTGTAAATTATAGTTTAAAAAAATTAAATCGACTGTAGTTATCTTGTAATAAATATAAGCTATATATATAGTTATTATAAAATAAATAATATATGTATTTTTTTATTAATTGTAATTCTTAACTTAAATAATTAATATATTTATATTAATTAAAACCTTAAACTAATAAACTTTTAATAAAAAGTTATAATAAATGAACTTTTTTTAATTATTTTAAACTAATTTTTTGTTTATAAGATCGATAACTTTTAAAAGCTTTTAAACTTATTTTTTACTTATAAAACGGATAAGCTTTAAAAGCAGATAAAATAGTTAATTTTTATTTGTTTAATAACGTATTATACAGATATTTTTATTATTATTAAGTATTTATTAATAGATAATATAATAATATAATATTATTAATAATTAAAAACGGGTAAAGTTTTAAGTTATAATAAAAACAGAAATGTTTAAATTAATTTAGCGGAGATAAAATAAGTAAGTATTTTATTAATATAGTTTGTTTAGACTTAATAATTTATAAAACTATATAATAAATATGAAAATAATTATTAATAGTTAAGATATAATCTATATAAAGCTAGTAATAAATTTACTTTTTTACATATTTTTAACTTATAAATAGATAATATAGGCCTTATTATAAACGATTTGTTTTATTTTTATTAACGCAGTTAACTATTTATTATAAACTTTTAAATATTAGTATGGATATATACTTATATAGCTTAAAAGAATAATAACTAAACTTAAAATAGCTTTAAGCTAATTTAACTAAAATTATAAAGTTATATGTAGCTTTTATATTATAAAAATCTAATAAGGACTAACTTTAAAAATCGTTACTGCTATAAGTGTTTTATTAAAAATTAATTTGTTATATTGGTTTTTTTATAACGTAATAAATTTTAATAGTTATAGTTTTAATCGATATAAAATATAGTATATTTAAACTAAACAGTATAATTTTTTTTATTTAGTTAAAGTTTACTACTAGTTAAAATATTTAATGTTTTTATTTTAATTAATTTAAATAAAGCTTTATTGTTTATACAATATTTTATATTTTATATCTCGATATATAGAAATAAATGCGTTATTATTTTAAAAGCGAGAAAAAAGAACTCTTTTACTGCTATTTTGTTTTTTAGACTTATACGTATTATTTTTTAAAATCTTACTACTAATATTTTATTATAGCTTTATTAGTTTATAATAGCCAGTTTAGCTCGCGGATATTACGTATAATAAAGTTAATAAAACTATTAAAGCCTTATTATTATCTAGTTAATAAAATAATAAATTAAGTTAATAATAAATTAAATAGATTTTGTATGTTATAAATACTATTAATAAAAAATAAATAAAGCTAAAAGTATATAAAAAAGTAGTTTTAAAGTTTAGTATTATTTTTACAGCTAAAAATAGATTTTATAAGATCTATTAAACGTTAAAGCTTAACTATTAATATTAAAAATTTTTATAAGTAAATTTAATATATTTTTGTTTTTTATTGAACGAAATATTATAAAAAATGCATATTTATATTTTTAGTTTTTTATTTATTTATTTATCTTAAAAGTATTTTACTAACTATAGTTAAAAATCTTTTTATTAATAGTTTTTATTTATTTTATAATAATATAGTTTTATTAAGTTAAAATATTTTAAACTTTAACTTTATTTTATTAATATATTATTTATTATTTTATTTTAAAAATATTTTAGCTTGTTTTAACCTTTTACATGTAACTTTGTTTATAATTATTATTAAATTATAATATTATTTTATAATAAAAAATACAGTAAACGGATTTATAAGCATATATTAAAACATGTTTAAATTATTTAATTAAATAAATTAAATGTTATTAAAGCAGCACTTTATATAGCTAGCTAAAAATAACTTAATAGCGCTTTATTTATAGATTAAAACCTTTTAAAGTATTAAACTTAAAGTAAAAGCATATATATTATTTAACTACAAGTTATAGTTAAAATATTTGTTATTAATAAAAAACTAGTTTAAAAAAACTAATTAAGCTGTTTATATATCATAAACTAACTAAAATAAAACTATTATTTAAAGTTATACTTTTTAAATAAAAAAACTATAAAGTACTAAAAATATTATCTATAATAACATAGTTTTATTTTTTAAAGCTTTTTTAAATAACTGTTTAAACTATTAAATTACTTAGTTAAAGTTAAATATTTTAAGCGATAATAATATTAAAACTATATATTATATTAATAAGTATAATAATTTTATAAGCAGTAACTGCATACTAAATAGTATATTTATTTTTAAGATTTGTTTAATAGCTTATAATATAAAATATTGATCTAAAGAAAAGAACACTCGCAGTGCAGAACATAGTAGCGGAGGTTTCTCTAGTTCAAGCCTTCTTTTAAATTTAGCAGTTAAGAGGAGGAGCTAGAAGTTAGAGACTTTATCTGGGTATGTGGACTTAGCAAATCTGGCGGCAGCGAATTAGGCAATGTATTGATTAATGCGAACGTATACGAAAGAGACATACTTAGGATAGCCTAGGGCTTATATAACGAATAATTTATAACTTAACAAAAGATTTAGATTTCTGTACTAAAGTATGCGTGCTTGTTATGTCGGCATATATGTGAAAAGAACGCGAAAAACGAAAAAATACACAAATAATCAACTTAATCCCTGAACGCTAATCACGTGACTGGACTTTCCTACCCCGAATTAATATTTAATAAAAATATACTACATTATATTAAAACTTAGCGTAATATATTTAAGTAGCGTTTAAATATTAAATAAAAAGTTAAAAACTTTTATTATTTTATAGATTAATATTAAGTATATATTAGTAGTTAGTTATTTTTATAACGTGATATTACTGTTATATTAGTTTTATTAGTTTTATTAAAATAATAAATTAAGCGTTTTTTTAAAAAAAAACTATAAATTTATATTTAAGTTATATTGTTTTAACTTTAATAAAAACATAAATCGCAACTATTAAATAATACGTAATAAATATATTAATAAAAACAAAAAATATTTTATATTATAAACAGACTTTTTTTAATAAAAGTATATCTATTGTTTATAATATTATATAATATATTTAATAGATTTAATAAATTAAAAAAGCAAAAAATAAACATATTTAATAATAATTACTTTTTAAACTTAATATAAACGTTAAACTTTTATTAATTACTGATTATTAAGCGTTATTATTACGTTATATATAAATTAACAACAAAGCTATAAAATTAATATTTTATGTTTATATTATAGCTATTAATTATTTTAAACGCTTTTAAATTTAATATATAATAAATAATACTTTTAATAAATATTGAACATTTATTTTAAGATTTTTTAGCTTTAAACCCTTTTTAAACGATTTTTATAAACTATTTAAAAGTAATAAAAAAAAACGTTTTAATAATAATAACTAATAAAAAGTTAGTTAATATCATTATTAGTTTTTAACATATATAGCTAATATAATAGCTAGTAATATTATAAAGCATATTAATTTTTATTAAAATATTAACTTTAAAAATTTTCCTTTTAATGCTTTCTTATATTTAAAAAACTTACCTTTTATTATTTAAACATAATATAATTAAAAACTAATTTATATACGTTTAAACTTTAATAAACAAAAAGTTAAAAAAGTAATAAAGTAAATATTTTTTATCGACTTTTTATTTTTTATTTTTTATTAAGTTTTTTTTTAACAACTTTTTATTTGCTATAAATACGTTTTTAAATATATATTTAAAGCATTAATATATTATCGAACTATAAATTTATTTACGTTGTTTTAATATTTATTTTATTATTTAATATTTGCTTTAATTTTATAAATAATTTAAATAATTTAAATTATTTGTTATTTAATTTTTATCTTTTTTTAAGCACTATAAATAGTTAAAAAGTATTATTAAACTTTTAAGTTAAAATAATGCTAAAAATAACCATATAAATATAAAATTTATTTATTTTAAAAAGTTTTAAGTTAAAAAAGTTTAAAAGTTTATGTTGCTTTAAATTTAAATTTCTATTAGTAAGTAATAAATTATTATAAAAGTAGTTATTAAATATTTAATAGAAATTTTAAAAAAGCAACTTTTATAGCTATTAACGTTATTAAAAGCGTTTTTATAAAATATATTATATTTTATATGTTTAAGCGTATTAAAAGCAGTAAAAAATTACAGTATTTCTTAACTATTATATTATTAAGTTTATTTTATTACTTATAGTTTAGATTTTTAACATAAAGATTTTAAATAAAGTTATTTAGTAAAAAAAAAAAAAAAGTAAAAGCTGTTTAATATTATAGTCTATATTTTTATTATTGTTTATATTATGCTTTAAAATGTTTTTAAAAAACGACTAAAATCTATTAAGGTTTATTTTGTTTATTTTGTAACAATAGTTAAAGTTAGTTTTTTATGTATATTTAAGCGTTTTTAAAAATAATGTTAAGTTTTTTCATTAATAATACTTGTTATATTTTTATTAAGCCTATTTTTATAATTATTTTTTAATAATTTATTAAAGTTTTTATAGCTCAACTTATAATTTTATAATTTTTTATAATTAAAGCTGCTTATATAATTATAACTTAAACATGATTAATATTAAAATATAATGTTTATTATATAAAAGAAATAAAGTTAATAGTTTAGTATATATATATTTATAATAATGTTTAAAAAGTTATAAGCTAAGTTTAAACGTAAAGGTTTAAAATATAGGCAGTAAATAAGATTAAAATAAAAGAAAAGTTTAAAAAAAATAAAAAAACAATATAGTTTTATATATAAAATCTAAGTAAATAACGTTATGTTATATACAGTACTATTAACGTAGCTTAAAACAGCTATATTATTATATATAAATATTTTTTATTTTAAAACTTTAAATTATTTAACTTAAATTATTATACTTTTTAAATATAATACTATTAAACGTAATATATTTAAGAAAGGCTTTTACTACTATTATTATAAGTTAACTTTAACGTGTTATAGTTATATAGCTTTAAAATAATATTATAAAATGTTATTAAAAAAAGGGAGGGAAAGGCTTGCTTAAGAGGGCATAAACAATAATAGTTAGTATAAATTAGTCTTGAGCATCTTAATGAAAAAAATGTCCTTAGACTTTTAAGATAATATTAGTTTTAATATTTTAAAGCTTTTTAAACATTTAAGTTTTAATTACTTATTAAAACTATTAAGCTTTTTTTTTAGTTAAACTTATAAAATATTTAATAAAAATTTTATATCTTTTATTACTATAAAAAACGTTTATAGTTATAAATAAATAGAAAAATTAAAATTAAATAGAAACAAGCTTTAAAAACTTAATATAAACTAAGAATTAAGCATGAAACTTTTATATTAGCTATATTAAAAAGCTTTTACTTATATTTTAAGTTTTTTAATAGATTTAAAAAAGCGTTAAATACTGTTTATAAAGTTATCTATGCTCTTTTTTAATATCGTCTTATTAACATGCTTTTGCTACTATATAACCTTTTAAACGCTATTATTCCGCTTTATTTTCTATTGGTTTTTTATTAAGTAGTTTAACGCATTATACGATCATTGATTTCGACTTATAGTACGAAAACAGATTATAAGCTTTATTTAATAGCATAGTATCCGCAAACAAGCTAAAAATATAAGATAAAGTTAGCTAAAATAATTATTAACCTTTTCTTTTATGCAATAATGATCTTTTCTTTTAAATCACGGTATTATTAGCTATTTACTTGCGTAATTCTATAGGATAAGGATAAACTGTCCTTATAAAAAGCTTAATCGATTAGTAGGTTTTAAATATTTTTATATCTCTATCGGATAGCTGGTTTTATAGAATGATTTGTTAAGGCTAGATTTAGCTAAGCAGATTTTAGTTCGGAAAGCACATTTATTTTTAAAACTATAAGTACTGGTAAAGACTTTTATAGCTTAAAAGCCCCGTTTTTTTTGTTTTATTTTAAGAAAACTATTTATTAATATTGAGCGCTTCTTAAATCATATTTTTTATACTACCTTTTTAAGCTTCTTAGCTATATTATTACTTAATTTAAACTTATACTTACAATCAAAGTTACGCTTTATTTTCTATTAGCGTAGATTTAATTTCGCTCTCCTTTATATATAGCATGTTTTTAAAATCTTTTTAAATAGCGATATTAAAGATTTATAACGATTTAGAACTATATAGCAGTTAAAACACATATTAAGCTACGTTCTTATATAATTAATTTAAAGAATATATTTATAGCTAACGATTCTAGCGAGTAAAAATGTTTTTAAAGTTATTTTTAGATTAGCTTTAAAAAGTATCCGATAAATACAGTGCTATATTTTATCTAGGATAGTAGATTTATATTATTTTTAATATTTAACGTATAATGTTGAAATGAGCGTAAAACCTATAAATATAGTCTACTTTTAATATTTTAAAGTATAAAATTTAAAGTGTTAATAAAAATAAAGAATTTAAACTTTAAGCACGTATAATATTATACTTTTAATAGTAACGAACGTTATATTTAAACATTATTTACGTTTATATAGTAAGAATTTTTATATTAGCAAGTATATTAATAATGTTTTAAATATAAATAAATAAAGTCTTTTTAAATAATTTACGTATATAAGCTAAATATTTTTATAAATTAAAGCTGAGTAAGTTGCTTTTTTTATCGTATTAACTATACTTCTAGTATAAACTAGTTTAATAATTAAGGTTTTATTTACCTTAAATTATAAAAGGACAGAATAAGCTTAGTATAAGTTAAACTTAGCGCGATTTAAACTGTTAAGTTAAATATATCAAGCTTAATTATAATATATAAACGCTTAATTCTTATAACGACTATACCGGTGCTAAATTTATACTTCGTGTAAAATACTTGTTAAGTAAAAGCTAACGTTAATAATAGTTTTAATAAAAACTACTAAAAAAAAAAAGTAGTATAAGTAGTCGCTTTTAATATTGCGTAATAATATTAAAAAGCTTATTATTTTTTTTATTATAACTATAAGATATCTTTAATTTAAAAAAGCAAAATATAAAGTATTTATAGTTTATTAGATTATTAACAAGACTATTATAACTATTATAAAACGCTAGCGTTAACTTTATAAAAAATACGGTTATTTTAAGTCAACTTAAAGAAACCGAATAAAAAATAAGTAATACTTTTTTTTAAGATTACGCTAATAAACCTGCTATTTTAAATCTAAAAAAGCAATCTTTACAGCTTAATAAAATCTAAATTATTATAAATAATACTAGCTAGTTATTTTAAACGTTTATAAATTGTTAGCAGAGTAGTTAATAAAACTATCACTAAACTTAATATAAACTATAACGATTACTTAAACGTTTATACGCGCTTTATACGTTAGTATATTTAAGATTTAGCTTTAACAGCAAGTTAATATATTAATAAAAAAACTTAAACTTTTTAAACTAATAACTAGCTAAACATTTTATAAATTTAAAACATTATAAAATAAACACATAAGTTATTTTTTAAAATATTATATTACTTAATAAAATCTGTGCTTTTTTAGCTTTAAAAGTATTAGCTAAAAAGTTAAAATCGAAGTATTTGCTTAAAAAATGTATGATTTAAATAATAACAAGGCCGTTAAAGTTATAATATAACGTTTTTTTATTAATTTTATACGATAACAACTATATATATATATAAAAGTTAGCTAATAAAATTAAAAGCACTTATTTATTATTATGTTCTATTTTAAAACTTAAATATAAGTTAAAACATAAAGTATAAAAACTATTATTTTGCTATAAAAGTTAGCTATTAAGCTAAAATCGATTTAATAGCTTTAATATTATTAAAATAATAATTATACTTGTTTAAAAATTCGTTTATTTAAAATTAATTAAACTTATTATTAAAAGTATTATTTAAAGTACTAAACTATTAGATAAATACGCGATAAGCTTTTAAGTTTAAACTAATAATAAAGCTAATACGTTTTTTTTATTGTATTAAATATTAGCGCGTAGTTTACTTCGTAGTATTTAAGTTTAATATAATTTATTTATAAAATTAATTAATATACTTTTTTATATATTATTATTAATAAAAGTATATAAATAAATTATTTGTTAACCTTTTAATTTTAATGCTTTACTTTTATTAATATTAAAAAAAACTAAAAAAAACTTTATATCTTTTAAAAAATATCTTTTTCGCTTTAATTACTTAATTATTTTATAATATAATACTATAACCTAGCTTTTTCTTTTATAATAATAATTACTTTTTATTAAGCTTCGATTAATTATACTTTTTTATTTTATATTTTTAATTTTTTACATTTTTATAAACATATAAGTATATCTTTTCTTTTTAATTAATAGACTTTTACTCGCATTTACGTACGCGCTATTTTTATACTGTTAATTCTACTATAAAATATTATTTTTACAGTATATAACATTAAAGTTGTTAATGCTGTTTTAAAAATATATTAGTATAACAATATTTTAGTTGCTTAAAATAACGATTTTTAATTAACAGTATAATTATATAGAATAATTTCTATTTATTTTTCATGCTTTTTAATAACTAAACCTTATAAGCCTTTTTTAAGATTTATGTAGCTTAAATAACAATAAAGCATAATTATTAAAAACCTTTTTTAATATTAACGCTAAACAGTTAACATGTAATACATAATAATATGCTTTTTCGTTGTAAACTTATAACTTATAACAACTTTTTAAAATAGACTTACTTTTTATAATTAAGCTTTTAAAAATAAAGGTAATGTTGTAATCTATACGTAAAGTATTTTTCTTAAAATCTTTAAGTATAAAATAAAGCTTATAAAATTAGCTTTATTACTATTAAAAAAAAGAAATAATATAACGTAAGCCTTTTTTTAATTGATTATTAAAACTAGCAGTAATATTATACTTAATTTATTTTTAATATTCTTTTAAGCGTAATATTAACGTTTTTATTTTAAAAAACAAGTTTTTTAGTCTAATTATAAGCAATAAAGTCCTGCTTTTATTAATTATTTATATATTAACCTTAATATAAGTTTTTAATCGGGATGTATAACCAAAAAAATATCGTTTAAGTAAATTTTTATAAGCTTTTATAAATATTAGTTTATTAATCTGTTTTTTTAGCTTTTAAAGTAAATCTTTCTTATTAAGCGTGAAAGAAAGCTATTAAATAATAGTATTAAAAACATAACTATAATAGCTAGCTATTTTTTACTTAATAGAATCTATAGCGCTATTAAAAAAAACCTTAACTTAATATAACAATTTAGTTATTTACTATATAAGATTTACTATAAAAGAACGTATTTTCTTAAATATTACATAAAAAGTTAAAGCTATAAAAATAAAACGTAAATAAATATATAATAAGCTTAAAATAAAAAAAATCTTAAATTGTTTATTAACTTAAAATAACTATTTAGTTAATATATTAGTTGTTTTTAATATTAAATAAAAAAAAAACCTAATATGCAGTTATTATTATTTTATTACGGTTACTTATTGTATTCTTTTAGTTTTTATTATTTAATATTTTTTAAAAATATTATTAGTTTGTAATAATTTTAATATATATTATTTTGTTTTGCTATCTAATAAAATAAACGGTTTTGTTTTAATAATATTACTAAAAAGCAATAATAACTAGTTTAAATAATTAACTTAAAAAATATAGTATATATAATAATAATTCCTTTTATTATACTTTAAAATTTAATACTTTCTTTATATGTTTTTACTTTAAACTAACTAAAACTAAAATCTATAATTTTTTTTTAACTATAATAAAAAAAGTTTTTTCTACTATTAAATATTTATTTTAAAACTGGGTTATTATTTTCCTAAGTATTATTATTTACTAAATACCCTTTTTATAATATATAGTATTAAACTATACTCTTTATCCTTATTTGTTTTTAAATTATATTAACTATTGTGTAAATATTATTAGTTAAGTTAATTAGCTTAAAACAATTATAAAATTTAAAGATTTATATTTTTAGCTTTTTTAAAAAGCGGGCTTTTAAAATAATAAATGCTTTATAAGTTACAAAGAATTTTTGCTTGCTTGTTAATTTAAACATTGTTTAAATAATAATAAACATAAAATAAAAAAAAGGCCGGTTTGTTTTAATGTTTAGCTTTTTAATATTAAACTTTTATTATGTAGGATAATATTTATACTGTAAAAAATATATATAAAAAATTAATGTTTATAACTAAAATAAGCTTTTAAAAAAGTAGATGTTTTAAAGTTATAAGATAGTAATAAGGTTTTAAATAATATATATTATGCTTTTTTAAGTGAGAATTAGTCTGTAAGTTAAAAAAAAAAAACAAAAAAAACCGGTCCGTTTTAAAATCTTTTTGTTAATAGTAATTCTTATAAATATTTGGTAAATTTTAACGTGTTTTAAACCTATATTTTAAAAGAAGCCTATATTTAAAAAGTGTAATAAAGTAAAAACAATAACGAAAATAGTTGTTATAGTATTTAGATTGACTTTTAAAGGCTATTTTTTAGCTTTTATATATTTTAGTTGCTTTTATTAGTTTTATGTAAACGTTATTATTGTTTAAGTCGAATACTTTAAAAGCTAAATATTTAATAAATTTACAAGCAAAAGAAATAAAACAGAATTAAGCTTATATTTAAAGCGTATAGTTTTATTATATAACTTTTAAGCGTTATAGTCTTAACAAGGTAAACTAGAAAAATAAAAGCAAAGCTTTTTATAAAACTAGCTAATAAAATATTAAAACTTTAAATAAACTGTGTAAAGCATAAACATAAGCTGCTTTCTTATAAGACTTTTTTATAAAAATAAATATATAAAGTAGCTAATAAAGTTAAAAAGCTTTATTTAATATAGCTTTTTAGTTTATAGCTTAATAATAAATTAATATAAAATATAAAAAGTTATTATTTAACTATTATAATAATTAACTATTAAACTATAAGTTTATTAAATAGTTAATATTAATAAATTACGGTTATACTTCTTTAAAAATTTAGCTTTTAAATACTTTTATGTTTAATATAAATATATTAAAATATATAATATCTTTTTTAATTTAAGCTAGTTTAAACTATAAGCGCTATAATAAAATAAATATAAATATTAACTAGTAAGAAAACTTTTTATATAAAAAAGAAATGTAAAGTATAATTTATAAGTTTGTTAGAATTATTTAGCTTTTATATATTATATAAAGTCTGCTTTTTTTTAAGCTAATTAAAACGATAGCTGCTATAAGAATATTAAGAAAAAATAGTATTAGTTATAGTTTAAAATTAATTTAATTTAAAAATAAGTTATTTGCTAACTTTAAAAAGATTAAAAGTTTACGTTGATAGTATGTTAAGCTAATATTTAAAAGATTATTATATACTTATTATATATTGATTTAAAATATTTAATTATAAAGAACAGTTAGAAAAAAAAGAACAAGCTATTAATTAATTATTTAATTTTTATACTTAATAAACTGTAGATTTAAAAAACTTGCTTTTCTTAAAAATGGGTTTAATTATTTATACTATAAAATAATAACTTAATATTATTTTTTATAATTAAAATAAGTTTTTTTTGCTATAAACTAATAAATTAATAAAAAAATTAAATTATACTAATAAAAAAATATCTTTAATTTATTATATTTAAGCTATTTATTTGTTTATAACGTTTTAAATTTTTACTTTTTTTTAAACACCTGATTATTTTTTAAGTTAAAAAGTAATATTTTTATTAAAATATTAAAACTTACAATAATGTTTTAAGTAAGCATTAATATATTTATATATAAGATAAATATTAAATAAATTATACAGAACAATTTTTATTGATTTTTAATATTTATATAACATTAAACTTTATAAAACTTATTTAAAACTAAAATATATATACTAGTAATAATAACGTTATTAAACACTTTTTTTTAGTGTTAATATTAAAAACTTAATATTTAATATATTACTATTTTTTTTTTGCTTTTTATAACTTTATAGCTTATAGTAATTTATTAAAACTATATGTTAAACTTGCAGGATTTAAGTTTTTAAATCAGAAGTTACAGTTTTGTTTTTATAGAAAGTTTATTATGTTAAACCTTAAATTATTAAATAGACCTTAGCTTTTAATAGTTTAAAAGTAAGCTTTTAAAACATGTTTTACATCGCGAAATTTCATATATATTATTTAGCTGCTTAATAATTAAAAAATAAGTTATTAACTATAAATAATTAAAGTTATTATAAAAAAACGTTTTAATAAGTTATAATTTTTTAAAATATATATTGTAAAAGTTAATATATTAATTAAGTATTATAGCTTTTGAAAAAATTTAAGCTTTTTACCTTAAAAGTACTGTTATAATAGCTTAAAAACTTTTCAGCAAAAGAAATTTTATTAAAACATTATTAACTACTTAAAAAGGCTTTTTTTTAACAAAAAAAAAACTTATATTAAAAGAATTTGCATGTTAAAAAATAATTAACTATTAGCTGATATTTTTATAGGATGAAACTTTTTCGATGTTTTAAACTTTTTTTTAAGTAAACGATAAAGTAATTTAAATGTTTTTTGCTGTATGTTTTACATATTATATTTTGCTTGTTAATCGTTTTAATTTAATAAACTTAATAAAAATTATAATAAAAAAGTAGTAAATAACGTTTTAAACATAATTTATTTTGTATTATTAAAAAATCTAAAGTATTAATTAAATAAAAATAACGCTTTATATAAAATATTATATTATATTAGTTGTTAAGATTTATAACTAAATAACTTATAAACAAATATAACGTTTTTTTTTAACGCTTAAAGTTTTTTTTTTAGTTTAAGTCAACACTTAAAAAAGTAAAAGCTATATTATAAAAATATAATGCTTAAAAAATGTTGTAAATATTATATAAACATACGTTTTAATTATATAATTTATTATAAAAGTATAAATAAATTATAGCAAATATTTAAGTAAAAAAAACGTAAAATAACTAGATAATACTGCTATAAATATAATAGTATAATTAGTATAGATTTTTTATAATAAACTATAATAGCTTATTAATTTAAGTATACTTTAACGTAAAAAATAAGTTATAAATAAAATAAAATAATAAAAATTAAAAGTTTGTTAATATTAATATATTTAATAAGAGAAAATATTTAATAAGTATAAATAAAACAAAACGCTTATTAAATAATGCTAAAAAAATATTAAGTTTAAGTATTAATAATATTATAAATAAAAGTAGTTAATAAAAAATATTTAAAATAAAATAATTTATTAAGTAAATTTTATAATTAAAATGTTTATATTAGTATATAGATTATATTATTTTAATATAAACTATAACTTTTATAATTAATATATATAGTTATAATTAAAATGTTTTATTTTTTTAAGTTATATAATATCTTTAGTTGTTTTAATAAAGAATTTTTATATTTATAATCTGTTTAACTTTTTTAAAAAGTAATTTTTGGTTTTTAAGTTAGCTTTATTTAAATAAATAAATAGATTAAAAGTTTGTAAAATAGTTAGCTTTTATATTAACTGTATAGTTAAAAAGTATATATATAAAAAGTTTTTTTAGCTTTTATCGGGGAACTTTTTACGAAAGCTGTTAATAACTTCTTATATAAACAGATTTTTAATAAATTTTAATATTATAGTAATTATTATATTATTAAATTTAATGTATTATAAGTTTTAAGTCTTTATTATAAAATCTATTTTATTAATATTATAAAAGTCTAGCTTATATTATGTTTTATTATTAACGAATATTTTGTTAATATAATAAAGCAGGAATAGTTTTAACTTATAACATATAATTTACTTTTATATAGTAAGATTTAAAAGATAGATTAATAACGAGTAATATTAGCTTTATTTAATAGATTAGTTATAAATTAAGTTATATAAATATTATAGTATAAAAACTGGTTAATTTTAATTGCGTATTTATGTTAATTATAAGTATAATTAATATGTTATAGTTAATTAAGCGCTCAAACAGCGAAATTAAATATTAAAAAAAAATGTATAGTTTTTATAGTGTACATAATTGCACGATCTTTTATAGTTAGC
>JAJKLI010000072.1:0-48939 GCA_023159215.1 Xylariaceae sp. AK1471 | reverse complement strand
ATAAACAAAACTTATTTTATTAAATAGTTTTTATACTAGGACTAGTTTTAAATAATTAACTAAACTTAGAAAAAAAAAGAGAGTTTTTTAAGATCGAACTTATTTTTAAATATTAATTAAATAAATCAAGAACTAGGTTTTAATATTTAATTAAATAGAAAAGTTACGGTTATGAAAATAATTAGTAGCGATTTAAATAGTAACTATAGCATGTTTAAGATTTATTTAACAAGTACTAGAAAAAGAAAAAAGGACAGCTTACGCTTTTAAATGCAGAAGCCGTAACTAAATTATTAGTAGCTAAAACTTTAATTAAGCGACTACAAGAGAGGCTTTTTAAAGTAAAAAATTAATTAACTAAATATAAGATTTAAATTAATTTAATAAATTATTATTTATTAAAGTTAATAAGATTTTTGTTTTGTTTTAATATTTAATATAGTTAAATAAAAAGTAGCTGTTATTAAAAAAACTTATATAAATTAAATAAAATTAAATAATTAAAGTGGGTCCTAGATTTTATCGTAATAGTTTTCAGGTATTATAATTAAATCTAAAGGACTTTTTTTCCTTTTATATTATTAATATACCTACTTAATTATAATTACATCCTTTAAACTTTATACCACTATTAATAACTCTAGTTTAAAAAACGTTTTAAAACCTACAAGTACTATAAACTTTATAAACTTAAATTTAATAAAGCGTACTGTATACTAAACTATTTAAGCTATAGTAAATACTACTATAGCAGCTTTTAAAAAGCTTAAAAATCTAACTAAAACATTAAAACCCTTAAAAACCCTAAATATTTTAAGTTAATTAAAGATAAATTTAAATAACTATTATAATTTAAAGCTTTTAAATTTATATTAATTATAAGCTTATTAAAATGTTTTATAATTAACTGCTAAGTTTTAAAACATAAACTAAATTAACTAGATAAAGTTATTAAATATAAAATATATTTAATAATTAAAAGCTTTAAACAAGTCCTTAAATAAAACTATTTAAAAACTTATACAGCTACTACTATATTTTTTATTTAGTAGATTTCATTAATTTTAACAGTTATATATAACTAGAAAATCGAATAAATCGATTTTATATAAGCTTTTGTAAACAGTAACTTACTTGAAAAAATTTATACTAAGCTTTTTAAAAGCTTAAAAATCTTACTAAAAAACTTAAAACTTTTAAAACTAGCTATTAAATATAATTATATACTAAAGATTTAGCAGTATTTTAAAATATTAAAATATTTTTATAGCTTTAAACAAGCTTTTAAATAGTAATAAAAAAAGCTTATTTAACTATTAAAGTTTTTAAAATTTAAGCTTTTAATTAATAGCTTTTTAATATATTTAAAAAGTTTATAAATATTTATATTATAGTTTATATAAACAATTATATATTAATAAACTTTAATAAATAGGTTATTTAAAACTTAAAGTTAAAATTAACGCTATTTATAACATTAAAAATTAAAACTTTATGAAATAATTTTTAAAAGTTAAAATCAAATAAATTAAGCTTAATAAAACACTATATTTTTAATAGTTTTAATATATTAAACAAGCTTTATTTAAGCTGAAATTAATAAATATTAAACTTATTAAAAAACTTTTATAGCTTAAAACTATTAAGTTAACAGATTTTAGTTTATTATTAAAACTTATTAATATTTATTATTATATAATATTAATATACTAGTTTAATATAATTTTTATTTATTAATAACTAATTAAATATATATACTTTTTTATAAATAGTAATTTATAATAAGTATAAAGTTACTTTAATATTTAAAAAACATTATAAATTTAGTATTTTATTTTTAAAACATTATTAAAAATATTATATTTATAGTAGCTAGTAATAATAATTATATTAAATATTTTATAATTACTAAATTTATATAAAATTATATAATAAAAGTTATTAACTATATTATAAGTTTAAAAACTAAATTAACTAGTATAGTTATTTTATTTATTTTAAAAACTAAATATATAACACTTATAAATGTTATAAAAAAGCATATTTATTAAAATTAACTATTTTATTTACAAGTTTATATTAGTATATAATAATAATATAAAAATTATAACTATAATTATAAACTTTAAACACTATTAACGTATTAAATATATACTAATTAAATTTTAATTTATTAAAAAAGCTTATAAAGCTTAATAAATAAATATATTCTATATTTTTATTAAAGAAATATCTGTTAATAACTTCATTAAAGCTTTTATACTTATTAAATAAACTGTGTTTTAGTAAATATTAAGCTTAAAAAGCTTATGGTTTATAAGACGTTTATTAAGAAAATATGTTAAAATTAGCTAGTATTTTTAAGTATTATAAAACTTTATAATAGTTATTTTATAGCAGTTATAATAATTATAAGTTATATGTAAAAATTATAATATTTATAATAAACTTTTTATTTTAATTATAAGCTTTATATTATTTATAGCAAGTTTATAAACTTAATAAAACATAAAGAATGCTTTATCTTTTTTTTAAAAATTAGCTAATTTATTATAAAACTAATTAAATAAATAGTTTAAGTTTAAGTATACGTTAATAAAGCTTAGTAAGTACTTAACGTTTATAACGTAAATGTTAATAATATCTAGTTATATTTATTATTTTACTATTAAATATCAATATATAGCTGAAATTATAGCGTGCTTTAACGTAATATTTGTTTAATTTAACATTTATATTTAGTATTAAACTTTATATATAATTTTGTATAAATATACTTTAATAAACCAGCTATTTATATATATAAAAAAGTTTTTTTTTAGTATTTATTTTAAGTTCTTTTCTAGATTAAGTTTTTTAATACACTTTTTGATATACTCTACACTTTAAAGTAGATTCTACTTTATACTTCTAAATAGATTTTTTTATAGTTCTTTGTTTTAACTAACTAACTTGCCTATTATTCGACTTAACCTTATATTATAACTTTCTATATTATAAAGCTTTATATATTATAACTATAAACCCACTTTTAATATTAATATTAAAAGAATATTATAGCTTTATACTACATAAAAAAAAACTTCTTTATTATGTGATATTAAACAGTAGGAAATTCTTTACTTGTTAAAAACATATATTAAAAAAATAATATAATTATTTGTTTATAAACAGTATTATTGCTTTAAAAAAAATACAATTTAAAAACTTTTTTTTTAAAAGAAATAATATATTTAAAATTTTATTAAGTTATATAATACTTATAAAAGTACTTAAATTAATAAAACATTATTGCTTAAAGAATTAATATTTATTAAAACATTACCTAAGTTTTATTACACGATCGTTATAAATTTTACTATAAATATATTACTAATAAAGTTAAATTATTCATTTTAAAGTATTTTAAAATTTCATTATTTTACTATATTAATAATAGTTTTTTTAATAAAAAATAAAAAAAACATTATTAATTTTAAAATACAAAATATATAAAGAAAGAAATAAATATAAATACTGCTAAAAACATTATATTTATATAATTAAAAACTTTTATTAGCTATTATTAACGATAAAAACTTAAAATTCACGTTTAATTTATAGTATAAAATATATAGTTTATTAAATGTTAACTTTTTATTTTAAATAGTTTATTACTTATAAATAAACAAACTTTTAAAACGAAAGAATTAAGTTATTAAAATCGTTATACGTTTTTATATAATAACCGACTTAATACTTTATAAACTAAAGCTTTACTACCTTTATAGTATTATTTAAATAATATATTAGTAGTTATTATTATTAGGTTTTTAAATTAGCTAGCATTAAGTTTTTAACTAGGAAAGAAAGACTAGTAATAATTTTATAAAAGTACTTAAAATTAAGTACGCTTTAAAAATAAAGTATTTAATTAATAGTGCTAATATAATTATAAAATAAAAATATAACAATAAATATACTTTTATTAAAGTTAATAAAAAGTTGTTATATATTTTTAATTATATAAAAACTACTGTTTTTTAAGTAAACTTAGAAATAATAGTTATTAATTTAAGCAGGATTATTAAAAATGATTATACAAGTTAAATTATTAATATATAAGCTTATATTTTTTAGTAGTTAAAAAGTACACTTTATTATATTAACAGGATAGTTATATAAATTTAGAAGAAATTTGTTAAAAAATTACATTTTTAAAATTAATTATAATTAAAAACGCTAAAGATTACTAAAAAGCTAAAAAAATTATTTAAAAAAATTACTTTCTTAATTTAATAAACGATTAATTAGTAAATATTTAATTAAATAGTACAAATAAAATAATAAATGTAACTAAGCTTAAAATATAGTAAAATTAAAACTTTTTATATTTAATATAATAGTTTAATATAAAAAAAAGAATTTTCTTAATTAAATTAAAAAGTTTAAAAAGTAAAAGCTTTTATATAATATAAAAACGAAATAATAAAGTAAAAAAAACGTTAAATATATAGAGTTTTTTATTTATATATAATTAAATTAAAAGTTTACTACTTTATACTATATATAGTTTAATACTTTTTATTATTAACCAAGGTTTTTTTATTTTTTTTATTAAAATATATAAACAAAAATTAAGTAAATATAATAATAAAATTAAACTATTATAATAATACACGAATAAATAATAATACACGAATAAATAACATTTAAAAATAAATTAATAGTTTTTATAGTAATATAATATACTTATTATTAAGTACATAGTATTAAAAAATAATAAAGTAGTTTATTTTTATAATTATTAAAAAAAGCTATAAAATATATTACGATTTTTAAGTTTTATTTGTTTTTCTTAAATATAGTAATATAAACGGAAAGTATAGTATCTACTTAGTATTTTTAAAAAGTCTTACTAAAAAAAGCATTTTCTTTTTATAAACTTAATTTTTTATATAATTTCTACTAAAATTAATCTTTTACGGTTTAATCTATAATAAAAGCAGGGCTTTTATAAGCATAGTTAATCTATTTATAAAAATCCACAGATAGAGAAAAAAGGAAAGAATCTCTATTTAATTATACATACAGGAATTTTAAATACCCTAAGAATTAGATAATAAGTTACTAAGTGGGTTTAGTTATATAACTGGGTCTCCCAGCCCACCTGGCTAGTTCACACCGTGACTATTAAGTTATTTATAAACTTTTATAACCGTTACATTATACTTTATAACAAAACTACTACATTTATTAAAAACAATTATTATTAATATTATTTTATACACTTAATAATGTTATTTACTTTTATAATTAAATTTTTAATACTTTAAAAACGGAAATTTATATAAGTATAAACTAGTAAATAACAAACTTAATATATTTATTTCGCGTATTAATAAAATAATCGAGATATTTAAAAATAAAAAATCTAAAATTATAAGTTGTTATAAAAAAAAAAGTATATTATTATAGCTAAATATAATAATAACACTATTAAAAATAATAAAAATAAGACTTTTTTTAATTAGTAAAGCGATTATAATAAAGATGTTAATAAAAACAAAGAAGTTAATAAGTAGAATAATAATCAAGACTTTTTTTTTTTTAAATAATTTCTTAAATATTAAATACTTTAACGGTTATAAGCTTACTTTTACTTTTAAAAACAATAATATAAACGAGCTAATTATAATTAACGATAATTAAAGTAAATCGTTTAAACAGAACAGTTTTAATAAAATAAACACTAGAATAAACAATAATGATAATAAATATAATATTTTAAATTTTCTGCTTATAAAACACTTTCTTAAACTAATAAACACGTTTATTATAGTATTAAAATTTTAACTAAGCTTTTTTTAGCAAGTTAATGTTAATACTAGTAAAATTTTAAACAAAAAACTTAAGCGAACTAAACTTTTTAATAACTAAAATAATAATAACCCAAAAATTAACAAGCTAAATAAAAAAACTAAACAGTATAAAAATAATACTTAAAACAACCATAACGATATAAAACTAATTAAAGCACTAAAAATCTAAAACTGTGTTAAAAATAAATCTACACGAAACTATTAGTTTACTAACCGTATCCGCTTTTCAGATATAGCTAAAACTATAAAAGAAATAGCTTTAAAAACAAACAAGAATTATAAGCTTTAGTTTAAAGTTACCCGTGAATTTAATAGATTTATAAAAATACAAGCAAGTTAATTTTTACGTTAAATAAACTATTATAACAAGTTAGTACTAATATTAGCAAGGGTTTAAATAAGAGATTTAAGCGAACTAAGCTTTTTAGTAATTATAGTAATAATAGTAATATAAAAATTAACAAGCTAAATAAAAAAGCTAAATAGTATAAAGATAATACTTAAAGTAACCTTAACATTATAAAACTAATTAAAACATTTAAAATTTAAAACCGTGTTAAAAACAAAGATATATAAAACTATTAGTTTATTAGCCGTGTTTATTTTTTAAATATAGTTAAAACTATATAAAAAATAGCTTTAAAAATAAACATAAATTATAAGCTTTAGTTTAAAGTTGTTTATAAAATTAATAGATTTATAAAAATATAAACAAGTTAACTTTTTATTTTAAATAAACTGTTCTAACAAGTTAAATTAAAACATTAAATAATTAAAAAATTAGCTTTAAAAAATAAACTATAAAAAATAAAACTACTTATAAAAGCTATTACTTTAACTATTTATTATTATATTAAAACTAGTAATTTTAACAGTATAATTAAAGAATATTTTACGATTTTTAATTATTTTTATTTTGATTAAATTAAAGATACTGAAATAAACATTAATAGTAATAGTAAATTTAATATATTTAACGTTTTAATTAAGTAATAATCATGTGTTAATTAATTAAATAGTATAATGTTAAAAAAAATAAGCAAAAAAAACGATAAAGCAGTTTTTTTTTAAAACAAATTATAAATACTAGCTTAAAGTTTATAATAACTAAGTTTATTAATAAAGTTATTAATAAAGTTAAAAAAAAAATTAAGAACGTAAACAGTAAAATTATAAAATTATAAAATAATTTGCTATAATTAACAATATTATTAAACTATAAAATAAAAATAATATTATCGCAGTTAAATATAGTAGTTTTAAGTTTAAAAAACTAAATAAAAAGAAATCTTTATTTAAAATACTAACTTTAACTTATTTTTTTAAAATGTTTAAATAAATATTAAACTTATAAAAAGCTTAACTTTAATATTATGTTAAGTTTATGAGTTTTTAAGCTAGTTAAAAGTTCTCGGTTTTAATATTTTTTAAAAAACTAAAAGTTTAGTTTTTAAAAGCTTACTAGGTTTTATAATATTAATGTAATTTTTTAAAAGTAGAGTTTTTATATATATATATCGGTTTTAAATAAATTACGCATTATTTTTTATTTAGTTTAAAATATATAAGAACTTTTTTTAAATAAACGAAAATTCAAGGTTTTATAAACGTAAAATTTAAGTTTTTTAATTATTTATTATATTAATAAAAGCTAAAAATACAGCAGTATATTATAATATATTTAGTTTTAAATTTTTAAATTATTATTTAATAAGTTATTTTATAATTATTATTTTAACTTTATTATATTAAAATAGCTTTAAACTTTAATATTTATAAGTTAACATTATAACTTTGTTTTTTTATAGTTTTTAAAATTATTTAAAGTTTTAAATATGTTAGTTTATTATATTAATATTATTTTATAAGTTATTAAGCTTAACATTATATAAAATAAACAATTTAAAGATTTATAAATTAATGTTAAAGTTATTTAACTTATAAAGTTGTTTTTACTTTAATTATATAGTAAAATTAAATTTTAAAGGCTTTAATATTATATTAGTAATTTATCAGCGATATACTCGCGTTATAACTTTTTTTTTTAATAAACATTATAATCTTTAATAAATAGCTTTTTTTTTAAAGAAAAGTTAAAATTATTAAATTAATAAAAACTAGATAACAAAGTTAATAGTATATCTTAAAATAAAGCTAACTCTTATTTTTAAAGGAAAAGAGTAAGTTTTGTTTATCAGCAAAACAGAGAACTAAATAACGCATCGAGAGCGTATTATAAGCGCAGCCACAGCGCCACAGCGGTGTGGCTGCGGAGGCCCCCTAGCGTGGCTGGTTAAAGCCTTATACCTGAATAGACTCGCTTAATTCTATTACGTACAGACTACGATCTACCTCTTACCACCCTGATAGGTGGCGGACATGACTTCTCCGAGCCGCCCACACCATCTTTCTCGCGGCGCGAAGTTGGTGTAACCTGTAGACAGTATGCCATGTATCGGTGCGCAGGCATTAATTGATGCGCAGTGTCACTCTGAATGCAATACACACCGCTCTTGTCGGACTATATACCCGCTTAGAGACGGGCCCCGATAGCCATTCTTAAATGCGACCCCAGCAACCAATGGATTCGCTGCAGTAGGTGTTTTCCTGTAGCCGAGGGCCTCTTCTGCAAGAAAAGATATCTCTGTGCGGCAGCAACAGATCGTCAGAAATAGGGAGCCGCGAACTCTTCCTTCCTCTTCCGCCCCAACCCCAGATCTGCCGTAGCGGCGTAGCCTGCCTCGCCTGCAAGGCCTGCTCAAAGAATCAACAATCTGCACGCCGCTTAATTCCCAAATGTCTTACTACGTGCTAAGGATCGGAAAGAAGGCTGAGGCAGGATACTAAGCTATTTCGCCGTCGAAACTTTTCGTTATTACCTTACCTCGCCCAACAATATGTTTCTAAAGGAAGGCATGTGGCACACGCACAATGGACTAGTCACGTGGTGGTTTTAGGCTCGCGTGCGTGTTAAGTGGTGCAGGGGCCGGGGCTCGGCCTTGTCCGCTTACCTACGTGGGGCGTGCGGTTAGTCCGGCAATGCGCATATCTGCCTATTATTATTAGCTACTTCGCACGTAGGATCGAAATAGCGTAGGATATCGCAAGTTTTCGACAGATATAAAGACCAGGAGAAAGGAGGGTAATAATATTTTCAGCGATCGGTGAAGGGAAGAGAAAGGGTAAGATACTCACTCAAATTTCAACCAGGCCTACGGGAACAGTGCAGACGCATAAAAGCGCGTGAAAAGGGTAGTACTACGTTTTCGTATTTAGATGGAGGTGGAGGAGGCACAGCAGTTTCTTTTGACGCTGTGTTACTATAGCGCTTGACGTTCTCCGGTGGTTCGCCGACTAAATCAGGTACAGGCAGGTAAAGTACCTAGCTCGCCTAATCCCCATCGGCTGCCGACACGGACGGACATGCTTCATTTTAATTGCTGGGTAGCATCATACAGCCTGCCTTTCTAAATCTTCCCACGCATTCATCGTTTTCTTCTAAGGTTGCGAGAAATAACGTTTAGGTTGTATTCTAATGGATCCTTATGGCCCTCGAGCCTTACTACTTCCAAGGGGATGTTACTTGACATACAAGTAATGGAGTGAAGGTGTGGTGATTTGCGCGTCTGTTATATGCTGTCTTCTCTGCGTCTTTGTGGCATACCAATTTTGCCTCATTCTTGCCTGGTGGAAGAATCCCCCTTCCCTCGCGCTATATACTGCTATCTCGTTAGACTTATGCTTGTGCTACAATCATCGTCATCGTCCCCTTCTTCTTCTTTTCATTCGTAAGAGAAAGGACAGCAACGACTCAGGTTCCTCCAGCAAGATTGAAAAAACGCATCAAGATGGATCCCGCCGACGTGCCCTTCTATCCACCTCCGCCTGGTATTGAATCTAACTTTAAAGACCCAAACTCGCTAGCACCGGGTGCTATAGCCGCCATATCGGTATTCTTCAGCTTCATGATCATTGTTGTCTTTATGCGAATATACTACCGCGTTCGAGTCGCCAGGTCGGTCGGCCTGGACGACTGGCTAGCCGTGTTCGCTCTTGTAAGTCCCCCGGCCCCTTTCACGTTCAGTCGCTCTATTCTGTCTGTGAGAGAGAATAAAAGGGGTTGTCAACTGCTGAGTGCTCTTTCAGTTCTTCACGACAGGGCTTACCGCTTTGACCCTCCACATTTTCGCTCTTAATTGGCTTGGTCCTCATAGCTGGGACGTACCTCTATCCATATACGTCTCCCCAGCGTATAACAATGCAAGTATCCCATGATATCCGGATCGCCCCTCCCGAGACGTGCTTCCGTGATTGACTGACGTCACACAAAGATTCTATTCACCATCTACCTCTTGGCTGTAGCCGCCGGTTGCACTATCAAGGCCTCTATCTTCCTGTTTTTACTGCGCCTGTTCCCTCGCAGGGCTGCCCCGAAGGCAGCGTACGTAATCTGGGCTGGCTTGATAGTTGACGTCTTGACTAACGTCGGCCTTTTTCTGGCTTACGCCATCCCGTGCGCACCCCGCGATGGCGTGATCCCAGCCCAGTGCAGTTTCCATTTCCGAGAAGTCATAGGCACCGCAACTGCGGCCGTCAATGCCGGGCTCGATATCCTAGCACTCGCTGTTGCCGTGCCATCCATCTGGGCGCTCAATATGCAGACCAAGAAGAAGATCGGTATCATCCTCGTGCTGAGTCTAGGCGCTGTGTGAGTGAAGCTGGACAAGCCGCTTCTTACCCTCACCAGCCTTTTCTAAAGGCTTACCTGACTTTCTTGCATAGAGCCTGTGGTTCGAGTCTTGCGGTGTTGTATTTCCGAGCCGCAACCGATCCGATGATCGATCCTATACGCAACCAGACGGCACAAGTGGCATTGGGGTGAGTTACTTGACCACTCCGAAATATGCTATAACTCAGAGATCTTGTCACCCTCTCCTTTCTAACGCGAGCAATCCAATTACAGTACCATCGAGCCGACTTTAGGCTTGATAACGGCCTGTCTCCCGGCGCTTCCCGGTCTTTGGATCGAAGTAGTCAACAAGAGCAGCGGCTCGATGCGGGGGCTCCTTTCGCGTTTCCGAACGACGACGTCCAGCTTCCACCACTCCGAGCACGGCGATAGGGACCAAGACAAAGGATTCAGGCTAGAAGATCGGACGTCGGATCGCTTCAACAAAAGCTCGAGGAGCTTGCCGCGCCACACAGTCACCTCAGCTGCTGCTGACGTTGACGAGATGCCGATGGTACGCTATGATACGCATGGCCCAGACCCCTTTGCTTGACTTCGGATACGCCCTACCATCCTGTTGGCTTGGCATCTCTTGAAACGATCGCGGGTGGAGATCAGGAATCGGAATGGTCCGGTCTGACTTGGTCTTGTTGGAAATGACAATTGAGGTTATATGTAGACATCTTCCGGGCTTGTAACTTTCTTATTGTCTCCTTCGGGTCTTTTCGGCAGCGATAATTCTTGTCACGTTCATTGTTATCCTATCTCTGTGGATCAGCCACCTGTAGGTACACCTAATTGTCTGTAGGTACTGGCAAGGAATGAGCCGGATTGAGCCGGATTGATCCGGGTTGGATTCGAGATAGATATATGAATGTTTTAGCTGTGATAAGAAGGCGAGGGGAAATTCTAAGGGATCCAGGATCTATGAGTATCCCCTTAACTCCTGATCCACCTCCGTCACCCGTGAACTGCCAAGAGCGGTCTGTAAAAATTACCCTCCAATATCCCGACATAGAAATCTGACCCCTGTTCAAGATTACCCTGGGAAATGATATTCTTTACCTATATAAACCATTCTACAAAGGGGGAGTTCCCATATGACAAGTATGCGGACGCAAGATTCTATGTACGGGGCATATTCCGTACCAGGGTCATTCTTGAACAGGGGTAATCACTGTATTATAGAAGGTTCAATGAATGGCTAGACACTAATTACTCTGCATACTTAAGTTTTCGAATGATAGACGCGACCTATTGAGGGCCTCCCAGGCAACCACATAGATCTATGACTGTTCACTTTTCCCGAGCCACTGCAATGTTGTTGCTAGCACTGACATATCTGCCGCTCCGTTCCGCATTGTTCGCTCCCCGCTGGTCATCAACACCGCGCAGAGGACACCGGGAGGAACACACTATGATCTGGAGGTCACTTCTGAGGCTTCTGGCCCCAAACGACATTGAGGGGATAGCTACCACCTTGAGACGCGAGCTCCGCATGCAGTCGCGATGGGAGCGTGTCGAGTTCCTCTTGGGTAGCGCACTGGACCTCACCCACTAGACGGGGGTCAATCTCGAGTCTCAGATCGACTCTTGTCCTTTGGAAAGGAAGTCAAAGAAGAAAAGGAAACAACTTACTTTGACTCAGACCGCCAATAACGCCAGCCACAGCCATGCCCATGGTCCTCAGGCTCCGAGCACGCACCTCGGGATTCTTAATCTTAGCACCCATGTCGTAGTCCAGCACCCGGGATTCGACGTTCACGCAACCGGCCTTCTCGAGCCACTCGGCAAGATTCTCGGAGAAGTTGGGGTTAGTGCCCAGTTTTGTGAACATCTCCTTGAGCAATGCAAGAAACTGTTTCAGGGCCGGGCCGTCGTCGTCGCCGACATACGTGACCGTCTCGATCAGCTGGATCCATCCGCCGGGCGCAACCGTATTGACCAGCTCAGCAATGACTTTGTCCCCGTGAGGACCGGCCCCGGCCATCACCAGTCGCTGGTGAACAAGGTCGAAGCTGTTATGTAGCTCTACTGGCCACGGGTCACGCACGTTCTGAATCCGGAACGACACACCCTCCGGAACCGTGGTAGAGAAGCGAGGCTCGCTGATGTCTGTACCGACCAGGGTGGCGGTCGAGGGGGAGGCTAGCATTTGCCGGACATCGACTAGCCAGGCACCTGGAGACATAAGTTAGTGGGGCTTGAACGTGTCGCCATTCGGGGGGGCGGGGAACCTACCGTCGGCTGTGCCCGAATCCAAGATGCGAAGGTTCGGCTGAGAGAGATCGACCGGGGCGAGGACCAGCTGGGCTCCCATGAAGTGTTTAATGCAGACATGTTGATCCAACAGGCGATCGGCCTCGTTGTCGTTGTCAAGAGGATATTCGGTGGGCTGTTGGTTAGACGACATTGTGCCTTGCTATCCGAAATAACAAAAGTACAGTAGTAGTTGCTTTTGGGGTAGGTAGGCGTATTGTTGGGCAGGATGAGGAACTGAAGGCAAAGGTGAGAGAGAGGGGATCAGGCTACCTAGATATATCATGGACGGGTCTCCAAAATACTAAGGCAAGGGCCTTGTTGCCTAACATGCACGAGCAGCATGTACCATGTATATCGGGACGGTAGACAACATACCAATAGAAAGGTAGTATGTATTCAAGATTGTGTTTATGAGCTTATGATGGTACTTGTTGCCAACAAAGAAATAATGTTTGCGAATGCAATAAGTCGGCAGCCGGCCCAGGGCGCCATTATGACGGTGCAAGGGCGGGCGGAGGAGGGGGGCGGCAGTAAGGCGGGTTGAACAGACTAGGGTTCAGTAAAGCCCAACTTGTTAAAGTGGGGGGGGGGGGGGGGAGTTATGTCAGAAATAAGCGAGCCAGTATTGAACGTTTATTTAGGTAGGTATTATTGTTATATTATGTAAGTGTAGCTCTATCTTTAAAGTATACACTGCAAATTTTATATAGTAGGCCCTTAAATATTAAGCTATTACTGCATATATTTTTAATGTTTTATTTTATATAACTTTTTTATTTTAATATACTTTTTTAAAACTAATTATTAGTAGTTCGTTTTAAAAACTAGTTCTTTAAAACTATTTATAAAAAATCTATTAATTAACTTTTTTTTTAAGTAAATTTTTTTTTATAATAGTTAAATCGTTAATTTTTATTTTTTTTAATTTTTTTTATTATAATTATATTTTTATATTTATAAAGCTTAATTATTTTATTATAATAAGCTATTTATTTATAATATAACCCCTAAAGGGGGGTCGGTTAAAAATAGATAAGATTAGATTAGATAAGGGCTATAGAATTAGCCTAGGCTAATTTTAAGCCCTGGTTTTATTCTGGGACCTCTCTTAATCTAATATCACGCACTTTTACTACTTTAATATCCACCACCCTTGAGTGAATATATTAATTTATAAGCAGTATTTTTATAAATTTATTAATAATAATATCGTTTAAAAATATATATTTAATATTTAAAGTTTTTTATTAAACTTTATTATAGTTAATAATTATATATATTAATATAATATAATTTAATTTTTAAACTAGTAATATTTTTTTTTAAAAGCTTTATTATTTATTAATTACTATACTAAAAAATAACTTATTAATTATTGAAATTAACTTTTAATTTATATATTAACTTATTAATAAATATAGTTTTTTTTACTGTTTTTATAGATATTAACAATTTAGTTTTAATAATAAAAATAATAATTATATTTTATTTATTAATTTTTTAGCTAATAATTTTTTTAAACAGTTTTATAATATATATTTAAAGTTTCTTATAATTAATTATATTATTTATAAATAATAAATCGTTTATTACGATTAAATCGTTTTTTTTTTATATTTAAAAACATAATATTAAATATAAAATAAATAAAATATTAATTAATTAGTTTTTTTATAATATTTAAAGCTTAAATTTAAATTAAATTATAAAACCTTTAAAACTATAAAAATAATATTAAATTATATAATTATAATAATATATAAAATAAAGCTTAATTTATATTAATATATATAAAAATTTTTAGTTAATATTAATTTTTTTTAAAAAAAAGTTTTTATATTTTTATTAAAGTTAAATAAACTTTTTTATTTAAATTATTTAGTTTCTTAATTTTTTTAATATATAAAAATTATAATATTTAAATTAGTTTTTATTAACGATTTTAAATTATTTTAAATTTAAAAATTATTAAAAATTATTATTATTAATTATTTAATATTTTATTTTTAACTTTTAAATTAATTATATAATTAAAACTTTTTTATTTTATTAATATATATATATTATATTATTTATATAAATAAATAAAAACATTTTATTTTTAAAATAATAATAAGGCTTATAAAGTATTAATATAAATTTTAAGCTTAAAAAAATTAAAATAAGCTTTTTTTACAATAAAAAAAATAACTTTTAAAATTTATATAATGTTTTTTAAAACTTTAAAATAGTTTTTAGCTTATAATACTTTAAAAATATTTTTATTTAATTAAATATGTATAAATATATTAATTATATTATATTATTTTAATTTTAAATTAAATTTAATTATAATTATAATTAAAGTTTTAAATAATATTTTAATAAATATAAAAATATATATATTTTTTATATTATAAGTTTAGTTTTATATTTATTAAACTTATATATATATACTTATATATAATTTAAAATAAGCTTTTTAAAAATAAAACGTTAATTATTTATTTTAAAAGTTTATTTTTTAATAATTTTTTAAATAAGCAAAGTTAGTTTTATAAAATAGTTTTTTAATTAAATATATATTTAAATTTTTATCAAACTTAAATAAAATAAAAATCTTTATAATATATTTCTTTTTTATTAACAGTTTTTTTTTAAAGTTTTAAAGTTTTTAAGCTTATTATTTTTATATTATTTTAATATAATATTATTTATAAAACTAATTTTTAAAATATTAAAATAGCTTTAAAAGTATTGTACTATTTTAACTTTTTTTATTTTATTTACTAATTTATTATATAACGATTTTATAATGTTTAAACGTTTTAAATTAAATATAGCTTTTTAATAACTATATTTTATAAACGTTATTTTAATATAAAAAATAATAAAGTTTTTTTATTTTTAAACTTTAAAAAAATAGTAATTAAAACAGCTTTTACTAAGTATTAACTTAAATTAATGTTTTTAATAATAATTGTAAAAAAGTTTAATAAAATAAAAAACTTTAAAAACAATATAATATAAAAATAGCTTATATATAAAATTAATTAAGCTTATAAACCATTTTAAAACTTATAATTTAAATTTTAAATACGCTTTTTTTTTATAAAAATCTTTATATTTTTAAAGATATTTTTTACTATATATTACATTGTTTTATAATTTAATTTAAAGTATAAATTAATTATTTTTATTTTATTTTAAACAAGTTTTTATTCATAATTATAATAATAATAATTTTTTAAAGAAACTTTTATATAATATTATATAAATTATTAATATTATTATTATAAAAGCTTTTTTTATTCAATTATATATTTTATATAAATTTAATATAATTATTTAAAAAGTTTTATATTTTATATATATTTATTAAATTATAGCTAATTAAATAGTTAATTTATACTTTTAAATTAAGTCGATTAAAGTAGTTTTTTTTAAACTAAATGTTTAAAACTAAAACGAATACTTTTATTTTATCCGTTTAAAAATATACTTATTTTAATTTTCTGCTTTTAATTAGCTTATTTTTTAATATAATATATATATAAAACTTTTTATATAAAGATTTTTAGTTATAAATATATTTTAAAAACTTATTATATAAATAAATTATTGTTTTTATAATTTTTAACTAAAAGTTTTAAATAAATTAAAACTAATATTTATTATATAAGCTTTTTTTTTACTATATTTTTTAAACGTTTAATTATATTATTTAACTTTATATATTAGTTATTAAAAGCTTAAAAAATATCTTATAATTAAAAAAAGGGTTTTATATAATAATTAAGCTATTTTTATATTTTAAAACTTTATTATTATATTTAATTATTTTAACTTTAATATTATATTAGTTTTAAAAGTACTTAATTAATTATTTTAAAGTAAAAATTATATTTTTTAATTATTTATTTTCAAAAAAAAACAATTTTAAACGTAGTTTAAATATTAATTTATAACGATTATTATTAAATTATTTATATATATAGTTTTTTTAAAGTTATAAAAATTAATTACGATCTTTATATTAAGTTTATTAAGCTTTTTTTATAAAGTTTTTTATATTTAGTAGTATAATTTTATTTAAACATAAATATTATAGTTTATTATAATAATTTTTATTTTAAAAAATCTTTTAATTTTTAATTTTTTAAAACTTTTATAATAAATGTTTTAATAATTTAAAGCTTATATAATTAAACTATAAATATTATTTAAAAATATTTTTTTAATTTAATTTTTTTTTAGTATATGTATTAAACTTATTTTTTTACGTATAAAACGTTTATTTAGTTAATAAAATAAAAAAGTATTTAAAAATAAACTAATTAAAACGTTTTTATAAATAATAAAGGATTTAATTTTTTTATTTTTTTATATAGTATTAAAAGTATTAGCTTTATATTTTATTAATATTTATATTTTTAAAGCGTTTTTAATAAAATAATATTTATAAAAAAGCTTTTATAGTATATTATATTATAAAGCTGCAAAATTTTAAAACTTTTAAATCTTTAAATTTTAATATCGACTTTTTTATAGCTATAAATAAAAATAGCCAAGTTTTTAACTATTATTATATTTTTTAGTATAGTTTTTTAAAAGTTGTAAAACATAATTTTATTAAAAATATATAAAGTTTTTTTTAAATTAAAAATTATTAAGTTTTTAAAAAAATAATCTTTTTTTATAATTTTTAATATAGTTTTTTAAGCTAAAAGAAAGCTTTTAATAACTTTATTTATCAGTTATTTTTTTTATAATTAAAATAGTAGCTTATTTTTTATTTGTATTATAAATAAATTTTTTTATTAGTTTAAATTTTTTTTAATCGTTTATTAAATAATTGAAAATAATAAAAGCTATAATTACCAGCTTTTTAAAAGTAAATAATATTTTTAATATGCTTTATATAGTTTTATATTAATATAAAGTTATTTAAATAAAGTTTTTTAATTTTTTTAATTTTATTGCTTTTATTACAGTTTTATAACTTTATTAAAAGTTAATATTATGTTTTAATTATTTACTAGTACTATTAATATTTTTATTAATATTAATAACTTGTTTATTAATTTTATATATAAAAAACGCTTTTTAAAGCGTTTTTTTATTTTTTTATAACTTTAATTAAATTATTATATTAATATATAATATAATACTTATTTAAACTTTATTATTATTAAACATTTTAAAGCTTATACTTTATTTAAAATAGTTTTTTTAAAAATAATTTTTAGATTAAAAATCAGGTTATTAAAAACTTTTAGTTTTATAAAGCTTTTTTTAATATTTTAAACAACTACTGCTTTTTATTTAATAATTTAAGCTTTTAAGTTTTTAAAAACTTTAATTAAACATTTAGTTATAATAACTTTAGATTTTTTTTTAATATTTTATTTAAAACTAGGTTATATAATTTCTTTAATTTTGTAAATATTCTTATACTATTTATAGATTTTTTAATTTAAGTTTAAACGAATTTTATAATATTATATAGTAATAATTTTTTATATTTAAATAGTTAATTTTTTAATGCTTTTTTAATAATTTTTATAGTTTTTATTTTATTAAGTTTATAAGTTCTAATTTATTTTATACTATATTTTATTGTTTATTATAAAGTTTATAATTATAACTACTGTATTAATAGTATATATTTTAAAATAATCGTTAAATTTAAGTTTTTTTTAGCTTTATTAGCGAGTTTTTTCTGTTAATAAGTTTTATATATTTTTATAAATCTCAAGCTTTAATTTTTATTTTAAAATTATCATTTTCTTAATTAAAATCTTTTGTTTTAATAAAAGTTATTTTATTCCTTATTTAAATAATTATTTTTTTAGTAATATTATTTACTTTATTTTATAAATTAATAAGTATTCTATATATAAAACTTTTAATTATTAAAAATAAACAAGCTAATATTAAACGCTTATTTAAGTAGATATTATTATTATATTATGTAAGTATAGCTTTATTTTTAAAGTGTACACTATAAACTTTATATAGTTGGCCTTCAAGTGTGAAGCTATTACTGTATACACCCTTGATATTTCATTTTATATAACCCCTTTATTTTAACAAGTTGTACATATAGCAAAAGCTCTAACCTTTAAGGGCTTATTATGTAACACATCCAGTATACACTTTAAAAAATAAAAACATACTAATTAATATTATAAAATATTTACTGATATTTAAGTTAAATTAAATAATATTAAGAAAAACATAATGTTAAGTTAAAAGCTTTAGCTTTAAATTTTTAAAAAACTTATAATGTTTATTAATAAATAAATAAAATTAAAAATATTTTTTATATCTGTTGGTTTTTAATACAATATTCTTAAATTAACCAGTGAATGTTTATAAATATAAAATAATAAAATAGTTTTATTATTATATAATTTTTAAAGTATACTTAATAACTGTTTAATAATTATTAAATTCTAATTTTAAAATATTTTTAAATTTATAAATTTACTTAATAAAGATTTAAAAACTTTAGTATATATATACTGTTTATTAAATAAATTATATATGTTTATTATTATAAATATAAGTTATTTAAGGCTTTTATAACTAAGTCTGCTATATAAAGCTTATGTTTTTTATTAAAATAAAACTTATATTAAAATAAAGCTCAACCGTTATTACTTATTTAATAAAACAGTATAATTACTAATAAATTTTAATAAAAGCTTTAGCGTAAAATTTAAATTATATTATTAATAGCTTATATTTTTAATTAAGAGTTTTATAATCGTTTGAAATAAATAGCTCTTTTTTTATTATAACAAACAATGTTTTATTTTTTTTAATAAGCAAGTAAAAAATGTTGTTAATTTTAATATATAACTAATAATTATATCGTGTATATTATTTAATAAGCTCTTTTGTAACAGTATTTTAATAAAATAATAAAACAGAAATAAATGCGTAATAAAAACGGTTTATTTTATATAAAAAAAGATTTGTTTAAAATTAATATAAAAAATAATTAAAGAGATAAGAAAGTATTAATTATAATAACTAGTATAGTTTAAAAGTTATTAATTTACATAATGTAATATAATAAAAAAATTAAGTTAATTAATTAAAAAAGTAAAATAAAGTATATATAATAATTATTATTAATTTTAATACTAGTGTTTTTAATTAAGTTTTATTTTAAGTTTAAGTTTTTTATATTAGTTTTTATGCTTGTTTAGTTATTATACATTCTTAAATTATAATAGCCTTTATTATATTTTTATAAATTGTAGTATTTATATTATAGTTAATTTTTAACTTGATATAATTTATTTTACTGGTATGTACTTTTTAGTTTTATTTATTAAAAGTGACTTTATAGTTATAGTATATATAGCTGTATAATATAAAAGCTTATAAAATAAAGTTAAGTTAAATAATAAGTAAGTTTGTTAGTTAAAACAAAAGATTATAAAGAAATTAACATAAAACTATTAAATAAATCTACTTTAAAGTATAAAATATTTAAAGCGTATATTAAAGAACTTGATTTAAAGGAAAACTTAAAGTAAATATTAAAAAGAAACTTTGTTATATATATAAATAACTAGTTTATTAAAACGTATTTATATAATGCGTTATACAGCGTTAAATTATAAGTATAATATTAAGCGAAGCTAATATAGCGCTAAAGTACGATGTAATTATAATTATAAATTAAGATTTTATAATATAAACGTTAAATATAGTTAAAGATTATTAACATTTATACTATAAACGTTAAATATTAATTAAGCTTTAAAAGTATTTATTAACTAGGTGTTTAATATACTAGCTAGCTGTTTAAAAGAATATAAAGTATAGTTCGTGTTTTATTAAGTTTATAGATTTATTATAAATATATAAAAAAGCAGTTTAACGATTTAATCCGTAATAAAAATATAACCACTTATAAAATAATAGCTAAATTAATTATATTAAAACTTAACTTTATATATAAGTAATATAGTAAATAAAAGTTTACTAATATAACTATTTTTTAAAATCTACGAACGAATTCTTTCCACTTTTTATTTCTTATACTAGATTTAATAACGCGATATTTAAAAGCACAATTAAAAATAGTCAACCAGAACAGTTAGCGACTATAAAGCGGTCGGAGCACGTAAAGAACAAGGATTAAAATAAAGAGCTACAGTAGACTAAGCCGAAAAACAAGTTTTAAAAAACTTAAAAAACAACGTTAACTAATAGTTAAAAATAAACATTTTAAATATAAAGGTCGTTTTTTATAAATTAAGCAGTCTTTAATTAAAAACAAGACTTAATAGAAGTTTTTTATAAGTTAATATAAAACAAGTTAAAGTTTTATAATATTTAAAGAAATATTTTAATAAGTAATTTAATTAGTAATTTTAATTATAATATAAAATAATTATATAGTTCGTAAAAATCATATAAAACCTATTATTTATAATTTTAAAAGCTTTAATTAAAATGTTAGAATAATTAAAATATTAAAAAGCAATTAAAAAATAAAACGTATTAAAATAATATAATCTATTTAAATATTAAACTAGATTATTAAAAATATTTAAATTAACTAGTAATTATAATACAATATTTTAAGTTATAAACGACTAAAAAAAAATTAAATTCTTTTTAAAAGTTGAATTGTAAAAAAAACGTTGACTTTAAACTAATTATGTTTAGTTTTTAAAATCAGTTTATAAAAGTTTATTAAAAAGAAAAAGTATTTAAAGATGTTTTTTAATTAATAAATATTAATAAAAAAACTTAAAAATAAGCTAAATTATATAAATAATGCGAAAGTAGTATTTAATTATTAGTATAACCTATAAAACCTTTTAAAATAAGTATTTATTTAATAAAGAGTTACTTTTAAACGTATAAATATTATAATTAAAAAACTTAAACATTAATAAAGTATATAGTAATATATTAAACTTAATAATTAAAAAATATTAAGGTTAATAAAAAAAAATTATTTTAACAGTTTATTAAACAATAAAACTAGCATAAATAACTTAAAAAAAAAAAAAAACATATTATTAGAAATAAAAGCTACTAAATAAATAATAACCGAAGTAAATATATAAAAATCAATAAAGAACTATTTAGTAATTACTTTATTTAAAAAAGCTTAAATATTTTATAAAAAACTGTTTTTTTAAATAAAACCAAAAAAAAACGTTTTTATTAAGTAATTAATATTTAATTATTTTTATTAACAAACTAAAGCTTTAAGTTTAAAACATTAAAGTTGTTTAGTTTATTTTAAAAATAAATAAAAACAAGTTTAAATAAAAACTTACGTTTAATATAATTAAGCTTTTTAATGTTATAATTTATATAACATTAAAAGGGAAATGCACGTTAAAAAGTGTAATAATTAATATAAATATAAAAGTATAAATAAAATATAATATATAAAGATTTAATTTAAAAAAACATTTAATTAAGATTTTTTTTTGTTATTACTTATAAGTCCTAATAAAATTAAGCTATAATATTATAAAGTTTATAAAGTTAATATAAAAATAACTAATAATAAAAACATTGAGAAAACTTGCATTAAATTTTTTTTCGTAATATAGCGCGACTATATAACCTTTAAACCTTTTTTATTACGATTAAAAATAAAGAAATTAAATATATTGTTTAATATAACATTAAATAATTAGTATTTTAAGAACCATAAAAAGTTGACCTTAAGAAATTTGCAAATATAATGCTTAATAAAAAACAAGTACATGTTATAAACTTTATAATAGTTTAATTATTAAAAAAACTACTACTTTTAAGCATTAATAACAATGTTAAAACTTAACTAATACTGGTAGTAAATTTAATAATATACTTAAACAGGGTTTAAAAAGTATATTTTAAATTTACAATAAAAATATTTCTTGTTTTAAAACAGCAGAACATGCTATAAACTTAATAAATAAAATAAAAATTTCTTTTAGTTTTATATAGTCTATATTAAAGAACTAATAGAAAGTATTTAAAAAGTATTTACTTATAAACTACAAAAAAAAAGGAATTCAGTATTTTTAAGCAAATATTAAAGTATTTATACTTTTTATGTTAAAGAAATTAATATATTTTGTTTATACATAAATTATAAAGGTTTAAACAAAATTATTATAAAAAATTATTATATACTAATATTTATTTTAAAAGTTATAAACTAATTACCTTTCGTTAAAATATTTTTAAAGTTCTATTTTTAAGATATATATTATTTAATATACATTATACTTAAAAATAAATAAAAATCCGTGTTTTAAACACGTTACGATTATTTTAAATATATAAATTTATATTTTATTTTTATTAACGCGCTTTTTATATTTTAAGCATATATACGTAAAACTTTAATAAGCTTAATAAACTATATCCGTATAGTTTATTTATATTATACATTTTTCTTTCTTTAAAATAAAAAATAGGTAAAAAGTACTTACGACTAATTTATAAACGTTTAAAGCGATATTAACTATATTTTAAGTTGTTTAAATATAAGTTTTTAAAAACTAAAGTTAAAATTAAAAAGCTTGTACTTAAAATTTAAGTAGTAAAGTAAACATTATTAAAACATAAAAAGCATTTAAATTTATATATAATATATAAGTATTTTTAAAGTTTATAAACTCTTATTATAAACTTACTATAAAATATTTGAATATTATCAGCTTTATTATATTGTTATTAAAAAACAAAATATAAGCTATAAATACTAATTAAATATATAAAAGAAAAGATTTATAATTATAATTATACTTTACTATTAAAACGGTTTTTATAAACTTAAAGTTAAGATAGATATTTTTACACGTGTTATATTTAGAAGATTATTTTAATTATAAAGGTTAAAATAATAGCTTATAGTTTATTAATTTTATAAAATAACTAATATAAAAACCAAATAAGTTTTTAATTAATAAAAACCATTAGTAATCGTAAATAGTTGTGAGAATTTATAATAATACTTTAAAAGTACGAAAAAAGCGTTTATTATATAAACAAATTATATAGTTTTAAAAAATATAGTAGACTTGCTAATAAAAAACTTTCATGAGAGGAGAGTTAAATAAGTTTATAAGTTAGCCTAGTTTAATTTTAAATTTAATATTAACTTAGCGTAATTAACTTAACCGACAGATTATTTAAACAGTTTAATTATATAACGGGCGAAACATTATATATTAATATACTATCCACGCTAAAATAAAAGTTTTATTTAGTAAACGATTTATTAGTATTTATTTAATAATTATAAGTTAATATGTTAAAAAAATTAAAAAGTAAAAGTTATTAAGTTAATTAATTTATATATCATAATAAGTATTAATTAAACGTTATATAAACATTCATTACTTAATACGTTTATAAAGTATAATAATTAGCGTATATAAAAAAAAGTATTTTCATTATATAACTATAAATAGTTTTTAAATAAAAAGTAAGGAATATTAATGCTTATATTTAATTTATTAATTATAAATAGGAATAAAAACTTAATTAACGATAAGTATTAAGTTTGTAAAAGTTAAAGCTATAATGTTATAAACACGTTAAAAACAAAAAAAAAAGCTTTTAATATTAAAGCTATTATTTATAATTAATACGTTATATATTTTATAATATAAAAGCTAGCTGAAAATAAAATAATATTTAGCTTAAAAGCTTTTTAATAGTTTTATAAAATAGTTTATAAACTACAAGCTAAAAATTTAGATTTTATTGCTTTATTAAAAATTCTTTATAAACGTACTAGTATAAAAAAAAGCTAGTATAAAAATAGTAAAAAAATACTGTTATTTTAAAATAAGTTTATATTATTAGTATAAACTGCGTTATAAAAACAGCTAATCTTTTAATATTATAACAACTATAAAGCAGGGCATGCAAGAAAAATAAAACTATTAAACTATTAAAGCGAAGATTTTATTAAAAAAGCTTTAAATAAAACGTTCGGACTTATATTGCTAAATATTAAGTGTGTAATAAAGTTTATAAACTTAAATATAAACTATATAAAAAACTGTAAGTACTACGTTTATAAAATTAGCCCTTTTAAAAAATCTGCTGAAGTTTTATTATAAAACTACTATTTTATATTAAAAAATATATTTATAACGTAGTTTTTATAATTATCAATTATTTTATAAAAACATTGTTATATATTTTTATTATAAAAATATTTCATATAAACAGGTTAAATATTAAGTTAGTTTATTAAAAAGAAAGTTAAAAATAAACACAAGATAATTATAAGTTAATTTTTAAACAAACTATGTAAAGAAATAAAATTAAACGTTAATTATTCAATATTTAGTATTTTTAATAAATAAGAAAATAAAAAAAGTATATTAGTTTTTAAAAGCGTACTTATAAAAATACATAGTTTAAAGCTTTTAAAAATAAGTAAGAATGTTTTAAAAAGTGGAAATTTTATATAATAATAATTAGTATAGTTATCGGTTACTTTTTACTTAAAGGTTTATATACTATAATTTAAGTATTATCGAATTTATATAAGAACGATCATAATAAAAAGATTAAAAAAAATAAAAAACTATAATAAATAGTAGTTATAAGTTGAATATCTCATAAATATAAAGTAAAAGTTTTAGAAAATAATTTAAAAAAATTAAAAAAAAACCCACTTTATTTAAAAAGTTTAAGGTTAATAATATTGTAAGATCTTTAACGGTTTATTTTTAATTTTAGGGCTGAAATTCTTTTTTTTAATATATATTAATGTTAAAATTATTAAAAAAATATGATTTTAAGTTTATATAGTAAGGTTATTAAAATAGTACTTAAGAATTTAGGATGGTTTTTGTGTGCGTTTATTTAAACTGTGAATTAAATAATTAAAAAAGGTTAAATAAACAGTATTTTTACAGCTTGATACATTCACTCAAGGGTGGTGAATACCGAAGTAGTAAAAGTGCGTGGTATTAGACTAAAAGAGGTTCTAGAATAGAACCAGGGCTTAGAATTAGCCTAGGCTAATGCCGTGACCCTTATTTAATCTAATCTTATCTATTTGTGACCGACCCCCCTTAGGGGTCGTATCACAGCTGAAAAATAAATAAAAAAAGTAAGTAGTTAAAAATATTGTTAAACATTAAAAAAATTAAGAAGAAAAAAAATTTTGGGTGAAAAAATCTTAAAGATAAAGAAATATTCAATTAAATAAAAAACTAACAATTAAAAAGAAAATAATATTTAAAAACTAATATAATATTTAGTAAATATAAAAAGTTTTTATAAAAAAAACGAAAAGTTTTATTTATAATAAAACAATATAAACTAGTAAAAATAAAAATAAAAATTATTTTATAAAAACTAAAGTTAAAAACTATAGTTTTTAGTAATAAACTAGAAAAATAACTATAAAAAAAAAGAAAAACGCTAAATAACGCGATATTACTGCTTTGTTATTATTAGAATTTAGTTAGTACTAAACGTTAAAATCATGAAAAAACAAGTTAATATTAAGGAAAAAGAAACCTTATAAAAATTAAAGACTATAAATAAAACCGGATATTAAACATGTTAACGAGTATATAAAAATTATAAGCGAGCTTTTTTATTAAAACAGTTTATTATAAGCTTAATAAAGAGTTTAATAAGCAGTGTAAGTAATGAAGTTAATAAACAATTCGTTGTTGTTTTTTAAACAAAAACATAATACTTAAAAATTTAGTTATATTAATTTGTTAAAACTAAGCGGTAAAATTAATTCTCTTAGCTTTATAACGGGGAAATTATTAAAAAAAAAACTAAAAGTAACGGTTAAAACATAAGTAAATAAATAAATTATGTTTATATTTTAGCTAAAAAATAATAAGCGTGCAGTAAGCTTTATTAAGATTTATCAGCTTATTTTATTTTAAGGTTAAAAAATAAAAGTTAATATATATATAAAACTTGTCGGTAGGCTATACTCCATGAAATATAGGGTTCGTACGACCCCTTGGGTCGTACGGCGAAAAGGGTGGTAGGGGGTCCAATATCTGTTAATTAAACGGCTACGAAGGTCTAAGTAGGTAGGGTCAATCGGCGGAGCCGATTGCTAGGCTATATACAGGTAAGTCAGGTGACCGCAGGTCCTAGACCTTCCAGGGGCTTCTAGGGCTGCGCCCGAAGCACCTGGCTATTCGTACGAATATTGTTCCAATAAAACTAATATTTATTAAATATCTTATAATTTATATCTTAGATTTAAAAGTTATAAAGTGGTAGGAAAACTATTTTAGTTAAAATGATTAATAACCGTTTAAAATTAAATGTTAAAAGTACAAGATGTTTTTTTTTGTTAATAGTTTTTTATACTATAATAGTTAATAACTAAAACTGTTAATTTAAGTTTTAATAAAAAACCCAAGGTTAGCATAAAACTTATTATAATAAAAATAATATAAAAACTTATAAAAGCATTAAGCTTAATATTAAGCTAAATAGTACTAAAAACCTGGCTAAAATTTAAAAATTGTTAATTAATATAAAACACGTACAGTAAAATACGCGATATAGCCGCAATTATAAATAAAATATTGAGTATTAAAAACTAAGCTTTTTAAATAAAAACAACGTATTCGGAAATTAAAGTATATTTTAATAACATATAAAAACTAAAGCTTAAAGGCTTGAATAATGTGCTTTAAAAAACTTTCATATTATTTATATTATAAATAAAGTACGGCTAGCTTTTTTATTTATGAAAAGGAAATTTATTTAATAAAATGTTATAAAACGTTATTATAATTAATGTACAGCTGGAAAATAAGTGTAAAATAAGCGATAAATCGTGAAAAGATAATGTTATAAAGGCAAACAAATAAAGAATGTGTAAAAATTGTTCGGCAAGCAGCGTATAAAAAAATAAAAAAAATAAATTACAAATAACTTTTAAAATACTTATTAACAAATGTTTACAGTTATAGAAAATAGAAAAACAATAGCTGCTTGTTAAAAGATAGCGGAATTAGCTATATTAAAACCTAACTTTATATACAAGTAATATAGTAGGTAGAAGTTTACTAATACAACTACTTTTTAAAATCTAAGACAATATTTTATTAAACTACAACGAACGATCCCTTTATAAAATAATATAAAGCTTATAATTAACACAATAGTTTTATTATATATACTATAACTTTTAATAAGTTTTATAACTATTATAAAGTTTATAATATTTTAAAATATTAATAAATTGTAATATTATTATAAAGCTATTTTAAGGGTTTTTAAAAATATTAAATCTATAATTTCTAGTTATATATATAAAGTATTAAAATAATTATCATTATATATATATATTATTAAGTATAATAGTTATTATATTTTTAAAGAAACAAAGAAATAATTATAAATTATATGCTGATATATATATTTATATAAAAAATTTAAATGTTTTTCTTCTTTTTTTATTTTAATATAATATAATCTTTATAACTAATATATTTAATTTTACTTATATATAAAACTTTAATTAATATATATATATAAAACTTTAATTAATATATATATAATAATTGTTAAAACAATATTTGTACGAATAGTTAGGTGCTTTGGGCGCAGCCCTGGAAGCCTCTAGAAGGTCTGGGACCTGCGGTTACCTGACCTACCTGGTTACCTGACCAACCTGTATATAGTTTAACAATCGGCTCTGCCGATTAACCCTACCTATTTAGACTTTAGTAGCAGTTTAATCGATAGATATTGAACTTTTTACTACTTTTTTTGCTGTATAACCTTTAGGTCGTATGAACTTTGTATTTAATGGAATATAGTTTATTTAATACTAATTAGTGTTGTTTTGTACTTTAGGTAGAGCTTTTTATACGGAAAAACGTAAATTAGTAAGAATGATAACGGAATCTTAACTTGATTATACGGATCGCGTGTTCTGTATTATACTTTAGTTTTTTTAGTAATAGGCTAATAAGAGAGAGAGATTAATTATTTGTGCGTACTTTGGGTATAGTTTTTTATATAACTGTTTAATTGATAGTGCGTATTTTATACTTTTTTTTTTTTATATAAACAGTTTTTATTTTACGTACGAAAGCGACAGACTTTTTAATTTAGCTGTTAGTAGCTAGGTATTTGTTGACTTGTTTTGTTCTGATAGGCTTTTTGTATAAATCTGTTGTATGAGGGCTTTGTTATATAAAGCTGGCTTTGCTGATATATTAAAGCTTCTAGACTTTACTTTTTTTTTCTTCGTACATTTACCTTTTTAGCTGTACGAAGGTTACGACCTCTTCTTTTTTCTTGTACGACCGATTTCCGATTCTGTACGGGCTATAACTATAAACATTTTTTTTAGCAGTATAGTATATAATTTAATTAATTATACGAAGCTTTATTAAACTTTTGTATGAATTAATCCCTTATATGAAGGTAGGTAGGTAATAACGCTTTATTTTCGACTTTTTTTTCGATTTTTAGCTTTTTTAGCTACTGTCTTTTTTTTCTTGCTTTTTTCTTGTATAGCTAACTTTTGATTCCGTACGGGCTAAAGACTCTTGACCTTTTTCGATTTATACTTAGCTTAGATCTTTCTGTTTATTAGGTGTAGCTTTTGTACGAAGACTTTTTTTTGGTGGCCTGATATTTGCTGCTATAAAAAGAATAGCTAGCGTAGAATAAGTATATGCAGTTATTTGTACGAAAAGTAAAAATAGTTAGTGTTGGAATAATATTTGTACGAATAATTAGGTGCTTTGGGCGCAGCCCTGGAAGCCCTTAAAAGGTCTGGGACCTGCGGTCACCTAACCTACTTGGTTATTTGACTAACCTGTATATAGTCTGGTAATCGGCTCTGCTGATTAATCCTACCTACTTAGACCTTGGTAGTAGTTTAATCGATAGATATTGGACCCTTTATTATTTCTTTTACCGTACGACCTTTAGGTTGTACGAACCTTGTATTTAATGGAATATAGTCCATTTAACAATAATAATAATTAATATAAAATATGGATTTTTTTTTATAAATTATATTTTTTATATTAAAACTTAAATTTAAAAAATAAAGAAATTAATATTAATAGTATATATTATTATTATAATATTATTTTACTGTTTATATGTTTTTCACGTTATATTTACTCTTTTTGTTTACTGTTTTTGTTTACTGCTTTTAAATTATTAAAAAAAACGTGTTTAAAAATATTATAATTATAACTAACTAGTTTTAACCGAGATATTTTTTCTTTAAAAATAAGTTAATTACTAGTACTATTTATAATAATATTTATATGCTTGTTTTTATTTTATAAATAATTAAAAAAAACCTGTTTAAAAACCTTACTAGTAAATATAAACAGAATTAATTAGTTTAAGATTTGTTTTTAAAATAATAAACATTGCTTGTTTATTTATTTGTTTTTATTTTATTTTTAATTATTAGTTTTATTTTTAAACCTTTTTTACATGTTTTTTATGTTTTATTTACTATTATTATTACGACTTTATATATTTATTTTGCTTTTATTACTGTTTATTTAGTTTTTATATAATAACTATTTTATATTTATGTTTATTAATTGTTTTAATACTTAATATTATATTATTAATGTAACGATCTATTATACCGTTGTAGTAAAAGTGTTAGTTATTGTTAAGTGTGGTACTAATATTAAAACGACAGTATTATATATACTAAAAATCGTAACGATTAAACTATATTATCATTGTTAGTGTTATAGTTAATAATATCAACATGTTTTAATATTTATAAGTATTAAAATTTAAAACAAAAAATATAAGCTAATTTAATTATATATCTTTATTTACATCCTGTGGTTTATGTAATAATTTATACTTTTTTTTAAAAATAATCTTGTTTTTATTATTAGTGTTTTAAGCTTTATGTTTATTTATAATTAACTTAGAATAAAAAACTAAATACGTACAAATAATAATTTATATAATATTAAGTACTCTAATAATAATGTACAATATAACTAGTAGCGCTTTTATAGTTAATAATATAATTGTTATAAATCTAGCTTTTATTATTATTAATAGTATTTTATTTTATATTTCGCGTGCTTATATTATTATATTATACATAATAGTTTTAAAAAACATACTTAACTAGCTTACTAGGATATAAGTATTAAAACCCCTTTTTTTTAGTTTTTATATATAATTATAGAATTTATAAAAGAAAATCGGAGGATTTTTTAACTTATTTTTAAGTTAATGCACGTATATACACGAACAGGATTAATATAAAAAAAGTAATTAAGCGTTTATAAATATTAACGGTTTATAAGTTAATCGCGTTATTATTATATTAAATCTTATTAAAACTATATAATAACAAGTGAATTTTATATATAATATAATTTAATGTAAAAGTAACTTCAACTATATAAGTATATAAAACTCGTTATTAAAGAGCTAAAAAAATATACTTTAATTATTAAATTATTAAATAAAATAATAAAATAATAATAAAACAGCTTTTTTAATACTGTTTATTGTATTTATAATATATAATAAAAACTGTAATAATATTACTTTTATTAATACATGCTTAAAACTTTAATAATATATAAGAAATTTTAATTTAATAAAACTATATTAATAATTTTCAAAAACTTTAATTTATATTAAAAGCTATATAAAATAATTAGTTTAATTATTTTTTAATTATAAGCTAAAACAATAAAGTTAAAAGGTTATTTAATACATTAAAGAAAATATGTAAAAGAATATTATTATATTTTAATTTTTAAGTAGCTTTTTAAACTTTATTATATATTTTAAATTAATATTTTAAATATAAAAAGTTTAATTAATAACTGATACATTCACTCAAGGGTGGTGAATACTAAAGTAGTAAAAGTGCATGGTATTAGATTAAGAGAGGTCCCAGAATGAGACCATGGCTCAGAATTGGCCTAGGCTAATTCTGTGGCCCTTATCTAATCTAATCTTATCTATCTGTGACCGACCCCCCCTTGGGGGTCGTATCAATAACTTTATATAATACTTTAAATCCCCTAGAAATAATTTAAAGTATAATTAAATTAACTTTAAAACTCGTTAATTATAATATTATAAACTTATAAAACTGTTAATAACAACATTAAAAAACAAGTTAATAATAACTAACATATAATAAATAAATGAAAAAAAAAAGTTTAAGAAAAGTAAACTATAATAATTAAACCTTAAATATTGATTTTACAGTAAAAACATATTATAAACGCGATTATTTAATAACTTATTAATAAGTTTTAATGTATTTTAAATTATTAAATTATTGTTATTAGTATTTAAAGTTAAAATAAAAATAATTATAATGCTAGTTTTAATAGGGTTTTTAACTCGTTTAATTACGCGCGATATAAAAATTATAAATTTTGAAATTAATACTACTAAGCTATTAATATAAAACTATAATTAATGTTTTTATAGCATGTTACTAATTATTTATTCGTATATAATACTGATTTCTTTAACACTTAATATATTTAAAAATAGTTTTTAACGTTTTAATAATATAATTAATGTAATGTTTATATAAAGTTTTATGTTTTATAATTATATTAAAAATAAATAAATAAAAACTTATAAATAAACTATTTATAAATAAAATTTTACTTATACTTATTACAGCTTATATATACATTAAAAGAATAAAACCTCTTGTAAATATTATTATAACTATAAAACAATAAAATTAAGAAAACTTTACTATAATTTAAAGTATAAAATTTACAGTTGTAACATATAGTTTTAACTTTTTAAACCTGTTAACAATTTATTATTAATTATTAAAAGTGGGCCCGTAGTTAAAGTGTTTATATCCCTGTAATACAGAAAGTTATAGTGTAAGGTTTAGTTAAATAGTGGGCAAGTTAGTTAGCTGAAACGAAAAACTATAAGAGAATCTACCTGGAAGTATAGGGTAGAATTTATTTTAAAGTGTAAAGTATATAAAAAAGTGTATTAAAAAAATAATATAAAAGAAAACTTAAAACAAGTACTAGAAAAAAACTCCTTTATATATATAAGCAGTTAGTTTATTAAAGGATATTTATATAAAACTTTATATACAGTTTAATGTTAAATATAAGTGTTAAGTTAAGCTAATATAACGTTAAAATATATTATAACTTTAATTATACGTTAATATTTAATAATAAAACATTAAGTATAATTAAACGTTATTAATATTTACGTTATAAACGTTAAGTGCTTGCTAAGCTTTATTAATATATACTTAAACCTAAACTATTTCTTTAGTTAGTTGTATAGTAAACTAGATAGCTTTTTAAAAAAAGTTTAAAGCATTATCCGTGCTTTACTAGGTTTATAAATCTACTGTAAATAATATAAAGCTTATAGTTAAAATAAAAAGTTTATTATAAATATTATAACTTTTAACTATAATTTATAATTATTATAAAGTAATTATTATAAGATAATAGCTATAAAATAGCTATTATAAAGCTTATAATACTTAAAGATATTAGTTAATTTTAATATACTTTTCAAAAAAAGTACTATAAGTTATAAACTTTTTAAGTATAATATTTATTAACAAACAGTTTATTTAATAAATATAAAAGCTTTAATTACGCTATTAACAGATATTTCTTTAATAAAAATATAATATATATTTATTTATTAAGCTTTATAAGCTTTTTTAAGGAACTAGAAATTTATTAGTATATATTTAGTACGTTAATAATGTTTAAAAGCTTTAATTATAACTATAGTTTTTATATTATTGTTATATACTAGTACTAGTTTTTAGAAAAAATAGTTAATTTTAACAAATAAACTTTTTAATTATTAAGCTTTTTTTATAGTTTTTATAAATACTATATATTTAGCTTTTAAAAAAAAAATACTAGCTAATTTAGCTTTTTAGCTTATAATATAAATAGCGATTTTTAGTAGTATAATTCTATGTAAGTTTAATAGTTATAAAATATTTATTATAGTTGTTATCCCTAGCTACTATAAGTACAGTATTTTTAGTAATATTTTAAAAATAAAATATTAAATTTACCGTATTTTTTAAGTACTAAAATAATTTTATGCTTGTTATAAAGTACTGTTTATAAAAAGTATATATATATATTTAACTGGTTATTAATAAATAAAAGTTATATTTAACTAGTATATTAATATTAAATATATTATAGTATTTATTAACATTATATAATAGTACACTAATGTTTTTTAGTTTAATTAAAGCTTGTTTAATATATTAAAACTATTAAAGATATAATATTTTATTAAGCTTATTTTACTTAATAATAACTGTTAAAAACTATTTTATAAGGTTTTTATTTTTAATACTATAAGTAGTATTAATTTTAACTATTAAGTTTTAAATAATACATTTAGTAAAAATTATTAATTAATAATTACTTATATAAGCTATAATATAAGTTTTTATAAACTTTTAAAAATATATTAAAAAGTTATTAATAAAAAGCTTAAATTTTAAAATCTTTAACAGCTAGATTAGCTTTTTTTACTATTGTTTAAAAGCTTGTTTACAACTATAAAAAGATTTTAATAGTTTAAAATATTACTAAACCTTTAGTATATAATTATAATTAATAGCTGGTTTTAAAAGTTTTAAATTTTTTTATAAACTTTTTAAGCTTTTATAAAATCGATTTATTCGATTTTTTAATTATATATAACTATTAAAACTAATAAAATTTAATAAATAAATAATATAAAAATAACTGTATAAATTCTTAAATAATTCTTTTAAAAACTTAGTTAAAGCTTTTAATTATTAAATATACTTTATATTTAATAACTTTACTTAGTTAATCTAATTTATATTTTAATACTTAATTATGATTTATAAAACGTTTTAATAAGCTTATAATTAATATAAATTTAAAAGCTTTAAACTATAATAGTTATTTAAATTTAACTTTAGGTAATATAAAATATTTAAGTTTTTTAAACGTTTTTAAAGCTTTAATTAAACTTTTAAGCTTTTTAATAATTATTATAATAAGTTCTATTATTATAAAGCTTATAAACTATAAAGCTAGCTAAATATACTATTAAAAATTAGTTAATTTAACTAAGTTATTTATTAAAATATTTATTATAGTAAGTTTTAAAAAAAGTTCCTTTATAATTAAGAAAACTTTTAAAACTAGAATAAATGTTTTTAATACATTTAAAGTAGTAGATTATATTATAGCATGCTTTTTAAGTATTTAAGTTAATATATATTAATAAATAAAACTTTTAAAATATAGTACTTTTTAACATGTTTTATTAACTTATAAACTTTAATATACTGTTTATAAAAAATAATTAATAGAGCTTTAAACTTTATTATTTTATAACGTGTTAAAAACAGTATATAAAACGTTATAATAAGCTTTAATTTATTTTTTAATAGTTATTAAAGTATATAATCTTTATTAATAACTATTATATAATTAATTAAATTAATTATAAAAGTAATTATATAGCACTATAAATATAAAAAAACCTTAAAGCTTATATTATAATATATAAATAATTTAATAAAACTTTTATAAAACGTTTTAATAAACTGTTTTATTTTAAAATATAAAAATTAAAATTATTAAAACTAATACTTTTTCGTTATAATTAAGCTTTTATAAAATTATTATAAACTTTTAAATTATTATTAAAATAAAAATAAACTAAGTATATATTATAACAAATTTTAAAGCTTTTAAAAAAGCTTTTTATAGTAGTATATATAACAAGTGCTAATTTATCTTTTAAAAGTTTAATTTATTTATAAAATATTTTTCGTTTTATTAAAATTAGTATATAAAATATTTTATTAAAAAAAATAAACTTAATACTAAATATATTTTCTGTAATAATTATTCAAGTTTTAATAAAGTTTTTTATTTTAATAGTTATATACTTTTAAACAGCTTTATTTATAGTATATTTATTATAGTAAAAGTTAAATTTATTAATTTTATTAAAATTAAAAAGCTTGTTAATAATTTTAACAGTTTTTTCTTTCTAAAAAGTAGCTTTAAATACTCTAATTTATAATATTATAATATAGTAGATTTTAATAGTTTTTAAATAGTTAAAATTTTATTTAGCAGTATAAATATTAATAAAAAATTATTTTATATACTGTTTTAAAAAAAATTATCTTATATTAAAAAAAAGTTATTTTATATTAAAAAAACTATTTTATATACTTTTTTATAAAAAAAGTTACTTTATACTTAAAAAAAATTATTTTATATTTTTTTTAAAATAAAAAACTGTTTTATAATAAGTAAAACTTTTAAAAAAGTGTTTTTTAAAATGTATTAAATGTTTAAAGTACTTTATAAAAACAACATATATTATATTATATATAAACAGGTAATAATATAATAAATATTATAAAAAATAGCTTAATTTCTTAATAAAAAATAAAAGTTTAAATTAGTAAGTTTTAATATAATTAAGTAGTTATTCTTACTATTTAAAAGTTTTAAGCTTTTAAACATTATATTAACGTTAAATTTAAAAATAAATAATATATTTTTTAATATAAAATATTATATTTACTTTTATAATAATAAGCTTATAACGCAATAATATTTATACTATAAAGTTTTAAAGTATTATTTTTTATATATATAAAGTTTATAAAAATTAACAAATCTTTATAATTATTAAACTAGTAATAATTATTAACAATATAATAAATATTTTTAATATTATATAATTAATAAAAAGTTTTTGCTATAATAAATATTATAAGTCTTATTTACTATATTAAAACTTCAAAGATTTTAAGAAGTAATTAACTATATTAATAATTTTTTTAAACGGTTAAAAAGTACTAGGTTTTTTATACAACACTTGAAAAAAAGCTTAAATACTATTATTTGTAATATTATTAAAGAAAGTTTTAATAGTTTTTTTAAAAGATTTAAGCTTAGTTTTTATATTTTTTTTAAACTACTTTTGTTTTTTAAACTTAGTAAAGTTTTTAATAACTTAAAAAAAAGTTTAAAGCTTTATTTTAGCTGCTTTAATATTTATATAAACTTTGTTTTAAAAGGTTTAAGTAGTATTAATTATTAAAAAAGTTATTAAAACAGTTTTTATAAATATAGCTTTAATGTTTTAATAATTTATTATATTTAATTAGTTTAGCTTATATAACTATTTTTTAATGCTTTAAAATAATCATTATAAAATTTGTTTAAATAAATATAAAGTTTAAAGCATTAAACTTAACTATTAAATTATAATATTTCGCGTTAAAAATTAAAGTTTTAGTATTTTTAAAATAAATTATTTTTAATACTGTTTTTATTAAGTATATAAAAATTTATTAAAATAGTATAAGCTTATATAAAGTTTAATATATTAAATATAAATGTTTAAAAATTAATAAATAATACTTCTTTTAATAATAATAAAATAATTATTTAATTAGTATTATTATAAGTTTTTAATATATTAAGTTTAGTTATAAAGCTTATTAAAGTAATAGTTTTAAATATAATAGTTAAAGTTTATATTTATTATTTAAAGTTTTTAAAGTTTTAAAAATATTAAGTTTTAAAAAACGTATAAACTTGTTTAACAATCTTACGCTTTAATTAGCTTTATATAGTACTAAAAATAAAGTTAACAAATACTGTAATAAACGTTTAAATAAATATATAAAAAATATTTACTTTTAAAGTAAATATAACAACTTTTTAATAAGCTATTAAAGCTTTTTTTAAAGTTTAATTATGTACTATTAACTGTATTATCTGTTTTAATAAAGCTTAATAATCTAGTTAAAAAAGCTAAAAGATTTTTAACTACTTTAAAATAAAGTGGATAATAATTTATAATTATTATAATATTAAAAATATATATTATAGTATAAAATAAAGTGTTTTATAATATAAACAAAGTATGCTATAATATAAAAATAAACGTTTTATATTAAAAATTAAAAAGTAGTAACAATAATTAATAAAATATATTTAATAAAAAATTATACTAAGTTTATAACTTATTATAAATAAGTTTATAATTATAGTATATATAGTTTTATATTATAAAAAATTATAATATAAAATTAAGTTAAATAATAAAAAAGTTAATTAATTAAAATAAAAAACTATAAAAATATCTACTTAAAAGTATAAAGTAAAATCTACTCTAGAGTATAAAGTATATAAAAAGTGTATTAAAAAACTTAATCTAAAAAAAAACTTAAAATAAATACTAAAAAAACTCTTTTATATATATAAACAGCTAGTTTATTAAAATATATTTATAAAAAATTCCTATAAAGTTTAATACTAAATATAAGTACTAAACTAAACTAATATAGCGTTAAAGTACGCTATAATTTCAGCTATATATTAATATTTAATAGTAAAACACTAAGTATAGCCGGCCGTTATAAACGCTTGCGCTATAAGCGCTAAGTGCTTATTAAGCCTTATTAGCATAAGCTTAAACCTAAACTATTTATTTAGCTAGTTTTATAGTGGACTGGCCAGCTTTTTAAAAAGATATAAAGTATTGTCCGTGCTTTACTAGGTTTACAAACCCACTGTAAGTGATATAAAGCCTATAGCTAAAGTGGAGGGTTCGCTATAAATACTGTAGCTCCCGGGTATAACTTACAGCTATTGTAACTGCTACAGGGTGGCCGCTACAGGGCTTATAGTGCTTGAAAATGCCAGTTAATTTCAACATTAGTTATTACTGTTAACCTTTTAATCTTTTGATTATTTTACTATATTTGTTTAAATTAACTTATTTTTTTATTAAAACTAAACTACATGTAAAATTCTATCATTTAAATTTATTTAGTTTCTTATAATTATTTCTACTTTTATTTTTATTAAATAATAACTCGCTCGATTTTCTGTTTTTATTTTGCTTACGTATTAATAAAACTATATACTTTTAATAATATAACGATTTAAACTTAAAATAATAACAATTTATTAGTTTAAAATGTTTTAACCTTAACTATAACATCGTTTTACTTTATATATATATATATATATATTTTAAATCACAGCTAGTATAACACACTAGCCATTAATTTATATAATATAATACATATAAAAACTTTTAATTATAAAAAATAAACAAGCTTATATAATTCATGTACTTAAATATATGATTATTATTATTATTTTATTATATAATTCTATCTTTAAAATATACACTGCAAATTTTATATAGTCAGTCCCCAGGTGTAGATCTATCGTTGCATGCACCATTAAAGGTAAATCTTATGTGGCCCTATATTCTAATACCTAAAGGCTCACTTAAGTTCTTGGGTTCTTGGTATTAGCTTAGGCCGGCTAACCCTACCACGGACGGCTAGGCCATCGACTCTACGCACCCACATGCACTGTACATACGGCAACTGTCATACACTATCCTCCGTGTTGAGAGAGATCAACAGGCTTTCTGATCCATAAGATATCTTATCAGGGCTTTGATACATCTGTTAGTCGTGCCCTGGTGGGCCCCCCACCCGCATCTGTGTTGTTTCATCATACATATCGTTAAATCCAACAGCATTCCAACTTTACACTATTTGACCGTAGGGGTTGCAACACGTTTGGAGGGTTGAAAACTGACACCTCACGTTTTGGAAGAATCTACAGTCTCTACCTATCGCTCAATAGGTTCTTCAACCTCTTGTATGCCGTAGGGTGCCATTAATTACAGTATCATCATGTTTACCTACCGAGGCAAACAATATCGGAGGCCGGACAAGCGCTTCAAGTCGGAGCCCGGATTGGACGTCCCGGATTGGACGTCCCAGACTATGTTGCTTTCTATGATCAAACAACCAGCATTAGCCACACTTGCTGCGATTGAATGCTCGCGTAAGTACTTAACATTTGGGCACCAGGTGCAATTATAGGCTCACACTAGTTCCGAACTTCCGTGCACTAGTGACCATGATGGAAATCTCTAGTATAGTTCACACTGGCTATGTCGACTTCATTCACCTTGCATTGGTGCTGGCTTGCTGCGGCCTTACTTGGGTTGTCTTGTACCTGGGATCTAGCACGCCGACCAAGTCGGATCCGCTCTCGGATGCCCTCTTGAAAGGTTACCGCGATGTAAGTCTCACCTGTCTTGTCTCCTTTCTCAATCATCAGCATTTCGTCTTGGGTCTAGTTTTGACGAGTTTCCAAGGTCATCAAGGTGTCAGGGAAGCCTTTCCGCGTGCGTTCTTGGAAGAGGGACTACGTTATCCTCCCTCTCAAATACCTTCCAGACATTCGACGTGCCGCTCGAGACCACCTTGTGCTCACCATTTCCGATGTTTTCTTCTTGTATACTTGGGTCGGCGACCTTTTTGACTCGACTCGCATGGTGTACGCCATCATCAAGGGCATCAATCCTCAGCTACGTTCGTCTGACCAGTTCCATTCTCGCGCATGCAAACACAGCAATGAGCTTATGCAAATGTACATTAGCCAAACTATCTGATTGTCTAATCCAAGAGACCGAGTTTGCCTTCGAAGCAGAGATAGGCCTCAAGAGCGGCGAGTTGAAATCCCTCAATGCCCTGGCCGTCATGACGGGCATCTCCTTGCGTAGCACGGCACGCGTGATCGCCGGGAAAGAGCTGGCTCGTCATGAAGCATTCCTCGCGGGCGCCCATAATTACTTCGCAGGCAGCTTCTCCATAGGCGTAATGATGCTGTGGCTGCCGTTCGGGGAGAGGTTCCGCCACCTGGTCGCTTGGCCCCTATATAAGTACCACGCTCATTTTCGACACCGCCCTCTCGTCGAGATCATCAAGCCCTTTGCGACAAAGCAAATGGAGATGCACAAGCGCGGAAACCCCGGGGATGCCGAGTTTAACACTATACAGGTCATGTTCAGCCTGATGGGCCATTCCGAGCTAGAAAATAGCACACCAGAAGAACTTCGAGACAGGCTCGCGCAAGAGACATTGCATCTCTCTTGGGCAGGAGGGCAGTCACCGGCGATCAGCGCGGCGGGGATCCTGTTCAAACTTCTGGAGATGCCAGAATACATAACTCCCCTGAGGGAAGAGGCCCAGGCAGCGATCCGGAAGCACGGGTGGACAGACCCAATATTCAACGAGCTGAGCAAACTGGATAGCTTCATTCGAGAAACGCATCGATTAAGTCCTACATTTTCCCGTGAGTCTTCTTTCACTCGTCCCAAGCTCTACGTCCCATATGCCTCTTCGTGGACTATTCGTTGATGTTGAAAAAATGCCTACTGGGTAACAGTAAGCGTAATGAGGATCGTCAAGAACCGACCCTTTGTCTTTTCAGATGGATTTGAGATCCCGGTCGGCACGCGCATCGGCTTCGCTGCCGAGGGTTGCCAGCAGGATACCGATCTGATCGGAGACCCAGAGATGTTCGACGGGTTTCGGTTCGTCAGGATGGTTGATGCCAAATCAAGACAGGAAGACGGCGTGAACCGTTGGGCTGCGTCTCACACGAGCCACAGTAACTTAACGTGAGTGGTATCAACGACTTCTAGTAATCAGGCCTCAGAATCAGGGACATGAGACGAGATATTAACAATCTGAAACATTAGCTTTGGTTATGGTAATCACGCATGCCCTGGGCGCTTTATAACGATTCGTTTGCTCAAGCTGATTTTGACGCGGGTCTTACTTGAGTATGACATATCTTGGAATCGTCCTGACGGAGAAAAAGCTCAGAAGTATAGTTTTGAAGGCATCGGGATCCCTAATCCAACCCAAGAGATTACTTTTCGGAGGAGATGAATGGGATTGCTTGAGCTCTAGCCAGTAGGTACTGGATACATCGAGAATACACATACATGTCCCCAAGTTGGATACGATGCGTTGCATTAAACTTACCGATAAGTACCTCGTGATAGCTCCGGGTTCAAGATCGCCCGTACGAGGACAGAATATTAAACTCCGATGCAGTAACTCGGCTAATGTGACACCTGCACCTAATGAGCCAACATCTCCCATTGATGTTCACACGGTTATAGGAACCTTGGGGTGTGTCAAAAACGCGGCGTCTACAACGGCTGGGGTGGCTACTCCAAGCATCAATCTCCGAGAATAACCCATCCTTCACATGAAATCCTTGTTCTAATGTAGGTACTGTGGCTGGGAGGTCTCCCCGTGTGGTCTACGTTGTAGAGTCGGGGTTTCACAATTAGATCTAGGCTACAAATAGATCACCTAAACAAGCGGTTGATACTGCCCTACTATACCTTAATACTTATATATTATACCACTTTTTTTGTTTTTTTAAACTAAATTAACCATAGATTTAAAAAAAAAAAAAAGGATAGCTGTTATAATTATAACGGGTTAAAACGGTTAAAAATAAAAAACTATAGCTTATTTATATAATGTTGTTTAAGCTACTTTATTAAAATAGTTAAAAAAAGTATAAGTTATTTAAAAGCTATAATAAAAAACCAACTATTAAGTTTTAACTTTAAATAGTTTAAAACCCCCTTTTTTATTAGAAAATTAAGTAAATAATTAAGTATATTTAAAAAATTTAAAGTTAAAACATATAAGTTAAAAACAACTGGGTTAAACGATTTAAAAGCGGATTAAACGTTTAAAAACGGAGTTTTAAGCATTTTAAATGCTTTTAAAGCTGTTAACAATGTTTTAATCGATATAAAAAACTTTAAGAAATGTATTATTTTTAATTTTATAATATTATTAATATAAACAAACATAGATTTTAAAAAAATGAACTTTTAAAAAATAAAGTTATAAGCACTGTTTTAATTAAAGCTAGCTTTTATAAGTACTTTAATATAACTGAATATATTTTAATTTTAAAGTTAATAACAACTAATAAAAAATATTTAAACCGGTTATTTTTAATAAAAGAAACACTATAAAAACAGTAGTTTTAAAAAAAGATTATTTATTTAATAGTATATAAATAACGATATAAACTAGTTTTTAAATTAAATAGTTTTTAATTAACTAATAAAAGTTTATTTATTAAAAATTAACCTTTTTAACGTATAATAATATTATTTATTAATAATTAATAACTATAATATATTAAATAATGGTTAATTTATATATAAAACTAAAAAAAATATAAAGTAAAAAGATTATATTTACTAGTTTATAGTATTTATTTTAATTAACTATATAATTTAAACAGTTTTAATTTTATATGTAAATTTTTTTAATTTAAGCTTTAATTATTCAACAGTTATTTTTTAAATATTAAAAAAAATATATTAATAAACTATTTAATTATAAAAAATTATAAATAACTTAAACTGCTTTATTATTTTTAAACTCAAAAAAATACTTTAATAAACTTTTAAGAAGTTTATTTATTTAAATTATTAATTTTAAAACCTGTAAAAAAACACAGATTCTGTTTTATAACCAATAAAACTTGTTTGAAAAAGTGAACAAGTTTATTAAAACAGTTAGTTTAAACAAGAAAATTCTAGATTTAAAAGTTTAACTTGCTTGTTAATAATTTACAAGCTGTAAAATAGTTTAAAAAAAGCTTAATAGTGCGTTTTATAAATAAAAAACTATTAAATAAACTAGGTCTACTATTAAACGTTAAAATAAACGCTAAAAAAAGCTTACTTAGTTAATATAACAATATAATATACAAGAATATAAAATATTACTATAAAAGATATAATATTTATATTTAACCTAGTAGAAAATTAATAGCATAATTAGTTATAGTGTATTAATTAACGAAAATTAACTTGATTACTGAAATTTAGCTTGTTTAAGTGATCTATTTGTAGCCTGTATCCAATTGTGGACCCCTGACTCTAGTACCTGACGTAAGCGTTTCTAGGTGATGCGAGGTATACCTCTTAAATGGACGGTAGAAAAGTCTCAGACACATACAACAAAACACGTCATCATACATGACTTAAGTCGGTTTAGCATCTGAAGTACCACCACAGCTTATTGCCTGGGCCAGATCCGAGAGAGTGATATTAGAGAGATAGGTTGATATCTCAGTTTCTACGGTTGAAGGACCTTGTATCTTCCATTGATTAGCCCACGGATCCCCTAAATCAGGCTTTAGTTCTTTCAAAAATGGTAGCTTCCGATAATTATTCTACCTGCTTCGGTGAGCTGGTATATGAACGTGAAAGTGTCCTCGACTCTCGGCGCCCGACCACCTCAATGTCACCTCATTACCATGCATGGTTGTCAGTCCCATTCAACTCCACTCGCCAAGGTACTGGAACTTAACCCTCAGACGGGGATCTCCACCGCAACCGTAGCTTTTCCTTCTATTCGGTCCGTACTGCCCCTCGATCATGTCTCGCTGCGGGCGTTCGGTGCCCGGGGCCGGCCATTTTAGGTCGTACTCCAACAGCAGCTTTGTGAAGATCAACTTTACCTGTCGGATGCAGTAGTATCGTCCAGGACACGCGTGTTTGCTGTACCCGAACCTAATAAACAAATCATACCGGATTCGTTAGCGATCAAGCAATGGAAACCCCAGCTACTTTACGCAACGGATCTCCCGCCATATGCCGACTTACATCAACTTGGAAGGCGAAACGGTAAAAGCTGCTCACTGGTACTCGCCTATCCCATCGTCTGTCTACGCCGCGATATCCCGCAGGTCCAGAAAGCGGTAAGCATCGAAGCGGCCCGGGTCTCGTAGGTGCTCGTTATACTCTTGCATAATGGCTGAGATTGGGAAGTTTAGTCGCGTGCCGCGCGGGACAGTCAGCCCGTCTGAAAAAGTGAATGTCTTGTCCGTCACGATGCGAGAACATCCAGCTGAGTTTGGCGTGATTCGTTAGCCCGGGACGGTCAAGCATGGGTGGGGATGGGGTTTCCTGCTACACATGGTAAAGAGACTCACTGGCTCCTGTTGGGAACACGTGGTTTAGCTCGCGAAAGAACTTGTCCTGAAGGGGGAGTTTTCTAACTAGCTTCTCCGTCCATCCATACTCCCTTTGGACCGCTTCTGCCTCCAAGCCAGGGTTAGTGTCAGAAATAAGCGAGCCAGTATTGAACGTTTATTTAACTGGGTGTTATTGTTGTATTATGTAAGTATAGCTCTATCTTTAAAGTGTACACTGCAAATTTTGTATAATAAGCCCCTAGATATAAAGTTATTACTATATATACTTTAAATGTTTTATTTTATGTAACTTTCTTATTTTAATATATTTTTTTAAAATGAACTATTAGTAGTTCGTTTTAAAAACTAATTTTTAAAGCTATTTATAAAAAATTTATTAATTAATTTTTTTTTAAGTAAAATTCTTTTTATAGCAGTTAAATCGTTAATTTTTAGTTTTTTTTATTTTTTTTATTATAATTATACTTTTATATTTATAAAGCTTAGTTTTTTTATTAAAATAAGCTTATTATTTATAAATAATATTTTTATAAGTTTATTAACGATTATATTATTTAAAAACATATATTTAATATTTAAACTTTTTTTTTAAACTTTTATTATAGTTAATAATTATATATATTAATATAGTATAGCTTAATTTTTAAGCTAGTAATATTTTTTTTAAAAGTTTTATTATTTATTAATTATTGTATTAAAAAATAATTTTTAATTTATGTATTAGTTTATTAATAAATATAGCTTTTTTTACTATTTATATAAATATTAATAATTTAGTTTTAATAATAAAAATAATAATTATATTTAATTTATTAACTTTTTAATTAGTAATTTTTTTAAACAGTTTTATAATATATATTTAAAAACTTTTATAATTAATTATATTATTTATAAATAATAAATCGTTTATTATAATTAAATCGTTTTTTTTTTATATTTAAAAATATAATATTAAATATAAAATAAATAAAATATTAATTAGTTAGTTTCTTTATAATATTTAAAGCTTAAATTTAAATTAAATTATAAAAGCTTTAAAACTATAAAAATGATATTAAATCGTGTAATTATAATTATATATAAAATAAAACTTAGTTTATATTAATATATATATATATATATTTAATTAATATTAGTTTTTTAAAAAAAAAGTTTTTATAATTTTATTAAAATTAAATAAGCTTTTTTGTTTAAATTATTTAGCTTATTAATTTTTTTAATATGTAAAATTTATAATAGTTAAATTAGTTTTTATTAATAATTTTAAATTATTTTCACGTTAAAAAATTATAAAAAGTTATTATTACTAATTATTTAATATTTTAATTTTAATTTTTAAATTAACTATATAATTAAAGCTGTTTTATTTTATTAATATATAAATATTTTCTTTTTAAAATAATAATAAAGCTTAAAAAAGTTAAAATAAGTGTTTTCTACTATAGAAAAAATAACGTTTAAAGTTTATATAATATTTTCTAAAGCTTTAAAATAGTTTTTAGCTTATAATACCTTAAAAAGTATTTTTATAGAGATTTTTTTATTTAACTAAATGTTTATAAACATATTAACTATATTATACTATTTTAATTTTAAGTTAAATTTAATCACGATTATAATTAAAGTTTTAAATAATCTTTTAATAAGTATAAAAATATATATATATATTTATACTATTATATAGCTATTAATTTTTTTATATTATAAGTTTAGCTTTATATTTAATAAAATAGTTATATCTATTAAACTTATATATATATATATTTATATATAATTTAAAATAAGCTTTTTAAAAATAAAACATTAATTAATTTTATTTTAAAAGTTTATTTTTTAATAACTTTTTAAATAAATAATCTTAGCTTTATAAAATCTTTTTATAATTAAATATATATTTAAGTTTTTATAAAACTTAAGTAGTAAAAAAAGATTTTTATAATAAATTCTTTTTTATTAGTAGTTTTCTTTTAAGGTTTTAAAGTTTTTAAACTTATTGTTTTTATATTATTTTAATATAATATTATTTATAAAGATAGTTTTTAAAATACTAAAATAGTTTTAAAAATAGTGTATTATTATTTTTTTTTTTTTGCTTTATTTATTAGTTTATTATATAACGATTTTATAACATTGAAATATTTTAAATTAAACGTAATTTTTTAATAGTTATATTTTATAAGCGTTATTTTAATATAAAAAATAATAAGATTTTTTTGTTTTTTATTTTTAAAAAGCAGCGATTAAAGAAGCTTTTATTAAATACTAACTTAAATTAGCGTTTTTAATAATAACTATAAAAAAGTTTAATAAAAAAAAATATAATATAAAAATAGTTTATATATATAATTAATTAAGTTTATAAACTACTTTAAAACTTATAGTTTAAATTTTAAATATGTTTTTTTTTATAAAAGTTTTTATATTTTTAAAACTATTTTTTATTATATATTATATAATTTTATAATTTAACTTAAAATATAAATTAACTATTTTTAATTGTATTTTAAGCAAGTTTTTATTTACGATTATAATATTAATAGTTTTTTAAAAAAGTTTTTATATAATATTATATAAGTTATTAATATTACTATTATAAAAGCTTTTTTTATTACACTATATATTTTATATAAATTTAATATAATTGTTTAAAAAGTTTTATATTTTATATATATTTATTAAATTATAATTAATTAAGTAATTAATTTATAGTTTTAAATTAATTTAATTAAAGCGGATTTTTTAAGTTAAATATTTAAAGCTAAAACTAATATTTTTGCTTTATACGTTTTAAAATATGCTTATTTCAGCTTTTTATTTTTAATTAGTATATTTTTTCATATAATATATATATAAAACTTTTTATATAAAATTTTTTAGTTATAAATATATTTTAAGGACTTATTATATAAATAAATCGTTATTTTTATAATCTTTAATTATAAGCTTTTAAATAAATTAAAATTAATAACTATTATATAAGCTTTATTTTTTAATATATTTTTTAAATATTTAGCTATATTATTTTAGTTTTATATATTAATTAATAAAAGCTTAAAAAATATTTTATAATTAAAACTTCTTTTTATATAACGATTAAGATATTTTTATACATTAAAACTTTATTATTATATTTAATTATTTTGAATTTAATATTATATTAGTTTTAAAAATGCTTAATAAATTGTTTTAAAGCAATAATTATATTTTTTAATTATTTATCTTTAAAAGAATAATTTTAAACGTAGTTTAAATATTAATTTATAATAATTATTATTAAGTTATTTATATATATAGTTTTTTTAAAGTTATAAAAATTAATAATAATGTTTATATTAAGTTTATTAAGCTTTTTTTATAAAGTTTTTTATATTTAATAACATAATTTTGTTTAAATATAAATAGTATAGTTTATTATAATAATTTTTATTTTAAAAGATTTTTTAATTTTAACTTTTTAAGATTTTTATAATAAATACTTTAATAATTTAAAGCTTATATAATTAAGCTGTAAATATTACTTAAAAACGTTTTCTTAGTTTAGTTTTTTTTTAATATATATATTAAACTTATTTTTTCACGTATAAAACACTTGCTTAATTAATAAAATAAGAAAATATTTAAAAATAAACTAATTAAAACGTTTTTATAAGCAGTAAATAATTTAGTTATTTTGATTTTTATATAGTATTAAAAACATTAGTTTTATATTTTACTAATATTTATATTTTTAAAATGTTTTTAATAAAATAATATTTATAAAAAAGCTTTTATAATATATTATATTATAAAGCTGTATAATTTTAAAGCTTTTAAATCTTTAAACTTTAATATTAATTTTTTATAGTTATAAATAAAAATAGTAAAGTTTTTAGTTATTATTATATTTTTTAATATAGTTTTTTAAAAGTTATAAAATTTTATAATTTTATAAAAAATATATAAAGTTTTTTTTAAATTAAAAATTATTAAGTTTTTAAAAAATATTTTTGTTTATAATTTTAAATATAGTTTTTTAAGCTATAAAAAAGTTTTTAACAACTTTATTTATAAGTTATTTTTTTATAGTTAAAACGGTAGCTTATCTTTTATTATTATAGTAAGTAATTTTTTTTATTAGTTTAAAGTTTTTTTTAATTATTTATTAAATAATTTAAAACAATAAAAACTATAATTACTAGTTTTTTATTACTTTATAAAATAAAACGTCTTAGTATTTTAAAAG
>JAJKLI010000071.1:0-54683 GCA_023159215.1 Xylariaceae sp. AK1471 | reverse complement strand
TAACCCTAACCCTAACCCTAACCCTAACCCTAACCCTAACCCTAACCCTAACCCTAACCCTAACCCTAACCCTAACCCTAACCCTAACCCTAACCCTAACCCTAACCCTAACCCTAACCCTAACCCTAACCCTAACCCTAACCCTAACCCTAACCCTAACCCCTAACCCTAACCCTAACCCTAACCCTAACCCTAACCCTAACCCTAACCCTAACCCTAACCCTAACCCTAACCCTAACCCTAACCCTAACCCTAACCCTAACCCTAACCCTAATTCTTCTTAACTTTTATTTTTTTTTTTCCCTTAACTTTTATTTTTTTTTTTTTCTTAAATCAAACCCTAACCTTTAAACTACAATTTAACCCTAACCCTTAAACTACAATTTAACTTTAACCTTAACATTAAAATCTAATCCTAACCTTTAAACTACAATTTAACCCTAACCCTTAAACTATAATTTAACTTTAACCTTAACATTAAAATTTATTTTTAACTTTTAATATTTATCTTTTTTTTTTTTTTTCTTTTTTTTACACTCACTTTTATTCATTATATATTTATATTTATATTTTTATTATTTCCTTTTTTTTTTTTTTTTTACATTTACTTTTATTCATTAATTTTTCATCTTTAAATCTTTCTTATTTCCTTTTTTTTTAACTTACTTTTCTTTATACAAATTTTATTTCTTTTTATTTTAACTTTTATATAATTCTTTCCCTTTAAAAATTTTTTTTTTTTTTTTTTTCTTTTCTTTTTTTTTTTCTTTTTTTTTTTCTTTTTTTTTTTATAATTTCTCCTTTTTTTTAAAATACTATATCTTTTTCCTTTTTTCTTTTTATTACATATACAAACCTTAAATCTCTTTAATCCTTTAAATAATCTTTATCATTTTTTTTCTTTTATTTTTTTTACATTAATTTATTATTATTTTACTTTTAATTCTTATCTTCATATTTATTTTCTTAACTTTTTTTCATTTTCACTTATTTATACACTTTTCTTTTTTACCTTTTTCTTTAATATTAAATTTAAACTTCACCTTTACTTTTTTTCAAGAAAATTTACTTTTTTCTTTATATTTAACCATACATTTTCTGTATTATTTTATCTTTATTTTTTAAATTTTTATAGTTTAATATTTTACTTTTTTTATTATATTTTTCTTTTTATTTACTTAATTATTATATAAATCTTATTTTATTTTATATTTATAGTTTTAAATTATATTCTAAAAAAAAATTTCTTTCCTTTTTTCTTTTATTAATTTAATATTATTCTAACGTTAAAATAAACTTTAAATTTATATATCTTTTTTCACTTTTAATTTTTTCATGTTTTTATCTTTTAATGAAAACTTTAATTCCACGTGAACTTTAACTTTTAATCGTTTTATTTATTTTTTATTATTGTTTTGCACTATTTTTCTTTAATTATAATATATAATTATTCACTCATTTTTATAATTTTTTGTTTTTTCAAACCTTTTAAAAAAATATATATAATATTATTTTAAGTTTATCTTTAATTTCTACTTTTTTTGTTTTTGATCTTTTCTTTTTTTAATGAACTTTTATATTCTTATAACATTTTTTATTTATATTTATTTATTTATTTATTTTTTATTTTATATCTTTTTATTTATATATATATATATCTGTTTTATTTATATTTAACTATTAAATTTTATTATTATTGTTATTTTAAACTTTTATTTTTATTATTTATTATTTATATCTTTTTTTTTATATAAACTAAATATTTTATTGTTTTCCTTTCTCTTTATAATATTATATAATATCCTTTCTTTAATTATTTCATTTTATTTTATCTTTAGTTTTTATTGATTTTTTCTTTTCTTTTATAATTCACTTTTCACTTTCTCAAATTTTTTTTTTTTTTTTTTTTTTTTTTTATAATTATAAACATATTTTTATTTTCATTATTTTTTTCCCTTTTTATATTTTATTATATATGATTTTTATTTCTTATTTTTTATACTCTTTATATTTAGTAAACTTTTGTTTTTTTATCATATATATATATATTTTCCTTTTACTCTTTTTATTTTATTTGAATTATTTAGTACATTAATTTTTTTTATTTTCTTGCTTTAATATTATTGTAACTTTAACTTTTGCATATTTAATTTCACCTTTATTTTCGCGCGTTTAATTTAACCGTAATCTTTACGCATTTAATATAACTTTTGTTTTTATTTTATAGAATACTGTTTAATATTATTTAACTTTAATTTTTATATATACTTTTATATATACTTTACTTTTTTACTTTAAAATTAACCTTTATTTCTTGCGCTTGTTTTTTACCCTTTTAACTTTTATTTTTACTTTTTTATTATTTTGCTTTTTTATTATTTTACTTTTTTATTATTTTACTTTTTATTATTTTACTTTTTATTATTTTATTATTATTTTTTTTTCTCAAAAAAAAACCCCCCCTATATTTTATTATAATATTGTCTTTTTACTTTTTTTTAATGTTTTAATTATAACTTTATATTTTATATAATATTTATACTTTAAATCTTTAATTCTTTCTTGTTTTTTAACTCTTTACCTTTACTTTTTTATTATTCTATTTTTTTTATTAAATTATTATATGAAATCTTTGATTTTCTTTCTTACTATTTAAACCTTACACTTTCTATTATTATTATTTATATACATTCTTATTTTTATTTTTTATTATTTAACATAAAACTTTCTTTCTAATTTTTTTTTCTTTTTATCTTTTTTTTTTCAATAATTTAATATCATTTTAATTTTTATTTATATAGACTTTTTTTTTAAACCTTAACCTTTAACTTTTCCCCATTTATATTTTTTTTTAACTTTTCAATAGTTTTAATTTAGCTATATATATTTCCCCTTTTTTTTTACATATATATTTGAACCTAATATTTATTAACCTTTCTCTTTTTTGTTTATTTTTAAACTTTAACTTTAACTTTTAATTTTTATTATTGTGATTTTTTTTTTTTTTTTTTTTTTTTTTTTTTTCTTTTTTTTTTTTCATAAACCTGCCTTTTTTTGATTTATTTTGATTATTATAACTTTAATCTTCACTTATACAATTTACCTTTTACTGTTGTATATTTAATTCATCATTAACCTTTCCTTATTTTCTATAACTTTAAGTTTTACTTGATAAAAACCCACTTTAGAACTACCCTTAACCTTTATTTTAAACCTAACCTTTACTTTAAAACTATTTTTCTTTTTCTTTTCCTTTTTTTTAAAAAAAAAAAAATTATTAAAACTTATTTTATTATTATTTATATAACGTTTCTTTTTAAATTTTTATTCATTAATATAATATATATTTTTTTATTATAATTATAAACTGAATTTTATCTTTTTTTTTAATCTTTTTAAATAATATTATATACCTTTTTTTCGCTTTTATATATATATTAAAACCTTTAAAACCCCCTTTTTAAAAAAAAAGATTATTATATATTTACTATTATTTTAATTGTAATCTTTATATACACTTTTACACCTTAACCTTTGCTTTTATTTTTACTTTTTAACTTTAAATTGTTATATTTTATCTTTCAATTTTATTTTTTACTTTTTAATCCCTTTTTACCTTTTTAATCTTCATTTTATATATATATATTTTTTTATATAATATTTATATTATACTCCTTTTTTATTTTTACTTGCTTTTATTTAATAGTAAAATTTACGTTTTTCTTTTTTTCGTTTTTTTTACTTAACTTTATTATTAACTTATTTATTTTTTTAATCTTTTCTTTTAACTTTATTTTCTACCTTTAAATCTTTCAATATACATATTTTTTTTTCTTTTTCTATATTTTTTATATTTCATTCTTTTTATTTTTTATAAAACTTTTCTTTTCCTTTCTTTTTAATCTTTTTTTCATTCTCTTTTTTAATATATATATAACCCTTTTTTTTTTTTCTTTTAAATATTATTCCTTAATATTCCCCTTTTTTTTTTCTTATGTATATATTAAAACGTTTAATAACCTAATCTTTCCTTTTTTTGTTACCTTAACATTATTTTCCATTTAATTTAACTTTTATTTAGTTTATATTATTTTCACTTTTACCCCTTTTTTTATATTATAAAGTAACTTTATTTATTTTACTTAGATCTTTAACCTGAATTTACCTACTTTAAACCATCAGCTTTGTTTTTTAACTGGTACGACTATTTTATACATTTATCCCTACTTTTATCCTTTATTTTAACTGTTTTCATTAACGGGCCGCTTTGTTATTTAACGTGTATTACTACTTTATAAATTTAACTTTATCCTTATTTTTCAGCTTCATTATCTCCGACCGCCGCTCCGCTTTTAAACGGGTATTACTACCTTATAAATCTATCTTTAACCTTATCTTTAATTTAAACTGTCTCCGACGGGCCGCTTCGCTTTTAAACGGGTATTACTACCCTATAAATCGTTTTAATACACTTTTTTTTTTTTCTTTTTTTCTAACAAAAATATCAAACTTTGCTTTCACCTTAACTTAGTATAAATAATACAACTTTAACTTTTTTTTTAATTATTTTAACTTTAACTTTTTAATAATTAATAAAATCTTTACTTTCACTTTTTGATTTTATATAATTAAATTTTGATTTTGATTTTGATTATTTATATAGTATTTTTCTTTTTGTTTTTACACCTTTTATTATATATATAAAACTTATTCTTTGTGTTAAAACAACCGTAAATATTATAATTCATTAATTTTTTCCTTACTTTTCTTTTCCTTTTATATGAAACCTTTAAATAAAATAACGATTAATCTTTTATTATTTTAATATGATTTTAACTGTAACCTTCGTGTAATTTAATTTATCTTTTAATTTAACTTTATAAAAAATTACTTTTCTTTTATTTTTATAAACACCTTTTAATAAGTATTTCATTTTCTTATCTCAATAATGGTTAACATTATCATTTTAAACTGTTTCACATCTTATTTTCTTTTTTTATTTATTTATAATATAATATATTACTTAATTTTTTTTTGTACTTTCTATATTATTTTTATAATACTTCGCATTATAAACAATAACTAAACTTGTTAAATTAACGCTTTTTCCGCCATTAATTACAAACTACTGTTTATACTATCCTATAAACCGCTGGTTAATATTTAAACTGCTTTTTATGTCTTTATTTTCTTTATACCTACTTTTTACCGCGTATATCTGCGCATATAAAACATAAACCCGCCCGTGCTGTTTTTTTATATACTTTTTCAGCCGATTCGCTTTCGGCCTCGCCTTTGCTCTCGGCTTTTTTTTTTTTTTTTTTTCAGCTCTGTCACTATTATTACAGCTTACTTATCCTGCTTAACCCCTTCCGTTTTTATTACTTACTTTTTGTCGTCGACTGTTATAACTGCTGACTTTAACACCGGTTACATCGCTTGCCTTGCACTTCGTTCTAATTTAAACCTATACTACCGTTTATAAATATTCTTAACCGGACCCGGCAGTAGTTTACCGTTTATATAAATCACGCTGTTATTTATTAACTTAATTTCTTTATATTAGTATTTAGCTTTATATATTATACCGGCCTGCTATTTATTATTCTTACTAATTCTTACTAATTTTTCTTTTACCGGCCTTTTTGTTTTATTTATTAAATAAAGTTTATTAAACCGTATAGTACTTTTATATATAATACCGTTACGATCTTTTACATATTAACCTTTATATTTAACTTAATTATTATTATTATTATTATTATTATTATTATTATTATTATTATTATTATTATTATTATTATTATTATTATTATTATTATTATTATTTCCATTATTCTTTTAATTATTTTTATTATACTAGTTGTTTTATTAGCCCGAAGCTTAATAAATTAGCTACGGCCATTAATTAAACCTATTACTAGCCCGTAAACCGTATGTCGTATTAAGTCTTTTTTCGTCGCGATGTAACTAGTATATATATAAATAGATAGATATAAAATTGAAAATAACGCTTTTAATATTCTCGATTTTATGTCATGAAGCTTTAATGTTTTTTTATATTAAAACTTATAAACCAGCCCGACGTGTTATAAAATATTAGCTTTAATAAATTAATAATATATAACTCTTTAATTAAAGCTAGCTTAAAATAATTAACATAATAGCTACTCGTTTTATACTATACTGTTGCCGGTTTTTGTTTTTAATAAAAACTCGTTTTTTTTTACGCATTTAATATTTTAAACCAGCTGTTTATTATACGTTTATTATCGTAACCGTATTTGTTAGTATCGTTTATTTTATTTCTTTTCCTTTTTTTTTTACTTTAAACTAGTTGTTTACTAGTTAGGTTTAAAAAAACCGCCAGTATTTTACCTTTATTCGCTATAGCAACTTTAGTACTATTTATTTTATTAATGTTTGCTTTTGCTTATGTAAATTTACTTAACTATATATTATTTAACGATATTTTTTTATATGTTTTAAATATATCGGCTTATAAAGAAATACTACTAGTACGTAAACTTATTTATTTCTAGCGTTAATAGTAACAAGTAAGCTACATATTTACTGGTTTATAAAGCAAAAACCGATAAACTATGTTTAATTTGAAAAAAACCCCGGTATTTACTATATTATTAACGTAATTATATAACGTTTAATAATCGTTTTTTAATACTTAACCAATAGTTTTTAAATAAGTTTTCTACTTTATTTATTATATATATAAACCGGCATTTTTTATAAATAATCGTATTATATATTAAGATAAATATATAAATAGCTTAATTTTAATGATAATTAAAGAACTAAAAATATTAAATTAAATTAAATCTAAATAGTGATATATTAATATGCATTTTTTTTTTTAGATAATTTTACATTAATTAAAAAGCATTTACTTTTTTTATTTATTTTTTAACTTTAGCTAAGATCTGATAACAAACCATTAATTTAACCTTACTGTAACTTTAACTATATAAAAACCGAACTTGTTTATTAGTATATAAGATTATTTATTAAAAAGTTAAGCAGGCGGTCTCGTTAATAACTGTACTTATTACATTTTAGCTAGCAAGCTAGCTATACTTTTTACAATATATATACAATATATATACAATATAGACACAAAGCTCCGTCTTTAAGAGCCTATCCTAACTCGCCCAGCGCAGAAGCTGCGACACAGTTGGCCTGGATACACTTGTTCCCCTGCAGCGACGCCGTCTCGCCCAGCCAAAGCATATACGCAAGCTCGGTCTGAAAACGCCGCTGGAAGTGCTTCTGGAGCCAATCCCGGCCCCCCGGCCGTTGGTAGACCCCGTAGCAGAGCGGCATCACCAGGTCAGGGAACCGGCACACCGTGTCGGCGTGCTCGGGATCCGCCGCGCGGCACAAGCCCTGCGGCTGGTAGCAGCGCCAGCAGGCCACATACCGCGTAATCCAGTGCTTGCCTTCCTTCTTCCGGGCCTGGTATGCTGCGTTTTTCGCACGGATCCAGTCGAACCGCCGGGGGCAGGTGTCTGGCGCGTGGGTAAACGGGCGGCCGAGCAGGCGACAGTAGAGACAGCTCCCCAGCATGATCTCGAGGTCATGTTCGTAGCTCTCGAGCACCCGATCTCGGACATGGTCTTGCCGTAATACCTCGTCCGGCCCGGTAAACGCGATGCTGCCGCGGCGAGCAGGGAGCTCGAACTGCAAGCCGGGAGCCCGGCCTTCCGTATGCGGCTCTCGACAGACCTGGCATACTTCCTCGCCCGGCATGCACCACCGCCAGTCGCGTTGAGCGTCGAGGAACTGGCTGAGGACGCCGCGCGAACAGTATTGCTGTGTGAGGTAGAGCTGCATGGCCTTCCGATCGGAGGATACGTGTTCGTCCAGCTGGGGCTCCCACCCGGCCCGGAGGAGAACGGTCGAATAGGCTTTCTGGCCGTCCCGCCCAGCCCGCCCCGACTCCTGGGAGAAATCGGTGAGCCGGTCGGGCCCGTCGACGTGGATCACCCAGCGGATGAAGGGATAGTCAAAACCGACCCCGAGCGCGGAGGTGGCCGCCATCACCGGCTGGTCCTGGAGCCCAAGCCATCCGGCGATGATGGCGGCCTTCTCCTCCTCGGTCCCCGACCGCGACGTGTACGTAGGACAGCCGAGAAGGCCGGCAAGCTGGGCTACCTCCTCCCGGGTCCGGCAGTAGACGATGATCTTGTCCCGCGAGTGGTCGAAGATCTCCTTCCTAGGCCAGTATGCCTGGACCCAGGCCGCCGCCCTCTCGACGAGCGGGCCGGGCCCGGTCTCCAAGCTCACCGTATACTTGGTGTTCCGCCGGTTGGTCGATTCGCGGATGATCCGAGGCCGGACGAGCATGTTGTGCTCGATAAACTCTTCTGCCATGGCCGGAGGCAGGGTCGCGGTAAGCCAGACGGTCTGCGTCCTGACCTGCCGCACATACCAGCCCAGCTGGGCCATACATGACCGGTAGTCGCTGGCCGTGATCGTGAGATGAGCCTCGTCGATGATGATCCGGTCGAGCTTCTGCCTACCGACCAGGACATGGCAGTATTCGAGAAAGCCCTGCGTGCACGCGGCTTCGGCCGACACGATGACGAGCGGCGCCGAGCGCGTACAGTCCACAGACCAGATCAGGGGCCGGATGCCCACGTCGTGGAAGCGTCTCAGCATATCGCCCCGGAGGGCCACCGTCGGCAGGATGAGGAGCGTGGTCCCGGCGTCCGCAACGGCGGCCCCGACCATGATGACCAACGTCTTCCCAGAGCCGGTTCCAATCACCAGAACCACCTGCTCGGCCGGCTGAGGCCCCAGGATGGCCAGAACTCCATTCCGCTGGCCCGGGACCCGGAATTGTAAGTCGGGGGTATTATACAGCCGCCGAGCCACGGCCAGGAGGTCCGCCTCCGTATACGGACCACGCCTACGCATCCGGCCCCGCTTAGAAGCATCGAGCATACGTAGGGAGAGCGTCTCGGAAGCAGCCCGCGGCCGCTTTCCCTGCAGGAGATGGTCGATCCGGAAGAACGTGCGCCAGCTCTCGCAGGCGCGGTAACTCCGGTGCAAGAGAGTATTTATAGTGAGCGTCGTAGTTCCCGCATACGCGTGGTTGAAGGTATGGAAGGAATGGTTGCTCAGCTCGGCGAGAACGACTAGGTCGAGCTCATCTTCGATGTCCTCTGCCGCGCCGTCTTCGAGATCGAAGTTGGCCCGCTCCTTTACGGAGAACTTCTCCTTCGTGATCGAGGCGGCGAACTGCCGCCAGTTGGACGTATGCAAGCTCGGCACCTTGGCGCGCGCACACGCCTTCCGCAGGCCGGCCGAGAGCGCCCCATCCGCCCACACGGTCCCATCCAGCTTGGCCCAGAGGTAGGGAGAGAGGAGAGCCCCGGGCGCCTGCTGGCGCAGGAACAGCTGCCGCAGCGGCAGGACGTATGCCATATACGTCAGCAGGAGGTCTCCGACCGCCTTCGGTAGGAACCGGATGTTCTCCTTGTACGCGCCCGACTGCTGCTGGCCCTTGTGGTACTGCGTATGGAGCACCACGAGCTTCTGCCAGAGCAGGAAGTGGCGCTGCCGGGCCGTGTTCTGCCACATGGCGGAGAGCAGCTCGGGCTCTCGCAGCGGCGGGGCGGCCAGGTGGACGAGCACGAGTGCGCGTTTAAGAAACTCCTGGGCGTGCGCCTCATAGATGGCCATGGCCCGAGGACCTAAGGCCGTGCTCCCATCCTCACCCGTGGTCAAGAACATCGCCCGGAGCTCGGCGTTCCCCTGGATCCGCCGGAGGAGGGCGAGCTCGGCACCCTCGAGGAACTGCGCATTGCTGGGATGGGAGAGCCAGGAGCCGCCGAAATCGTCCAGGTCCAGATCGTCCTTCAGCCGCCATGATTCCATCGGCGTCAAGTCCTTTGCTTGGAACAGGAGCTCGTCGTAGAGCAGGGCGTAGGCTTGCTGATATTCAGATACTACCAGGTCCGAGATCTGCGACATCCGTAATTCCACCCCGCGGTATTCCACTGTCTGCCCGTCCAAGAACCACCGCGCCTGGTGTTTTGTAATCGCGGCCTTGCCAACCCTGAACAAGTACAGCCGCCACTGCAGAATATGTCCGAATGGCGTCTCCGCTAGCTGCTGGAAGAACTTCTTACAGATCTTCGTAAGGAAGATCGGGATCCGGTCCTCGTCGTCCTGCTCGTGGAAGCAGGCATAGTCGAAGAGGACCAGTTGGGCGGTCCACGTCAGGGCCGACAGGCGGCTGTTGAAATTCCCGGGCTCCTCCCACAGCCCGCGGCCCTTCCCACGGACCTTCCGGCTCAGCATGGCGCAGAAACTCAAGACGGGGGATCTGAACGGCACGCTACCGACAGTATGGCAGATCAAGGCCAGGTAGAGCCGCCGGACGGCACGCTTGAGAGCGAGCGCGGCCTTTCCCTTCTCCTCGATAGCCAAGGCTGCCACGATCTCATCCATAGCTTGGATCTGTGGCGTAGTTGGCTCGATCACGTCTCTGGGCAGCACCTGGTCCGGCCGAGCCCGCGTGAAATGGCCGTCTGCACAATGTACGACGCGGTAGTAGTACGCTAACAGCTGCTTCAGGGTGGTAAAGTAGGTGACCAGGGTGGACGCGTTCTTGAAATACCGAAATCCGTCTGCCCTGCCGGAAGCCCCGGCATAGAATTCGTTCAGGATGTTAGCCCGCTGCCGGGTCATTTTCCGCTCGGGCGAGGTGTCGCTACACAGCTTGTACGCGTCTCGCAAGACAGCCTCGGCGGCCACTAAGATGCGGACGAGATCCGGATCCTGAGCGTCCTCACTTCCGGCATCGAGCTCTCGCTTCGGGAGCAGCTTGTACGAGCTCCAGATCTCCTCATCCCTCAGGTCACCTATGTGGAAGGGGAATCTGGTAACGTCGTGGAGCCACGGCACCCGCTCGGCCCTCGAGTCTCCGATGGCATGGACGGTGCTCGCCTGCCCCTCGCGATCAACCCGCACGCCCTCATAGTCCTGCTCCAGCTGGGCGAATAAGTCCTTCTCGGGCCCTGTCAATCCCTCGACGCTATGACGCGTGCCTAGGCTCCGGGCCTTGCATTCCCTCACTACGAAATAGTCGATCCTCCCGGGGCTGGTGAAGTAGGTCTGTAGCGTGCACTCGTCCCACAACGGGCTCTTCTTATGTTCGGCGGCCTTGCGGCCATGCTGGGAAGCTACGTGCTCCTTTATCTTTCGGCCGTGGCGGGTGCAGTAGCCACAACCCGTCTCCCGGCAGCGGAACCCGCGGTAGCTGGCAAGGTGCTCGATCGGCTCGCACTCGTCTTCCGGTCGGGGCTTGCCCGCTCGGAGCTCGTCTGCCGTCTTCAGGTCGTAGCTGCTCAAGAGCTGGACCGTACTCTTGAGGACGTCTCCGAGGAGGCGATGGGGTTCCGCTCGTAGGTGTCGCTCCTGGCTAGGCCGTCCTGGGATGATGCAAGACCGACAAAGGTGGCATACGACAATCCGATGGACTGGATCATACGAAAAACCATACGAAAACATGAAGAAAAAAAGAAATACCTACTTGCCCGCCTACCCGCCTACCTACATTGATTGATTGATTGATTGATTGATTGATTTTATCTATTCCGTCTCCCTTTGGTAGGCCGAGGAGGAAAAGAAAGAAAGGGAGGGAGAAGAAAAAAAAAAAAAAAAAAAAAAAAACAGTGCACTCTTACCGTAATGCACTCTTACCGGATGTGGCACCGGCAGGGGTGCCGCGGACCAATCACCGCCGCGCGGTTTTGCACTCTCACCAAAAGAGCGGCCTCGCATAAGAGGTAGGGAATTTAACCCTAACCCGGGCAGCGTTTATTTTTTACGTAATGTTTTAGCCTTAACTTTATATAAACTTAACCTTAAATATCCTTAACTTTAAATATCCCTAACCCTGAATATCTTTAACCCTAAATAACCCTAACTTTAAATATCCCTAACCCTAAATATCCCTAACCCTAAATAACCCTAACTTTAAATATCCCTAACCCTGAATATCTTTAACCCTAAATAACCCTAACTTTAAATATCCCTAACCTTAAATAACCTTAACTTTAAATAACATGAATTTTTAAATTATTTAGTTATATATTTTATTAAGTTAATAATAAAGCTATTATTTTCTATAAAGTTATTCCTATATTTTAAAACAGTTAGATCTAGAAGCCTAAACGAATATAAACCTCATTATAAATTAAACTTTTTGTTTTTAACTCTTTTGTTTAATAATTAAGTACTAAAAAAGCTTTTATATCTAAAAAACCACCGTTACTTATGTTTCACACTATAATTATCCTTTTAATTATATTAATATATATTTTACTTTGTTAAAATAAATCAATAATTTATAGTTTCGTTAATAACATTCTTTTTTTATACATTGTAATATATATTAAAAGTTAAATTATTTTCTATTAATTTCGTTATTTACTTATTAAAATATATATAGAAAACTATGTATATATTTATAATTATCATGTTTTTCTTTATATTTTATTGTAATATAACCTTTAACGTAAACTTTATTTATCCGTGATTTATGAAAATATTCAGTTCTTTTTTATAAAAAAATAACGGTACTAACTAAAAAAGAACATTTCAAGGTTATTGTTTTTGTTTTAAATAAATCTATTCTTATTTTATATATTATAACCATAAAAATAATATAAGTCAATACTTACTTTTCTTAATACTTTGCTTATTGATTATCATTATAAAGACTTTCTGTAAAAACCTTCGTTTAACAATATATTTATATGGATAAAGTGTATAAATTAACATTATTAATTCTTTAATATAAGTTGTATAATAATATTAACATTAAAGATAACATTAATATTAATAATAAATAGTTCTTAAAGTAGTATTAAAATATAGTAAAAAGGATTTAGATTATAAAAAGGGTTCAGAATAAATTCTTATCGTTTTAATCTAATTTAATCTCTCTTTATTTATTAAGTACACTATAAATTAGTCTCTAACTTTTTTATAAGCGTGATATATTATAATAATTAATATTATTTACTTTTTATATTATTTTATGTATTTTAGTGATATCAACTTTCTAATAAATGTTATCCCAAATATACATATTTTAATATTAAACTTTCTTCACATTTATTAAAGAAAAAAACGAATAAAAAAAACGAATAAAAAAAACGAATAAAAAAAAGCTGTTTTTTCAATTATATATTACGTTTACAAATTAAATATAAAATATTCATTTACAACATCCTGTGTTTTGTTTTATTATAACCTTGTTATATTTATTATTAAACTTTATATTAATCCAGATAGTTTAATAACTCTATTCGCTATTTAAAACGACTTGTCTAAACAATAACGTATTGTTTAATCTTATATTATAGTTGTTATAATTATAACTTTCTTTTATATTTATTTCTTGCATTTAAACGCACTTTTCTTTAGTTTTTCTCTGAACAACAGAAATATAAACTGTTGAAACGTGCTTTTTTTACTTTAAACAAGGCCCAGCAATGTAGTAGTAATACTAACAGCTTTCCTTACATTACTATAAGTCCTCAGTTCGATTCTAGGCCAAAGCTTTTATAGGATTAGTTAAAGTGTAAGGCATAGCCATGAATGCCCGAGAATCCTAGATTTCCCTTTTTTTTTCTTCTTCTTCTTTTTTCGGCTGCCTCGCGATGCTTGCTACTGCCTCAAACCCGAGGCAAGAAGCGCTTGCTGCTGTCGTCTCGACTACAAAATAGAAACGACCTTTCCCTTTTTTTCCTTTCTACTCTAAGCAGCAGACGTATAAACAACCCTAACGTGCTTCTTTCACATTGAGCAAAGCCTTGGTGGTGTAGTGGTAATACCCACAGCATTCGTTACGTTACTGTGAGTTCCTGGTTCGATTCCAGGTCAAGGCTTCATTTCTCGGATGTCCATGGCACGGCCTTGGATGCCCGAGAATTGTGTATTTTTTCTTTTTTCTTTTTTTCTTTTTTCCCTCTTTTTCTTTTTCTTCTTCTCTCGTTTGCCCCGCCATCCTTGCTACTATTTCGAGCCCGAGGCATAAATAAAAGCGTGGAGAACGCTTGAAAAGATAGCTCTGATGTCGTTAAGCCCTTGCTTTCGTGAGTACTAGCACGTTTTAAAACGTTGGATATAACCTAAAAAAACGCGCTTCCTTCACAACTAATATATAAGGTAATATATTTTACATATAAAAACTGTTTATATATAACCGTATATTTATTTTGTAATTATAATACTAGTTTATAATTAATATGTTATATATACAAACATGCTTTTATTATATAACCTGATCTTAAAAATAATATTATTTTATATATAATTAAATAGAATACCATGATTTGCTAAAAAGCTTATTTATATTATGATATATATTACGTTTATAAATTAAGTATTAATAAAGACTTAAAATACTTTATATTTTTTTTTACTATAACTTTATTATAGTAAAAAGGTTTATATCAGCTATTAATAACACTTTATTTAAATAATAACGTCCTGTTTAATCTTATTTTACAGTTACGATAATCGTAGCTTTTTTATATGCTTATTACCTGTCGTTAAACGATGTTTTCATTGTTTATACTCTACATTAAAAAGGTAAAAGTATTAACACGTGCTTTTTTTAAAGTAAACAAGGCCTGGTAGTGTAGTAGTAACACTAACAGTATTTTTTATATTACTATAAGTCTCTAGTTCGATTTTAAGCTGAGGCTTTTCGGGTTTATTTAATATCTTATAAATAACCTGAACTTTTTAATAACTTTAGCTTTAACTGATATAAATAAAACCTAGGTTATGTTTTAATATAAACCTTAAATCCTAAACATTATATAACATAAACTTAAAATTATTCAATATTAAAATTAAATGTTTATTTTATATAAATAAAGTTTATGAAAATCTATTTATTTATTTATTAATATTTCTTGTGAGTTTTAACAACAGTTATTATATTTGTTAAATATAATATATATGCTTACAAAAACACGAATAATATAAAAGCAGTCGTTTTTAAAGTAAATAAGTCATTATTTAATCAAAGAACAATAATTAAAAGTCAAAGTTTGTATTTAAATATATAGATTTAACAATATAATTAGTAATATCCAAACTAATATATTAATAAGTGCATAAAGAATCATGGTTAAAATAAATGGACACTTTATATAAAGAACTTAATAAAGAACTTAATTTTAATATATATACTTATATTTTAAAATACTTTATATAAGTATTAAAAATCTCAACCTTAATAAAAAAAACCCTCACAATAAATTAATTCGTCTCTTAACTATTAATTACGTAACTAATACACTCTAACTTTAAATTAATATTAACTATAATATTATTAATAAATCATTTTTATCCTTATTGTTTTTGTAATGCTAATTTTATAGTATTAATATTATATATTTTAATATACGTAAAGTTAACTATATTAAAAAATAACTATATCTATAAATAAATAAAATTACTATAAACTTGGTCACTTATAAAATTAATAAATGTAAAATAGTAGTATATATATACAAATAGCAAATATTTTAATGTTTTTAATTTAATGATCTTTTAATATAAATAAATTTAAAAGTAGTTTAATTTTAGTATTATTAACTTTAAGTAATATTTACAATTTAATATGTATAGTTAATTTTAATATAGTTAAGCTTTGATATAATTTACTTTTTATATATTTATTTATTTATTTTAAATTTATTTACTTTATATTTACTTTATATTTACTTTATATTTACTTTACATTTACTTTATATTTACTTACTTTATATTTACTATAAACTTATCTTATTCTTCTTTATACTTATATTTTAAAAATATAAGTTATAAATATACTATTAATAGTTATATAATTAAAATCCTTTTTATGCGTTAATATATCAAAATATAGTGTATATAACTATAAAACAAGTTTATAACTACTTATATTATTAATAACTTATTTACTTTCAATTCTTTTTAAATTTACTTACCCTATACTTACTTTAAACTTGTCTACTTTATATTTATTTTACACTTACTCACTTTATATTTACTTTTACTTTATTTACTATCTGTTTATATTATACTTACTTTATATTTACTTTAAACTTACTCTGTATTTACTTACTTTAAACTTACATTAGTTCTTTACCCTAAACTTACGTTATACTTGTTTTGTACTTAACTTAAGTTTACGCTAAATTTACTTACCTTAGACTTACTCCAGATTTACTTTAGACTTATTTTAAACTTACTTACTCTAGACTTACCTTAAATTTCTTTACTTTGTATTTACTTTATACGTACTTTAAATTTCTTTATTTTATACTTCCTTATTATATATCTACACTGTATTTATATTAAATTTACTTTATATTTACTCCGTTATTATTTACGTTATATTCATTTTAAACTCTTTTTTTAACGTTGTTAAAAATTAATGCAAGTTATAACTATATTTTTAATCAATATAAAGTAAAACTATTTATCTTAAGTTAACAGCTTAAAGTAATATATTTATAACTATAAAATAAGTTATTAACTTGTTAAATTAAGGGTTACTTAATATTTTAATAGTATTTACTTTAAACTTATTTAATATATACCTTACATTTATCTTAAACTTGCTTTAAACTTACTTATTTTATACTTACTTTAATTTATTTACGTTGACTTACCTTGGACCTACCCTAAATTTACCCTAAACTTACCTTAGACTCACTTACCCTAGACTTACCCTAAACTTACCTACCCTGGACTTACTTTAGACTTACTTTAAATTTATTTTAAATTTACCTTAAACTTACTTACCCTAGACTTACCCTAAACTTATTTACCTTAGACTTATCTTAGACTTATTTTAAACTTACTTACCTTGGACTTACCTTAAATTTACTTTAAACTTACTTACCCTGGACTTACCCTAAACTTACTGTTAAAAGTGGGTTCGTAGTTACAGTGCATATAGCCCTGTAATACAAAGGGTCACAGTGTAAGGTTAAGTTAAAAGGTGGGCAAGTGTGTTGGCCGTAACGAAAAACTATAAGGTAATCTACCCTGAAGTATAGAGTGGAATCTACCCTAAAGTGTAGGGTATTCAAGCGAGTGTATTAAAGAACTTAATCTAAAAGAAAACCTAAAGCAAGTACTGGGAGAAAACTCCCCTATATATACAAGTGGCTAGTTCATTAAAGCGTATTTATATAAAAACTCGTACAGGGCTATACAGTAAATACGAGTGCTAAGTTAGGCTAATACAGCACTAAAGTACGCTGTGACTTCAGCTATAAGTTAGTGCTGAATAATGAAACACTAAGTGTAGCCGGACGTTATTAGTGCCTGCACTATAAGCGCTAAGTGCCTTGTAGGGCCCTTTAGCGTACGCTTAAACCTGAACTATCTACTTAGCTAGTTTAATAGTGGACTAGCCAACCTTCCAGAAGGGTATAAAGCACTGTCTGTGCCTTACTAGGTCTATAGACTCACTGTAGGTGGTGTGGAGCCTGTAGCCAGGGTGGAGGGTTCGCCACACGTGCTGTGGCTCCCGGGTAGGGTGTATAGCCACTGTGGCTACCACAGGGTAGCTGTTATAGTGTAACCGCTACAGGGTAGCTTATAATGCTTGAAAATGCCAGCTAATTTTAACATTTACCTACCCTGGACTTACCTTAGACTTACCCTAAACTTACCTACCCTAGACTTACCCTAGACTTACCTTAAACTTACTTACCCTGGACTTACCCTAAACTTACTTACCCTAGACTTATCTTAAACTTACTTACCCTAGACTTACCCTAAACTTACCTACCCTAGACTTACCCTAGACTTACCTTAAACTTACCTACCCTAGACTTACCCTAAACTTACCTACCCTGGACTTACCCTAGACTTACCTTAAACTTACTTACCCTGGACTTACCCTAGACTTACTTACCCTAGACTTACCCTAAACTTACCTACCCTGGACTTACCTTAAACTTACTTACCCTGGATTTACCCTAGACTTACCCTAGACTTACCTACCCTGGACTTACCCTAAACTTACCTACCTTGGACTTACCCTAGACTTACCTTAAACTTACTTACCCTGGACTTACCTTAAACTTACTTACTCTAGACTTATTCTAAACTTATTTACCCTAGACTTACCCTAGACTTACCTACCCTGGACTTACCCTAAACTTACCTACCTTGGACTTACCCTAGACTTACCTTAAACTTACTTACCCTGGACTTACCTTAAACTTACTTACTCTAGACTTATTCTAAACTTATTTACCCTAGACTTACCCTAGACTTACTTTAAATTTACTTACCCTAGATTTACTTACCCTAGATTTACTTACCCTGTATTTATTTATTATTGAGAGTTTATATACTTAATCTCTTAAGAACTGGGTTAAAATAAGGTTCCGTGAGTCTAAGTTTCCCAGCTAGTATGTAAATAATTTATCGGAAATTGATTAAGTGGTCGGGAACGCCTTAAGCCGTGTTTTTAACCCAACTAGGCCCGGTGGGTATATAGGAAAGCGGGCAGTCTCGGACTGAAGCGCATCTTTCTCTCAAGTGGGTGTGTGGCTAAGTAACGAAATAAAGCAGTAAGGGCTGTTCTAATAAAACGCACTGAGAGCTTCTGCTACAGCATAGTTTTTAGGCTGTTAACAGAACACTGAGGGATAACTACGCTGAGGGATAACTATGCTAAGGCATAACTATACTAAGGGATAGCTATGCTAAGGGATAACTACGCTGAGGGATATTTACGCTGAGGGATAACTATGCTGAGGCATAACTATACTGAGGGATAGCTATGCTATGGGATAACTACGCTGAGGGATATTTACGTTGGGAGATAATTATACTGAGGGATAACTACGCTAAGGGATAGTTGCGCTGAGGGATAGTTAAGCTACTGAGGGTTAGCGACGCTAAGGGATAGTTGCGCTGAGGGATAACTATATTAAAAAATAACTCTACTGAGAGATATTTACGCTGGGAGATAATTGCACTGAGGGATAACTACGCTGAGGGATAGCTACGCTGAGGGATGGCTACGCTGAGAGATAGCTACGCTGAGTGATAGTTACGCTGAGTGATAGCTAGGCTTAGGGATAGTTAAGCCGCTGAGGGTTAGCGATGCTGAGAGATAATTACACTGGGAGATAATTGCACTGAGGGATAACTACGCTGAGGGATAGCTACGCTGAGGGATAGCTACGCTAAGGGATAGCTACGCTGAGTGATAGTTAGGCTTAGGGATAGTTAAGCCGCTGAGGGTTAGCGATGCTGAGAGATAATTACACTGAGGGATAACTACGCTGAGGGATAGCTACGCTGAGAGATAGCTACGCTGAGGGATAATTATATTAAGAAATAACTCTACTGAGAGATATTTACGCTGAGAGATAATTATACTAAGGGATAACTACGCTGAGGGATAGTTAAGCCGCTAAAAGTTAGCGATGCTGAGAGATAACTACGCTGAGGGATAATTACGCTGAGGGATAGTTGCGCTGAGGGATAGTTAAACTACTGAGGGTTAGCGACGCTGAGGGATAGTTGCGCTGAGGTATAACTATATTGAAAAATAACTCTACTAAGAGATACTTGCGCTGAGAGATAATTATACTAAGGGATAACTACGCTGAGGGATAACTACGCTAAGGGTTAGCTACGTTGAGGGATAGCTACGCTAAGGGATAGTTAAGCTGCTAAAAAGTAGCTACGCTAAGGGATAGTTACGCTAAGAGATAGCTATATTAAGAAATAACTCTACTGAGAGATATTTACGTTAAGAGATAATTATACTTAGGGATAGCTACGCTGAGGGATAGCTACGCTGAGGGATAGTTATGCTGGGGGGTAGCTACGCTGAGACATAACTATACTGTGGGATAGTTAAGCTTCTGAGGGTTAGCGATATTAAGGGATAATTACGCTGAGGGATAACTATATTAAGAAATAACTCTGCTGAGAGATACTTACCCTGAGAGATAATTATACTAAGAGATAACTACGTTGAGGGATAGCTACGCTGAGAGATAGCTACGCTGAGGGATAATTATATTAAGAAATAACTCTACTGAGAGATATTTACGCTAAGAGATAATTATACTGAGGGATAACTACGCTAAAGGATAGCTACTCTGAGGGATAGCTGTGCTGAGGGATAATTATACTAAAAATTAACTATGCTGAGGGATAACTATGCTGAGGGATAGCTACGCTGAGAGCTAGCTACGCTGAGGGATAATTATATTAAGAAATAACTCTACTAAGAGATATTTACGCTAAGAGATAATTATACTAAGGGATAACTACGCTGAGGGATAGTTAAGCCGCTAAAAGTTAGCGATGCTAAAAGATAACTACGCTGAGGGATCGTTACGCTAAGGGATAATTACGCTGAGTGATAGTTAAGCTGCTAAGGGTTAGCGACGTTAAGGGATAATTATCTTCAGAAATAACCATACTAAGGGATATCTATATTAAGAACTAACTATACGGAGGGATTGTTATACTAAGGGATAACTATGTTGAGGGATAGCTATACTGAGGGATAACTACGTTGAGAGATAGTTATACTGAGAGATAACTATATTAAAGAATAGCTATACTAAGAGATAACTATATTAAGATATAGCTACACTAAGGGGTAACTATATTAAGAAATAAATATACTGAGGGATAGCTATATTAAAAGATAATTATACTAGGAATAATTATACTCGGGATAATTATACTGAGGGATAACTTTACGACTAAAATAATTTTTATGAGAAGGCTAAAGTATAGCCCGTGCGCAAGGCTACCAAGATAAGACTCGCTCGAAAATTATCTATCGCTTCTTACCGCTACTCTTTCAAACAACAACAACTCTATGAGAAATTGTCTTTACATTCTAAAACTATCTCCGTCGGAATTATCGCAAGCTAAGCTATAAAATGAGCACTTAATCGGCTACCACAGGCGATGCCGAAACTAGAACGGACAATACACAAACTATAACCCATCCGAGAACTATTCTTCACCAAGAACGACAGTGGATGCTAACGTCTGGCCCTGATCGACTTCATCGAATGCCTACCCATCGAGATACAATCGGCCCGACCTTCGAGAAATACCTGCGCCAATATAACGCAGGATTACTGTCTAAAGCACTGGATTCTCCAGAACTAGCCAATCAATCCAAGCTCGTCGAGCCATATGTACACCCACGCAGTATCGCGTTCATTAAAGCTCAACACCGACAACTCTATCTTTTTCGATGCGGAACTGCTTGGCACCGAGATATAGCAGCACGATCAACACTAGAAGAGTTTTGGCTAGCCCCTAAACTAGGAAAACTGGTGTTCATGGGCATGTTTGCAGTACCTACTTTAGGTTCAAAATCTGGATGGAAGGTAGACGATGAAGAATGGCACGCATTTAGCATCCTTATATTAAAAAAAGATGGTCAAAATGGGAAGCACGTGGTGTTTTGGGACTGCGACCCTTATAAAGAACTGGTAGAAAGCACAAGAGTACGGGATGCACTTCAAGGCTATCAAAGGCAAGCTTATGACTATCTTATAAAGAAGTCGGGAAGTTTAACGTTTTGGTATAATGCTGACCGGAGGTGGAGTGGTCAGGGAAAGTGCGTTCGTTTCTCTATGGAGAGAATACGTCTCTGGTATGAGATAGGGAATAAACCTTATCTAGGACTACAAGATCCACGACTGCGAGGGTGCTTTCAACTCAAGCCGTAAAAGCTAGAGTCTTCACTTCAAAAGGCTTAACCTATTAGTTAGTACCCTGAAAGGCCTACCCTATATTGACTTATACTGCACTATTAGAGATTTTATATTGATTAGTTATTTACTGTTGCTTTCGTAGCTATAATAGCTGTTTTTTCCTTTTTTTGGGGGAGGGGTTTTCCAACTTGAAGTATATATCTTAATACCGAGATCACAAGGATATAGGACTTAATTTCTTAATGCCGGAAAAAAAATTAGGTTAAATACTCAAACTTTATCCCTAATCCTAACCGTAACCCAAATACACATAATACTTCATATTTATTCCGTTGAGGTTTTTTAGTACATACTATAAAACAATCCCTTTCTTTACATAATACTACGAATATCTATTTATTAGAAATGGCTAATGTTCGACCTACAAGTCCTTCAAATACAGGCGTTGAAGAAGAGCTTTTAAACGTATCTAATGTTGAAAGCCCAATCCCAGACTTCGAGGATGATCTTCTTGGTGAGTTATAACTATTTTTTATTTAATTTTACTTGAAATATTCGTTTTTAGAACATTTTTATCACTTTAAATACTATTATCTTTTCAATGTTACTGCCCCTCTAATACCACTACCCCTCCAACACTATTACCCCTCTAATACCACTACCCCTCCAACACTATCACCCCTCTAAAACTACTGCCCCTTCAACACTATTACCCCTCTAATACCACTACCCCTCCAACACTATCACCCCTCTAAAACTACTGCCCCTTCAACACTATTGCTTTTTTATTACTATTACTTCTTTACTATAATTTAATTTCTACTTTTTTTACTATTATTATTTCTTTATACTTATAACCTTTATTTTTTTATGACTACTTTGTTTTATTCACTAATCTATATTTAATCCTTAGCACGTTTTCTCGATATACACGATTCTGAACCTATAATCGATAACGATACTGATGCTGAATCCGATCTTTCCTATACTGACTACCCTCTCAACAACAACGATACCAACGAAGAAAACGAAGATGAACTAATCCAAAGCGAAATATACGAACAACTTCTTCAAGACTCTCTCTCTACTAACCCAACACCACACCTAGGTGTATTAGACTGGATTCAGAGTGCTACGGACCCACAAGACCAAGTTGCCCGCGCTATATATTATGTCTTTCGATTTGGCCCCATTCCTTGTACTGATGCTTTTCATTTGCGTACAAGTCAAGCCCGTGGCTGCGATCTTGATCAAACCGGCCAATGCAGCTTTTATAAGCACTACCCTTTGAACCAGGTTATAAAACGACCTACATTTCCATTAAAGCATCTAGGGTTAGGTTCTTTAGATGCAGCAGTTCCAGATGCCTTCAGGGGCAAAGAGCGATCGTTATTCCCAAGCCCTAAAGAATACCACCAAGTATTTAGCTCAGGCTACTCCAGCGAAGAAAACCCGATTTCTACCGAAGTACCGATCTCTCCTATTGCTTCAGCAACCAAGATTTGCCTGGCTAGAACCGACCCCCCAATATCCACTGCTTTAGAAGCCCACTACGATATCGATAGCCATATTCAAATACTATCCTCCTTAGCAGCTATTAATAAAACCGTCCGGTATACTGGGACCTCAATGCCTACGCTGCTAATTCGTTCGAACGTTCATATCCCATACAAGCTACCTAACCACCTTGATCACTACGGCAACACTTCTGTTCCTCTCCATAAGGTCCCCCATATCTTCTTTGGGGATTGTGGTCAGGGTTCTATATACTTGATGCTTCCAAGTATGTATACGAAGCAGTATAAGGACTTTACTTTAACCAATGCTGGGCTTAAAGCTTTATACGAACAAATCGTTCGACCTGCTATTCTTGAAGTTAGCCCCGACCAGGAAGCCCAGTTAGTTCCGTCTTTTGAACTATATATAGCTAACAGCAAAGCCTCCGAATCCGAAACCCGTGCCCGAACAACCGGCCGATCCCAATCTATCCATATAGATCTCAACAAGCACATGCTAGCTAGTATTCAACGAAGAATAAAGAAAATCTCTTATGATTCTACTACTTTAAAGCTATTAGGGTGCTTTTTTGTTCTAGATAGGAAAAATACGAAGCTTCTATATGGTTCCGAACTCTCTATTCGCGATGTATTAGCGAACTACTGGCAGGATGCACCTGTATCCGAACAAACCACTGCTGTTTCCGGAACAGTACAGTTTCTCGACCTAGCTGTACAATGGCAACCCCTGGACCGAAGGAACGTACCCTTGATTCGCCGCTGTTGTATTAGAAATACTCTGCAATTCTTGTACGGCAAACATGAACAAGCCCTCTACGGTACCGATACTGGAGATGATCAAGATGAAGAAGACCAGCGAACAATGTATTCACCAATACAAACGTTTCTTGGTCAAGGAACACATACCGAATACCCTCTCAACCAGCTATATGATACCACAACGTTAACCTCTGAACCATACACGAAACAATCGCTGTTTTTAGCTGGCATTCGCTATATTCAAACCTATTCAACTAGCAAGATGGCCTGTAGTTGGGGAGGCGTTTTCCCTTGGCAGAATTCCAAGCTCTTATATTTAGGTTATCCAAAAACCGAATACCAACATTTACGGAGTCAAAACACCTCTTTCCATCCTGACCAATCCAGCTACGAGAGTTCCGATGCTGCCTCTCGAAGAAGGGTTTCATCAGCTATTCAAGCAGCTCCGAACACTAAGTACACCTGGAGGTTAGAGATTAGGGCTAATACAACCTTCTATTCAAAGCTTCTCGAGGCTGAGAAAAGCTGGGACCAGTTACCTTCAGGGCAAGGCTCTCAGGGTAACCCTTCTTCAGGGCAAGGCTCTCAGGGTAACCCTTCTTCAAGGCAAGGCTCTCAGGGTAACCCTTCTTCAGGGCAAGGCTCTCAGGGTAACCCTCCTTCAGGGCAAGCCTTACAAGGTAGCTTTGCTTTACGGCAGCGTTTACTAGGTGGCTCATTAGGCAGCTCAAGCATAAGTAAGTATTTATACGTAATTATTTTATTTTAAAAGCTAACAGTAATAGGAACAACTAAGATATCAACCAAGTGTTTTTTTCTTGTTTCTTCTCACGTGTATTGGAACTTTGTTCAGCAGATACTTAATGAAGGGTTAAAAGCACTTGATCTTATCCGAGCTTTTTCAGCTAACCGCCCTTTGAACTACTACACCCAACTACTATACGCAATTCTTCGTACATGGGTTCATAACTTCCTGGTACCCGTCCCGGCTAAAGAGCAAGCTATACTTGATCGACCTTATCGGCAAGCATTTAAGAATAACGGCCAACAAGTCAACTATGGACTACAGCTTGAAGAAGCTAGGCAACGATTTGGATTCGGCTACCTTCACCCAGCTATTATTAACTGGACTACGTTTGAAATCGTTTCTGATTTTGCTCTCCATTTTCATCTACCCTCGTTTTCGATACCAAGGCCAAAATTGACCTATACTATTGGTTTAATCGACTCAAATCACTGGATGACAGAGTTAATTCGCTTATTAAGGGGCTTAGTACTCCTTTACTATACTAAGCCTTTAAACGATATTATTAGCGAAAAAGAAGCTTGCATGCTTGCTCCTGTTAAGCTGACTCTGCCAATGTTTGAAGGCGCTTTTCGCGTTATAGCCTTCTACGCTTCTCAGTATATTATGCGAGCTTGGAGGCAAACTATAGCTGAAAAGGCGTTCCGAGACTTTCTTTCTTCGCAGAAAGGAAACCCTAAAGCTGCCTCGTTTCAGAAGGCTATTATATACGACGAAATCCAATTCAGTATGAAAGGGTTTCAAAAACTCTCTACAACTTGCGGCTTTGAAATGGACTGTTTTCGGGTATTAGACAGAAGGTCGAACCGAGCTTCTGACTTGAAGCATTACCCTAACGCATTACTGATGTGGCAGTTCGGTATACCTCTTCAAACGATCCTAGCTACTGAACAGCGCCTTCAAATTAAGGACTTTCCAAACCAGGAGAGGGCTAAAAAACAAGTCGAAGGGACTATATTTTCTCAGCTATATCGGCAGTTCGATTTAGTTGTTGATGAACTAGAAGTTCAGGATATTTTGGTTGGATATTCGTTCCGAACTGAGTTCTTTTCTCAATTTTGGAAATATCACAGTATACTCCCCTGGCCAAACTTCTATCACGGAACCTTAATTCAGAAAGCTAAACCAACTGGATCAGCAAGCTCAACTGGACAACGCTTATTTCTTATCGCTAAAAGGAACCGGGTTGGCACACTTATTTCAACAGTAGCGCTTGGAGAGTCCATTTCGTTATCGTTACAAACCCCTCCTTCGCCTCCATCCGTTGAAAATTTGCCGTTATATATTAAGCAAGCAAGAGATAAATGCATGCCTATTTTTACTTCTATTTAATACTAGGGTTAGGAGTTATAGTTATTAAGGATGGGGTAATAAGGTTATGTGATTGGAGTTAGGAATGTTTGAATCTTTTGTGTATTTTTCTTTTTTATCATCTCTTTTAACAAAAAGAGTTTATCTTGAAAATTTACACTATTAATCAACGCTCTGAAAGACCTACTCTATTCTAACTAACCCTACACTATGAAAGATTTTATATAGTAGATAATCTACTATTTCTTCTATAGTTGTAGTAGTTATAATGCTTTTATATGAATTAACTTTTAAATATAGCTAAAGTGCTCACACAACCACTATAAGCACCAAATCCACAGGTGGCTAGTGCACTAGATGATTTATGCATTGATCATCTTGTAGCTCCAGTGGCTACGGGGGTTATAATGGGCGCACTGACCAACCTGTGGCTCTAATGGCTACAGGGGCTACAGTGAACGTACTGACCACCCTGTAGCTCTAGTGGATACGGGGGTTATAGTGGGCGCACTGACCAACCTGTGGCTCTAGTGGCTGCAGGGGCTATAGTGGGCGCACTGACCAACCTGCAGCTCTAGTGGCTACAGGGGCTACAGTGAACGTACTGACCACCCTATCGCTCCAGTGGCTACAGGGGCTATAGTGGGCGCGCTGACCAACCTGTGGCTTTAGTGGCTACAGGGGCTACAGTGGCTGTACTATCCACCTTGTAGCTCCAGTGGCTACCGGGGCCACAGTGGCCGTACTAACCACTCTGTGGCTCTAGTAGCTGCGGGGGCTATAGTGGGCGCGCTGACCAACCTGTGGCTTTAGTGGCTACAGGGGCTACAGTGGCCGTATCCACCTTATAGCTCTAGTGGCAACAGGGGCTACGGTGAACGTACTGACCACCTTGTGGCTCTAGTAGCTACAGGGGCTACAGTGAGCGCACTGACCACCTGTAAATTTAGTACATAAAGTGCTCACGCGACCTTGGTGACTCTACTATAAAATCAAGAAATATAAACGCAATAGCGAATACGTTAACCACCTTGTGGCTACTTCAGTTATTATAGTAATAAAGATAGCATTAAACTAAGTTAAGATTCAGGCTCCGAACTAGACGTAGAAATAAACTCGGAATCAACAACTCTTGTACTAAATACACTACTTCGAAAGTCTGGAAGCTTTACATTATCAAGCTGGCCAGATAATAAAGGTTGTATAACGTCCGTATCGACTTCATCGCAAACTTGAACTGCATAACCAACAGAAGCAGCAGACTGTAAGTGCTGGCGAAGAACTCCAAGTTTACTACCTTTAGTACTTGATGAAAGAGATAATATCGAGTGAAATCTAATAGAAATTAACTACAATTAAAACAAAAATAACAAAGTAAATACTTACAGCGCTTCCATAGGTTTAGGATCAATAAAAGCAAGAACTCCTAACCCGAATGCTTCAACTAAATACTGAATAGGTTGAATCCGATATCGTAACTCATTCCACTGCTTAGTACTAAAACCAAGCTTCTGGGAAATATAAGAAGATAAACAGTTCTGCCAATTTACCCCGTGCTTCGGGGTAAACCCTTCGTCTTGCAAAAACGATGTTATAGGGGTTGGAGTATCCGGAATTAAAGGTACACGCTCTTGTTGAAGTGCTTCTTCCAATCTCTTCCATGATTGGCACCATAGCCATTTACGATGCAATATCAATGTATCTTGTAAAAGCGTATTCTGGGTTTCGTTGCATATAGAGAGAGTTGCGTAAATGAAGTCATCGAGCACTTTAGGCAGTATACAAGCTTGTATCAATTGGCTAGCAGCAATACTAGCACGCTCTTGTACATGACTAGGCCGGGTAGATCGTAAGCTCGTACAGAGTCGTTGCAGGCGATTGTTGCCTTTTTCGCCAAATATTACACCAGAAACTGCCCATGCTAACGAAGCCCGGAAGGATTCATCTAAAGGTTGCGGTTGTATAGAACTACCCTTAGCTACTGTAGTATTATCCAGCTTAATCTTGTCAATGATCTCGTATGCGTATCGTTTCGACTCGGCTGAATAAGGAAAATCGTTCATATCGTTAAATCGGCTTTGTAATTGATCGATTGTATCCAGTATATCCTCTTTATAGCTTTTACGCCCTTTTTTCTTAGTAGATTGCTTTTTCTTCAACGGTTCGTTCGAATCCACGTTTGGAGATGAGTTATTATATTTCCGTTTCTGGGACGGCTGGGTATTATGAGGATAAAGAGTAGTATGCGGATTTTGAACAGTAGGCTTCGATAGAGTAGTTATTGATTGAGTAAAAGCTAAAGAAGGTGGGTTCGATAAAGCAGGGTCTTGAGAGGTAAGTTCGGCTTGGATAGGCAATAAATCTGTAGGTTGAGATAAAGTTGAGTTCTTCAGGGTGAAGGCTGACTGGGTAGGCTTCGACTGGGTAGGTTGAGACTGGGTAGGCTTCGACTGGGCAGGTTGAGACTGGGTAGGTTGAGACTGGGTCGGTTGAGACTGGGTAGGCTTCGACTGGGTAGATTGCGACTGGGTAGGTTGAGACTGGGTCGGTTGAGACTGGGTAGGCTTCGACTGGGTAGATTGCGACTGGGTAGGCTTTGACTGGGTAGATTGTGACTGGGTTGGTTGAGACTGAGTAGATTGCGATAAAGTAGGATTTGTTGAGATATGGTGAATCGAACAAGGCGTAGAAGGCGAAGAGGGTGAAGAAGGTGCGATATTAGTACTATAATTATTAATTAAACAGTAAAGAGAGATAAACAAATATAAACACTAACTTGACAGTACGGTTAAATAGCTTGTTGAAATCTAAGGTTACTTGATTTTTTTGGGCAGCTTGTAAAGTGGTTCGAATAACAAAACGATAAAGCGTAGCTTTCTGAGGATTTCTATTCATCGATAATAACACTGCTACGAACTGCTGTTTTAGTTTGTCTACAACAGCTTTCTCTTCAACGTGTTGTTTAGAAGCCTCGTGTAAAGGAGGGAGTTTAGAAGACATTTTCCAAAAAATAAGGTGAAGGGTGAAGAAACGTAAAAGGAACGTTAAAAAAAACAATGAGAAAATTAAAAGAAGAAGGAAGATTTTTATTTTTCGAAAATTAAAAAGAAATCAAAGAGAAGGATATTATGGTTGAAAATTTACTGGTGATGGGTGACGATATAAAATTAAAGCAGTAAGCATGCGGTGAGTTCTATTGCTATAGGGGCTACAGCAAGTGCACTGACCACGCTGTAGATGCTATAGCTACAGGGGTTACGGTAAATGCACTGACTATGTGACAGATATTATAGCTACAGGGGATGCAGCAAGTGCACTGACCACGCTGTAGATGCTATAGCTACAGGGGTTACGGTAAATGCACTGACTATGTGACAGGTGTTATAGCTACAAGGGATGCAGTAAGTGCACTGACCACGCTGTAGATGCTATAGCTACAGGGGTTACGGTAAATGCACTGACTATGTGACAGATATTATAACTACAGGGAATGCAGCAAGTGCACTGACCACGCTGTAAATACTGTAGCTACAGGGGCTGTAGTAAGTGTGCTAATTATACTATAGATACTATATTTATAGTGGATGCAGCAAGTGCACTGACCACGCTATAAATACTGTAGCTACAAGGGCTGTAGTAAGTGTGCTAATTATACTATAGATACTATATTTATAGAGGCTATAGTAAATACACTGACTCTGTTATATATGCTATACTTATAGGAGCTATAGTAAGTGTATTAATTCTGCTATAAAAGTTATAGTTATGGGAACTGCAGTAAGTGCATTAACAACGTTATAGATTATGGAATTATAAAGCTTATAATAAGTGTGTTATTCATGTTCTAAATTTTGTAATTAAAAAAGTTATAGTAAATATTATAGGAGTTAAAACTTTATTAAATATGGGTCTAGTATATTTAATGTACTTAAGTATATAACAGTATATTAGCAAATATTAAGCAGGGAAAAAATAGGTATAAATATAGAATGCATTAAAAATAAAATGTTACTAAATATTTCATACTTTATAAAAGAAAGAAAGAATAAAAGGATATAATTTTAAAAAAGGATTTAAATCTAACCCTAAGAAGGGAACCTGTTAGATTAGAAGACTTAGAAAAAAAAGCATTATTTGAATTACTATTAAAAGTGCAAAGAAAAAAAAGAAGTTCTTGTATAAACTACTGTTACTATAGAGATTATTTAGAAAAAAAAGAGAAAAATAGGATTTTACTACTAACTATACTACAGATATAGTGTTTCTAGTAGAGGAGAGAAAAGAGAAGATTGCTATTGAATAGAAAATAAGCGGTTTTGTAGCAAAAATGCAACAAAGGAAAAAAAGAGAAAGAAAACAAAGAACGAAGAAGAAAATAAAGGAAAAGAAGGAAAAGAACGAAAACAGATTATGGAGTATGGGAGGAAAAGGGCGGATTGTTTTCTACTATCGTGGCGCTATTGCTAGTGCGGAGGAATCTCGGGGGTTGCCAGGGTGGCCGGGATCGTGAACCCCGGGATCCCGGGATCGAAGAATACAAGATTCTACGCTAAGAACAGGGCTACTATACTAGTTCTCGAGCTAATCTCGAGGGCAAAAATAGAATAGAAATAGAGTACGTGTATTCTATATTCTAGAATACGAAGGAATAAATAGCGTAGCTTAGTTAACGAGTACAGAACATACTGTTCTTTTATAGGTTAAATAGTAGAAAATAGCGTAGCTTAGTTAACGAGTACAGAACATACTGTTCTTCTATAGTTTTAACAGTAAAGAATAACGTGGCCTAGTTAACGAGTACAGAACGTACTGTTCTTCTATAGTTTAAACAGTAGAAAATAACGTAGCTTAGTTAACAAGTACAGAACAACGTGGTTTAGTTAACAAGTACAGAACGTACTGTTCTTCTATAGTTTAAACAGTAGAGAATAACGTAGCCTGGTTAACGAGTACAGAACGTACTGTTCTTCTGTAGTTTAAACAGTAGAGAATAACGTAGCCTGGTTAACGAGTATAGAACGTACTGTTCTTCTATAGTTTAAACAGTAAAAAATAACGTGGTTTAGTTAACAAGTACAGAATATACTGTTCTTTTATAGTTTCAACAGTAGAGAATAACGTGGCTTAGTTAACGAGTACAGAACATACTGTTCTTCTATAGTTTCAACAGTAGAGAATAACGTGGCTTAGTTAACGAGTACAGAACATACTGTTCTTCTATAGTTTCAACAGTAGAGAATAACGTGGCTTAGTTAACGAGTACAGAACATACTGTTCTTCTATAGTTTCAACAGTAGAGAATAACGTGGCTTAGTTAACGAGTACAGAACGTACTGTTCTTCTATAGTTTTAACAATAGAGAATAACGTGGCTTAGTTAACGAGTACAGAACATACTGTTCTTCTATAGTTTCAACAGTAGAGAATAACGTGGCTTAGTTAACGAGTACAGAACGTACTGTTCTTCTATAGTTTTAACAGTAGAGAATAACGTGGCTTAGTTAACGAGTACAGAACGTACTGTTCTTCTATAGTTTCAACAGTAGAGAATAACGTGGCTTAGTTAACGAGTACAGAACATACTGTTCTTCTATAGTTTCAACAGTAGAGAATAACGTGGCTTAGTTAACGAGTACAGAACGTACTGTTCTTCTATAGTTTAAACAGTAGAAACTAACTAATCAAATAGAGTAGTATAGAATAAACAACACTCTAGCAGCCACTCTTCTGCCCTCGCCCCCCTTCTACCTTAAACCACCATAACACAGATCAACCGTCAGATCGGCAACGCTTTCCCGCCCGTAGTGGTCGAAACACTATACCGCCGTCTGTGGAAATACGTCCGCCCTCGCCCCCCTTCCACCCTGAAGAAGGAGGTATAGAAGGAGCCGGCCCGGGGAGGGCGGAAGATCGTGGAAAAAGTAGCTAATCAAATAGAGTAGTATGGAATAAACGTGCGCTACGATCTATAGGGTTAGCTAATCAAATGGAATAGTATGGAATAAACAACACTCTACTCTCCACTCCTCCGCCCTCGCCTCCCTTCTCCGGAGGGATTCACGGCGGAAACTTCGGTCGAGGAATCGAAGAGGGCAGCGCTGTTGAGATACGCTGGGTTAACGAGATTTGGGATAGGGCTATTCATACAGATATAGCTACGAGATCTGGGATAGGGCTATTCATACAGATATAGCTACGAGATCTGGGATAGGGCTATTCATACAGATATAGCTACGAGATCTGGGATAGGGCTATTCATACAGATATAGCTACGAGATCTGGGATAGGGCTATTCATACAGATATAGCTACGAGATCTGGGATAGGGCTATTTATATAGATATAGCTAGGGGAGGCAGGCAGAAGGGGGTAGCGAATAAAACGGAGTAGTATGGAATAAACACTGATTATTCCGTTGCCACGCCCCTCCCGCCGCACGGAAGTTATACGGCAAGCCATCTCCGTTCCGAAATCCCTCCTAGGCGGAATTCGAATATTGGCAAACAAATTCACCGAGTTCACGACTTCCGAAGTTGATCTCCTCCCAGGACTCTTGGGGCAAGTAAGACCAGCGATATTATACATGGCGATATTCCCATATATACGCACAACTCACGTGGGGTCCTAGAAAAGAGTAATAGCAAGTAACTAAGCAAGAAAGCGAGTATAGAATAAACAACAAATATACAGTTACTATACTTCTCTTAATCCTGCTTTTCCATTTACTCTAGAGAAGGTATAATCAAGAACTAATCAACTAGTATAGAATAAACAAGAAATAATCCGTAATTCTACCATTTCTACATAAACGACTGAGTAGTATTCTATTAAAAGCATGTTTATTCAGTATGAATAGGCTAGAACTGATAAGATAAGAGATTTGCTTCTTTTTTCAAGTAGGAAAGAACTGATAAGATAAGGTATTTATCCACTTTTTAAAAACAAATACAATAAAACAAGACGTTCTTACTACGTGCTAACTACTACTAAAAAAGTAAGTGGTAGAAATAAATGAATTAATTGCTGTAGTAATAAATTTCATTGTTTATTTTTTTGTTTACTTATTTTCTTTATTCTATTCTGTAGTAGAAATAAATCAAAAGTAGTGCTTTCTTAAAAAACCCTCGATTTCTAGAGTGAAGCTGATAAAATAAGGGATTTACTTCTTTTTTCAAGTAGGAAAGAACTGATAAGATAAGAGATTTACTTCTTTTTTCAAGTAGGAAAGAACTGATAAGATAAGGTATTTATCCACTTTTTAAAAACAAATACAATAAAACAAAACGTTCTTACTACGTGCTAACTACTACTAAAAAAGTAAGTGATAGAAATAAATGAATTAATTGCTGTAGTAATAAATTTCATTGTTTATTTCTTTGTTTACTTATTTTCTTTATTCTATTCTATAGTAGAAATAAATCAAAAGTAGTGCTTTCTTAAAAAACCCTCGATTTCTAGAGTGAAGCTAATAAGATAAGAGATTTGCTTCTTTTTTCAAGTACGAAAGACCCGATAAGATAAGATAAGGCCTTTTCTACTTGAAAACAGTACGAAAAAAAGAGGTGGGGGCATACGAAATTGCTTTATTCTTTCCTTCCCTGGAAACTACAGCGAAACCATAGCCCTCCAACACCTGTTAGAAACGTATATATAAATAAACAATAATTTAATATATAAAATTATTATATACTTTTTTATTAAAACTTTAAATAATTATTTTAAAAAAACTTTAATATATATTATACAAATTTTATATAAACTAGTAAAATTAGGGCTATATTAAAATAAAACGTACTATACTTACTATTAAAAAAAACTAAAAATAAAAACATTTATATATAACTTTTACTTATTATTTATAACGAAAAACACGTATAAATTTAAGATTATAAAACTATAAATAAATAATATGTTTAGTTTTATAATAATAGTTTTTTTAAAGCTTAAAAATAAACTTTAAAAAGCTAAGTTTTATATAAAGCTAAAAACAACTTTTATATAAAACTAACTTATTAAATTTAATAAAAAACAAATTAAACTGGATAATAAAAATATTATACTTATATAAAAAAAGCAAGTAGTTTAATTATATATAATTAACTTTTTTATAACTAATATAGCTTAATAATATATAGTTTAAAAAATAAGAGAGGTATATATTATATTAGTTTACTAATTAAAAGTATTATATAACTTGTTAGTAACAGTATAAGTAAAAAAACTAGAGAAAAAAATATTAAAGCTTTAAACATATAAATTTAATAATAAATTAATAACGTATAAAAAAAACTTCGATATATACTTTTTTAGCTTAACTATATAAAACTATTTATTTTTATAAACGGATTATTTAATAATAATACGGATTTTATATTATAACTAGGATTTATTATTATATTAAAAAATAAGAATTATATAAAATCTAAGTTTAAAGTATATAGTAATATTGTTTACTAGAACTTTTTAAAATATAAACGAGTTATATAAAACGTTTTTACTAGTAAATTATATAATATAATAACCGGTTTTAACTACGCGATCGTGTTAAGTACAATTTTTTTACAGATTATATATACGTTAGATATTTTATAAATACTAGTTATTATATGTTTCGACTTGAAATTATTATATAAATATTTAGTTAAACTAGAAATAATAATAGAAAAGCGCTTTATAATAAATATTATATTACTGCAAGAGTTATATAAGAACTAGGAGATCGTAGAAGTATAATAGATTAATAAAAAGGATAACTTAGCAGATATATTTGCGAAAAAACCTTTAAACTAAGTATTAAACAGGGCTGGAAATTAGTACTTTAGTATATGTTACTAAACTAGTAATACTAAATTAGTATTAATATTAATACTGATTTTTAAATACTAAGTTAGTATTAATAGTAGTTTATACTATATTAATACTAATTTAATAATACTAAATTAGTATTTAATATACTTAAAAATACTAATAGTTATAAAATACTGTAAAAATAAAAGTTTAATATATAGTTTAAATCGAAATTAAATAATAGATTTAATAATCTTGTTTATCTTTTAATAACTTTAATATTTAAATAAATAACAATACTTTTCTTAAGTATATTAATATAAATAAAATTTTATATATTAATTGTTTTATAATAGTTTTAATATTTTTATTAATAATAAAACTGTTATTAAAACTAAAAAAATCTAAAAAACATATACATATTATTCCTCTTTGTTTTCAAGGTTATTATTTTCGTTTTCGATAAATAATTCGTTTAAATCCTGAATTTTCTATTTTTTTAACAAAACCAGCTAACTAACCGTTTTAGGACTTAAACTATTTCGATTTCTAGTAATTATATTACTAGTAATAGAAAAAACTCGTTTAATAGCCGCTAAAGTAGCTAAAATTACTAAATATCTTTTAGCTAAATTTAATAAAATCGGGAATCTAGCTGAATTATTTTTCCAATATTCTAAAGGATTAACCTAAAATTAATTAATATAAACTTTAAAAATTCTAATAATTAAATAATTAAACTTACTTTTTTATATACGATATTTTCTTTTAAATATACTAATAATTCCGTTTTATTATTGTTTAACGAAAAATTTAAATAAAAATCATCCTTTAAATCGGAATTATTTTGATTTAAATCTTCGTTATTTAAAACGTTATTTTCTTTAATATTTAATTCTAAAGTTATACTATTTTTTATTAGTAAAAAACTTTAAAGTTAAATTTAAAATTACTTACTTAATATATTCGATTTTAAATAACTGAATAATATTGCTTTTAATATTTTCCTAAAAACATAAAAGCCCGTTTACTTTAAAATGTATTATTTTAAATCTAGAATCTAAAATAATACTATAAATAAAAGGTTTAGAGTTATTTAAATCCGAATAATTTAAATAACGTGGAAAATATTTTTCTAGTTTAATAATACTAGATTTAACAGCAGTTATTAAATTAAAGAATATTATAAGCTAAGAAAATTAGTAAATATAATAAAGTTTTTAATATAAAATTATTATAAATATACTTACTAAATTTAGATATTGTTGAATTCGATTTTTAGTTTTTAAAATAAAAGCATTTAAATTATTATATATTTTATAAATATATAATAATCTAGTAGGTAAAGCAATATATACTTCGCTTTATAATCTTATAGACAGTTTAACGAATATATTAAAAAGCGTTTTTAGCTTTTTAATAATAAACCAGTTTTTAAAATTTAAAAAAAGATCTTAAAATTTATTATTAACCGTATTTCGGTTAATATAGTCAAGTGGCTCTTTTAATTCTAAAAGAATATTCAGTATATTATATGTTAAATTTTACTTTGTAGCGTTATTTATAAATTTATCTGTATTAATAAATAATAAATAATAATAAATAATAATAAAATTAAAATAAAAACAAAACTTACTAAGTGGAATTTTTTTAATATTATAATTTAACGGTAAAATATAATTTCTTTTTGCTTGATTAATTCTATCGATTAGTAACTCTTTTATTTCTGTTGTATATTTAGTTAATATAACAATTCTTCGAATTCGAGTTAATAGATCTAATATAAAGTTAGTGTTTAATAATAATAATAATAATAATAATAATAATAATAATAATAATAATAATAATAATAATAATAATAATAATAATAATAATAATAATAATAATAATAATAATAATAATAATAATAATAATAATAATAATAATAATAATAATAATAATAATAATAATAATAATAATAATAATAATAATAATAATAATAATAATAATAATAATAATAATAATAATAATAATAATAATAATAATAATAATAATAATAATAATAAATAACTTACTTCTTTGTTCGTTTCGATATTTAGTTTTTAAACTATTATTTATATAACTTAATAGATTTTCTTGATCGTTAATAGTTAAAATATACTGTTTAAGTATACTTTAAACTATTATATTAATAATATAAGAAACATAACGAGTATCGTTAATAAAAGCTTTATTTGTAGAATTTAAAATTCTTTTTTAAAAAGCTTTTAAAAACTTGTTATTATTCGCTGTATTATCTCTAGTTATACTATTAAATATTAGTAAAATTAAAAGTAAAAAATTAGAAAATAATAAAATTAAGTACTTAAATATATTGTTTAAAGTAAGAGCAGAGTAAGGTTTTAATATATTTAAACATATATACTGATCTGAAATTTCCATAAATCCGATTAATTTATAAATTAAATTAAAACTAAAGCTAATATAAGAGATAATAACTCCTATAAACGCTGTTTAGAATTAAAAGTCTATATATTAAAAATAATAGTAAAAGCTCTATTATTTTTAATATTAAACTGTAATTCATTATTAAAATCTATTAAAGAGCTTTTAAAAAAAGCTTTTAAAATAGTTTTAATTTTATAGCGATTAATCGTAAAATCGCTATAATATTATTATTAGTATATATTTTATAAAAAAATAAAAAAATGTTTACTTACGGTTTTAAAAAATTAAATAAATCTTTAAACGATTTCGAATCTAAAATACTAAAAGATAGATTATTATCAATAATAAAGTTTAAAACTTTATTATTAATAACTTCTTTAATATCCAGGTTATTCGTGTAGTTTTAAGCCCGTTTTCTAGTTTATAGGTTGAAAAAATGGTTTTTTTGTTGTAAAACTTCGTTTTCTAATATATATATCTATTAATAAAGCAATTTTAAAATATAAATATAAATATAAACTTACTTTTAATTAAATTCTTTCTATTTTTTTATTATATGCAATATTTGGATGTTTTGCTTTATAGTGTTTAACGAAATTCGAAGATTAAAAGCCTCTAACTTTAATTATTGATTTATAATTACAACTATTAAAAGTATTAGTAATAATATATTAGAAAATAAGAAATAAAAACTTACATAATACATTGTACTAGCATTTCCCGGTATCTTTCTTTATTTATAGGTAATAAAGTTCTAGTAAATAATCCTTCTTTCATTATATGTTAAACGAATATATCGTTGTACATGGGTTATATATAAAAGGTAAGACCGTAATGTTGTTTATATAAAGAATGTGTTAAAGTGGTTGAACTTATTGTTATTGTTAAAGTTAAAGTTAATCTAGAAATCAAGAAATAAGACCTTTATATATACACAATCTCCCTTAATTCCATATATTTCCAATATATTCCATCGTATTAATAATCATTTATAAGCATTAATAATATATGCTTATAAATTAAACGAGTGGAGTCGAGTGGCGTAGAATATTCGAAAATATTCTACGGAATTCTATAGAATTCCATAGAATTCTATGACATTCTATGACATTCCATAAGTGAATATCGGGTATATCATAGAATATATGCTTATAATAAAGTATATTTTCAACATTATATAAATATCGGGTTCGTTATTGTTTAATTTAAAAGATTTATTATTTAAATCTTTTAAATTAAACGAACTAGAAATATCCATTTTAAGCGAATTATTCGGTTGTATATTCGACTTGTTAGGTGCATTTTCTTCGGTAGAACTATTATTATTATCGTTTATAATAATAGTATTTTTGTTCGTATTATTTAAAGTAAAGCTTGTAGTAAAATCTATAATAAAGAGTTTATAATAATTAAAATCTTTAAATAACCAGTAATATATCGTTAAAAGTAGGAATATTAAATGTTAAACGAATATATCGTTGTATATAGGTTATTTAAAAAAGGTAAGACCGTAATAGTGTTTACTTAATAAATATATTAAACTTATTATTGTTGTTAAAGTTGAAATTAATCTAGAAATCAAGAAACAAAACCTGTATATATACACAATCTCCCTTAATTCCATATTTTTCTACTATGTTCTATTGTATTAATAATCATTAATAAGCATTAATAATATATGCTTATAAATCAAAAAAGTGGAGTTGAGTAGAGTCGAGTAACGTAAAATATTCGAGAATATTCTACGGAATTCTATAGAATTCCATAGAATTCCATGAACTTCAATGCCATTTTATAAGCGAATATCGGGTAAATCATGGAAAATATGTTTATAACAAAGCATATTTTCAACATTAAATATAAACTATATATTTCTTATTTATTAAATAAAAACAAAGTTTAAAGTTTAAAACTCTTTAGTTATTTATATAAAATTTTAAATTATTTTATAAAATTTTAAAAAGTTTTATGTATTATAAATCAAAAATCCTATATTATTTTATAATTATTTATATTATAAATCAAAAAACTCGATTTATAATACATGGAATTTTATAGAATTTTATAGAATTTAAAAGAACTTTATTATTATTAATTATTAAAAAATTCTAGAAATTTCTAGAAATTTCTTACATAATACGCTTTAATATTTAGTATTAATATTAGTACAGCTTTATACTTATTAAGTTAGTATTAGTATTGCTTTATATTAAAATAAATTAATATTAGTATAGGTTAGTACTAAATTAGTAGTATTAATTCTCAGCCCTAGTATTAAAGAAACTGATTATATTAAATAAGCTTATTATATAAGTAAAAGCGTTTATTAAAAAACTAAGTAAAACTAATTAATTTTCCGTATAAAAAAGTATACAGAAAAAAAAAAAGTCTAAATGAATTTATCGCACGAATAAATAAAACTATTATAACTAAACATTATTTTTTTTTATACTTTTATTTATATACTTAAATTTACTTGTTAACCTGTACGAATATAACAAAAAAACCCGAACTATTCTTTTTTTACTTTTTTTACTTTAAATATAATAAGTCTAACAATAAGTATACGATTAATATATATACGAAGTGTAAGTATTATTAATAAACTTAAAAAAAGTTATATACTAATTAAATAGTAAACTTAAATAATGTTTAGTTTACGCACGACAAGCACAAAAAAGATATAGCGGCTAAGCGAGATTTTCACGCGATTAGATTAATATCGACTAAAAATTACTTTTTTAATAGATAAACTTTGTTTAAAATTCTTAAGACGTATTAAAATAAAGGTTTATAAAAATGCGAATATTAGTAGCGGATAACGCGGTTATATAATGTTTTTTAGCTTATATAACGTACGATTATTAACCGATTAATCGTGTAATAATTAAAAGTATACGTACGTTTATAACTAAGTTCTGGACTAGTTATTAGTTTTAAATTAAACTAGTATTTTAAATAGCTATATACTTAGGTAAAGTCTGCGCGATGAAAATATAGCTAAAAGAGTTTTAGCTAGCTAAGCTAGCGATAATAACGAACTAGCTAAAATACCAACTTAAATATTATATAATCAAAACTGGACTAGTAAATATACTAAATATATTTCTGGAAAAAACAAGCGTACTACTATATAAACTACCCGTATAAAAACTACCGAACAGATATTAAAACTAATTATAATTCGATATTATATAAGAAACGGGAAAAGAACAATAAATATGTACGGAAACAAAAAATAAAAGAGTAAATAAAAATATATTAAAAAGAAAGAAAAAAAACTGTATAAAAAAGGATTATACTGCAAACCTTTTTTTTGTTTTTTTTATTACATAATAAGTTATACATAATTATTTCCGCTATAAATTACAGTTTTAATATTTAAGCTTATATATATTTTATCCGATACGTTTTTTAGTTATTTTATACTTATCGCGCGATAAATTATAAGAATATAAAGTACTTTAAAAAAAAAAAGTGCTAATATTAATTCGTACGTAATATAGTACGAACTATTACATAATATTATACGAGCTATCTTTACTATAAAGTACAGAATCTGCTCGCGCGATCTAGTCTTTATAGAATAGAACAAGCATTATTAATATACAGAATTCTTTTATTGCTTTAAATTCGTACAGCTGTACATATAGCTTATCTAACATTTATTATATTTATTTTAATAGAGGTTTTTATTTCTTATAAAATATAACTTATTAATAATTAAAAACTTATTATAATATAAAATAAAATATATAAAATTAAAAAAAGTTTATAATTATAATATATATAGTTTATATAATATAAAAGTTATAATACAAACTTAAGTTAAATAAATAAATACATTATAATAAATTTATAAAGAATTAAATATATTAAATATAACTAAACATTAATAAAACTTTTTTTATATAAAAATAGTAAGTTTTTTAAGTATACTTTTAAAAAGCTTATAATTAATATAAAAGTTAAACTTAACTATACAATATAATGTTTTATATAAAACTTTAAATATAAATAAAAAAGTTTAACTAAATGTAATATAATATTAAAATATACTATTATTTTAAGCGTATTTTAATGTTTATTTAATATAAACGTTAAGTATAATAATACTTTACAGGCTTTTATATTATATTTTAAAAAAGTATAACCTATTATTTATTCTTTATTTAGTTGTTTAAAAGAGTATTAAGCATTATTTATTCTTTACCAAGTTTTCTAAACCGGTATAAAGCATTATCTATGCTTTATAAAGTTTATAAACCCTGTTATAAGTGTAAGTAAAGCTTGTAATAAATGTAATAAAAACGCTATATATATTATAGCTTTAAAGAAAAAAAACCACAAGTTTTATAACTATAAGATAAATTTTTAAGTTATTATAACTTTAAAGTAAAACTAACCGCTTTTATGCTTGCTATTTTTAATAGCTGTTATAAAGCTTATAGTGCTTTAAAAATACTAGCTAATTTTAATAATAGTAAAAACTATTAAGTCGATAAATATAACGAGGGCTTTATACACGATTATAATAAATCGCGGGCTATAATATAAAAGTGGCAAAGACTTTATACTTAACTTACTTAAGTGTATAAAGTATATTATAGCTTATTAGTGGTTTATAAAAAAGCCTAGTGGTTTTTTAAGCGCAGTAATAATTTATAAATACGTGTTTTAAATATTAGTAGTATTATAAAAAAGGGGGTAGCTTACTAGTAGTTAAAGTTATATATAAATATTTATTATAATGGTTTTTAACGTCGCACATATAGTTATTAAAAACTAAAGTTTAGTTTAACTATATATTATAAGCTAAAAACATAATAATAATAAAACTTATAATTTACTTATTAATATATAACTTAAAAAACTATTACTAAATATTTAAATTATATATTTATTAATTTTAATGTAAAAAATTAATTATTATATATTAATAACGTGGTTATTTTATTAATTATAATTGTTTTAATTAAGTTTTATTTGTTTTATTTTAAAATATATAAAATAATATTAAATATAATTTAATTATAAGTTATAATTATTAAGTTTTAGTTTTATTAGTTTTAATTAAAACATAATTTATTTTATTTTATTATATTAATAATATATAATAAAATAATAATAAAATAAAATACTCTTAATTTATATTAAATAATTATTAAGTTTGAACTTTTTTTTAGTGTTTATTTAGTTTTTTAACTTTTAAAGTTAATTAAACTATAAAAACTAGTTTTAATTTTAAATATAGTTGAATAATTATTTAAATTAAGTAAAGCTTTTAATACTTTAATATAAAACTTTAAAAAAACTTATATAAAAAAAAACTAACTTAAAAAAAGTTTTTATTGTTTTAATTTACTTAAACTTGTTTATTTTAATATTATAACTATTAAAATAACATTAATTAAAAGCCTGCTTATAAAATAAAGCAGTATTAAATAAAGATGTTAAAATCTTTTGCTTGTATAGTTATATCTTGCAATTTTTTAAGCACTTATTATAAGACTGTATACTGCGTTAAATAGCAGTATTAACGAGCATTCGTGCACTTACAGCAGCTGGGCGCTTTATAAGCATCCTAATCACGCTGAATACGAATCCTGCGAACGTGCTGTTAGCCTCTCGCTTAAGGCTTAAAACGCAGAGATCGGGGTTAGGCGCGTTGATCACGGAGATAGTTGAGGTTATGCGCTTCGTGAGCTTAGCAAGCAAAAGTTAGCCGAGGAGTTTGCTTGTGAAGTATCTTTCCAGGATGTTAAAGTTAGCTCCGTTGTTTAGGGCGGCAAGCAACGGAAGAGTCTCTTTCTTTGAACTTCGTCCACGACGCGACCTTAGAGCTTAATAAGACAGTTCCACAATTAACATAAAGGCAAAAAGCTCGTCTAGATCTAATGGTTTATTGTCACCAAAGGGCACTATGTCCGTAAGATACAATTTGAAAAAAGACTTTTGCTCCTGTAGAAAATACGGTCATCTTCAATAGGCTTTAGATGATCATGATTAGGATTAAGGTCAATGGGAAGTGATGAGTTCCTCTGCCTCACTCTTGGCCACCGCATAGGAATTTGAATGGAAACACTGTGAGCACAATGATTACGATGAGTGGGAGATGCAACAGTCCCCCAAATGCTCATATTCCAGAATCATCCTGGACAACGCTGTTAGAGCCCTGGAAAGTACTCCAGGCGTCGCAAGTGCTTGTCAGAGAATCCGAGTCCACCAATGCTGCTATCTCGTCGTATCTCTCGATGACCTGTAGCGCAAATCCCTCGCTCGTATGCCATCCGATATGACACTGTGGACATATTGTGAGCTAATTTCCAGGCGTAGGCATGGCTTGCAATATTCAACGAAAACCACATTCAATAGCTGCAGCGGAGTAGTCGGGTTAAATACAAGAGCTTGACTTACATGCATGAGCCAAGCCCCAGGATTATCAGTTTCGAATGCGATAACTAGATAGCCCCCTGACGGTAACATGGCAGTGTCTCGGCGAGGCGGGTTGGCGGTATTGAGAGTGATGTTGGTCGAGTATGTACCAGTACCTTGGGCTAGAATATAAAAGTCGTGCCCGTGTAGATGAATCCTTTCGAAAGCCAGGTTAATCAAATAGTCCGTTTATACATATCTCGGAACGTTTTTCAATACTTACGGGTGGGGGACAGTCAAGGTAGTATCAATGGCCATATATACCCATACGTTTGCGTCTGGAAGCTCGATGATGGCATCGTTAGCCTCAAAGGTTGTCTCACCATCCACCACTTGAGAAAGAGTAGGATTTTCCCAATCAACAACCATAGATGTGCTGTTTAATGTCCACTTAAAAAGACTATTGGTCAAAGTAACTTCAGCATCTTCACTAGTGTCGTAGTCGGCATCTCCTACTGTCTTGGATATATACGGTACAATGTTGTCCGTTTCGTCGTCGCAACCATCAGTGTAGTCCCATCCACTGGTCATCGGGGTTGATGGTGAGTCAGCATACGTAACAATGCCTTTGATATCGTCAGAGTTATCGTTCTCAGAACAAGCTGCCTGTGGGATTGCTCTGATCCAGAAATCATCTGCCACCGAAGCTCTGTTACGACATAAGTTAGCACGTTACGTAGAAGAAACATACAGGACGGGTTGAAGGAAACCTACTGGTCTGCCGTTACTACGATATCATACCGTTGGCCTTTCACAACGATTATCAGTAACGCTTCATAATCACTATCAGAGTGTCAATGGCTTACCCATGCCGATGTTGAGTATGGTCGTGTTATAGGGCTCAATGGGAACAAGATCAGAGGCAATGACTGTCATCGTGTGATTGTCGATGGAAAACTTGAAGTGGGAATCAACAGCACCGTTGACAAGCCTCATGCGGTACGATGTTCCGGAAGTGAAAGATACATTGAACCTGGAACCACCATCGCCATAGACGTTAGTACCGTTAATGAGCCCAGTGTCTAATGTTGGCGGGCCAGAGGTTTCGGCCTCAGTGTATAGCTGATCGACTGTCGAGTGATCCCAGTCCGATAGCATGATTATCCCAAGGTCTTCATCGTAGTTGGCAGTCGCAGGGCCATTGATGACTATACCGCCAGCAATGCCCTCCCAAGCTTGCAAAGCGAAGTGTGAGTGATACCACGTGCTGCCGTATTGCTCCGCGCGCCACGTGTAAGTGATTGTCTCACCCGGAGCTGTAGGACACTGAGTTATGGAGCTAACACCATCGTTCTGGTTTGTGTAATTCTGACGAATCCCGTGAAAATGAAGGGCTATTTACGGCGATGTTAGCGACGCGCTTGTTCTAGATGTGTTCAAGCGAAATTCCAGAAAAGATTTCAAGCACGGCATTAAGTGTCGAGGTTAGGGAGAACAAAAAAGACTGTTACTAACAGGTACCGTTATTAGAAGTTGTCAAGGAGTTGATGACATGTACGACCACAGTGTCACCCCAGTCAGCGAAGATTGTAGGTCCAGGTATAGAGCCCTGAAATTGAAATATCAGTAGGGACATGGGCCATCAGTTGAGGAAATCCTGGGGCTTCTTATATGAAAGGATGACAGACACTGGCATGGCTTACATTGACAGCCATGGCTGAGCGAGAAACACCATCTGGGGCAACAGTCACATCGGTCAACTCAAACCAATATTCTCTCGTCACTCCAGTATCAGGGACTTCTGATGCGTAATCGGTGTCGATAGAGTAGTCACACCACTCAGACCGAGTCAGTGCTGTATTGCCTGAGCATGAGGCTCGAGGCTTTGGATCTGCTGATGGAGAGAAGGGTGAGGCTATGACTAGACCAGCCAGAAACGAAAGCGCAACGAAATCTGGCAGTCGAGGGAGCATCGTCGTGATGACTGCTCTGTAGTGGTAGTAGGCCGTTTGGAGAGTATGTTCGAAAAAGGATGACTTTGGATCAGACGAGAGATGACAGAGCTGATATGATTCTGCTTGAAAACATGATCCCTCAGCACGAATGCGAACATCATATAAATAAGTGAATACAGAGCAGCTGCCCCCTTAGGTATCCGACATCATGATAGTGCCCCTAAAGCTCGCATTAGTATGGCTTCATTGGGAATAGAATCGCTTGCACAGCCGGCCTACGCTCTCATGACGACGCCCTTCTTTCTCTAGGAGATGTTTACGCGTACTAGAGGGCCCACCCGCGGTGTCTCTGTTCACCGTGCTTAGAAAGCCGCAAAATCATAAGAGACGTCTATAATCTGGGACAGGTAATGCCGTACTAAATCAGCAAAATCAACTTATTGCTATGTTCAATATTTACGTTGTGAAAATTGGGGGGATGGGAGCTGGATGGACTTACATTATAATTTCAAATGACTAAATACGTAAAGCCTCCTTGAAAATCTATTCAATATTTATCATGTTATAACGTCTTACTTATTTCTGGTTCAACATAGAAATGAGCTAATTTACGCAGTTTACGCATACCACTAGGTTATTATTTTGAAGTAGTTGAATTAATACTTAACATATTTTAGCGAGATACTACACAGGCTTATCTTATTGAAAAAAATAGACCTTTAAGAAGCATTTATTTTGATTATCTTTCAGTAACGTACATGTTAAACTTCAAACTGGCAAGTGCATAGTATATGGATAAGTTACCATTCAAAGTGTCCCACAACTCTTAGACATTGTCCCAGGATATTGGCGCTCTGGTTGCAGCGAAGAGGGACCATCACGGGCGGGTCCTCTTACATAGACCTTCAGGCGCAGATGATGCGGTATTGTGAAGGATCCGTCCGTGGCTCAGCGGGCAACGTGATGGTGATGGGTTTGCATGAAACTATCCCCACGTACCGACAATCTGACCCGCCCCGCTATCGAAACAGTATTGCTTAAGTGTCGTGTTTCTTCTAAAAATGGAACTGCCCCTGTGACTGAAACCCTGATATTGCAGTTGTTGATCTGCCGGGAGTGCCTTGCATTGGATACTCAAGTATGCACTTGCGCCTCCACTTGCCGTCATGATGGCTTCGTGGATTCGCCGAAGATGGCACTTTTGTGGGACGCTTCTGCAAAGGCTCCATACCCCTATCTAGATGCTCGATAATGACTGAAACAAGCATTGCCTCATATTACATTACCGGGCTGTCGGTGTTGTTATCAACCCTAGTGGTCAATCATGTGTAGTATTACCCCTGGAAGCTTGCGAAACTTTTCCCGAGTGTCCGTTAAGCCGCACGGTTCTCCTTAGCTGTCATCCGATCAGGGACTAGCAATGGGGTCCCCCCACAACCCGACAAGAGGCCGCATCATCACTTCAACGGTTATCGCACATGGGGCTGAGGGCGTCGCGGTGTAATAGTCGTGTTCCCAAGAAGTCTTACGTATGTGCTTAACGATTGGGGCTTAGGTTCGTGAGGCTATAAGACTACTGCACTTCTCTGGCGGCACCTAGTAACCACCGCTCTTCGTGTAAGTTGAGTGCTTCTTCATGTTATTTACGGTTGAAAGGCGTAATATAATTACACGGAGTTTACCGCTCTCTCTCGACTACATAATCCTGCCTGCTGCTGCTATCATTGCACGTACTAAGCACCATCGCCTTCGCACAACGAATTCGTATTAAAACTTACCGATCACTCATCTTAAAATGCATATTCCATCCTACCTTTCACTCTTTGTGTTGCCAGCGGTTTCCACTGCGTCACCACACGCCATGAAGCGTGCGCCGCCCACATCATTCAGTCTTTTTGCCTATGGCACTGGTATCGGCGGCTTCCCTCTATTCTCGGACGGCAGTAAGAGACCTCCAAGAGCCTTGAGCTCGGAGCCATTTTAACTTGTTCACAGAAACGGCTTACGTGGGCAATAGCACACAGCTGAATGACACGGACTCGGCGGTTGTGGTCTGTACGTTATCTCTATTAGCACGATATTAGTCACTGCCTTGTCTCTCGTCGCTAACGAGTAGAAAGTCACGGTCGGTACGGATAACTCCCTCATGGGAAGTCCTAATACTACTAGTTTGACCTCGACCCCTTCTTGGTCCAACACTACCTTCTATGTCCCGAGTCCCGGATCCTCATCTCACACCATTGGGTTCACAAACTCAACGCCACCAAACAATGTGACTTCTACTGGATTCATCTTTTATGGCCAGGTTGTCCTTCACGAGAGCGACGAATTTGGACTTGAATCTCAGTGGTATGCAATTCCCACTAACACTAAGAACGTGTGGTCTCTCGAATGGAGCACAACGAGCAATGAAACTAGTAACGACGGGGTTTTGGTTACTTTGAAGACTACACCTCCCACAACACCCGCGCAGACAGAGTGAGAGAAGCCATGCTTGGCACTAGCAGACTCATTGCTATGTTACCTCGTTCCCTAGAACCTGTCTGTTACGTCATGAGTATATTCGTTTCTTTCCTGAAATTTGGTGTCGACAGTTTTTGAACCGTTCTCGTGTTTAGTAGGAGGGTTCATCAACCTGAGGATGTTTGGAGCAGCTAGCTATGGTTGTGCTAATCCAACATAATATAAGTTCCGCCCAGAATGAGATCTGCACGGAGAGCATACACAAGTCTAAAAAATGACGTGATTTCGAAATATACGTGTACCTATGCTTAGGGTACCTACTGGTGCCTACGTGACAAAACATTATTTAAAACTGCTAATTAGGAATCAAAAGGTGGTCTCAAGCAATGCATCCGGGTGAACCGAAAGGCTTGAGCAACACGTATAAGGGTTAAAACCCTTGCTAGATAGTAATTTTGTACCTAATATGCATACTATCCATGCCGCTCACACTAGCTATCCAAAAGATTATTCACTGCCTTAAAGTCCATATGAGAGCTGATCTCATAATCCATCTGAGGTGTAAGTGAAGTTGGAAGACGGTGTATTATGAGCGTCAAATTTCTATTCGGCCCATCAGTGGGTACTCGCCAGTCTAGATAGCACCTAAACTAGGTTACAAGGGCCCGACTACGCCGCCTCTTCATCGAAGCGGGCTTCCAAGATCTCGCCACTCAGCTGCTCGTGCTAGAGGCGTTGAGGGCGGCCCAAGTGATCGAGGCCTCTCTTCTCCAGACTGTTCGTATAAGAAATGGTGAAACGCGTACCCGTGAGATCCTCCCGGGCGGTAAGATCCATAAGTTCATGGCGGGGATGTTTAAAGCGGAAGATGGGCACATGGGGGTGAAGGTGCTACTCGTCGCGAGCGCCGAGTCGGTGATCTGCGCTGGCATAGCCAATAAACGCCAAGTTACCAAAGATTTAGTTCAATCCGTGGCTGATCAGTCGCTCACGTATTATCTGAAATCGATCTCATAAAGTTCCCTTTCAGTGAAGACGGATAGCTCGATCGCATCAAGCCCCGAATTCAGCCATGTGGCCGACGAGCGCGCAAACCACCCAAGGCCCTTAGCCGCGGCGTAAAGGCCTTTACCTTTTGTGGCATGGCCTATAGTTATCACCGAGTCAACAAGTCCAACGACGCAGTTGTAGGCCCTCCATGCGCTTTCGTCATCTGTGACGCATCCTTGGATGGCTGATATCGTACTAGCAACTGTTAACAGTGTTCCGCGTACTTCGGCTGCGGTGGCCCAGATAATCCCTGCGAACCAAGCGAGAACAGGAGGGATATCGGTTCGAGGGCTAGTGCTATTGGAGATAGTGAGATCACTAACAATGGTACTGCTGGTTTTATACAGTGCCACTTCGGTGGTGAAAGCTGACGCGGCATGTTTCTCATCCGTCAAGTTGACGTACAACCTATTCTATGTCCCCTTGAGACCCGAGAAGGCGTGCTTAGTCTCAAAGTCGAAATGGTCGGGTTTCCACATAGACGAGTTGATGACGGCCAATGCAGAGGGGTTGACGCCTTAGGTATAAGCCGCAGCGTTGCAGGTTCTTAGGCTACCTAGAGCGACTAGCAGTCCGGGAAGAAAGCAAAAGCCGCCCATTTTTGTGCACGCTTTTCGGTAGTATATTATTTGTTCATAGTGTCGCTGTCGCGAGAGAGGAAGTAAGTCTTCGCTGCTACAGTAGTCGCTAACAGAACGATAGATCAGGCAGAAGGCGGACAGTACAAACCAAAGTATAGGAGGATTATCACTATGGACAGGTCAATCTCGAGTGAGAGGCATAGCTAAAAAGGAATATTTTAACATTTCTTTCACTTGTACAATATTTAAACGCACAATTAGTGCTTGTGAAGAAGCATTGATCTTGTTGGAAAAATGATAAATCGATGAGATTGCTTGTGGCATGGATGCCTAGGATCGCTAAATAAAGTACTAACAATAAAATACGAAGCTTTAACGCCGCTTAACAATATAATGAGAGATAAAGCCCTAGATTAAATGTTCTTATTACGGTGAGGGTGGTGTTATAGTATATAACCTAGGGAATAACCTTACTTTTTATTTAATACTTACTAGTTTTTATTAACACGTGTAAAATACTTTTAAGTTTGAATTTTAAAGTTATTTATTTAATATATTAGCTTTATTTTATTTTAATAAAGTTTATATTTTATAATTAGTTGTTATATTATTTTATATAAATAAATAAATAAAAAGTAAATTATAAAAACTTAAAAAATAACTTATTTATCTTTAATTAGCTTATTAAACAATTAAAAACCACTGAGTTTTTAAATTTTAGTTTATTAATAAATTAATATTAACATTAACATTTAATTAAAATTACATTTATAAATAAAGTTAATAATTTAGTTTTAAGCTTTTTTATTTAGTTTAATTTTAGTTTTTATATTAATTAAATTAATTAAAAAACCTAAGAAAATTATTATTATTATAATTATTTTTCATTAATATTTATTTATATATATAGTTTTATTATATTATTAAACTTTTTTTTAAATTTATTAATAATATTAATTATTTATTTTATTTTATTTCTTTATAAGTTATATATATAAAACCAGCTTAATATTACAAGCAATAATTTAAGCTACAATTATTTTTTAAAATTTAATTTATTATTTTAGTAAGTTATTATCAGCAATTTCTTTTAATTTCTTTATTTTTATGTTAAATTTAATAATATAATGTTTAAAGAAACAATAAAAAATAACTAACTTATATAGTTTATAACTATAAAACCATTAAAATACATGAAAAATAAAGTTTAAAACTAAAAATAATAACAACTTAAATTAAAAAACAACTTTTAAAAAACATAAAAAAACAACATTAATTAATAATCATTATAAGTTAATATAAAGCTTAACTTTTAAGTTATAAGTAAGTTTATATAATTATTAAAACTATAATTAACTTAATTATTATTATATATAACTTTACTTAAAAGCAGTTATAACAGTAAAGTGGGTTATAGCACGCTGTGAATTAGTTATAACACAAGTGCTACGCTTCGTAAAAACTACGGAAAAAGTTACTATAATCTAAAAACATATAATAACTAAGCGAGCATAGAAACTAGTGTAAAAAACTTAAACTTAAAATAATATATTATTAGAAACATTAACACTAAGTTTACTAGTAGTTACTGTATATACTCTTCTCCGCTTCCTTGATTAATTAACTTATTTCTCCGTTAAAGCAGCTTTTTCATATTTTTTTAACTTGTTGTTTAGTTTATAAATATTATTTAACTATTATTAAAATATTATATTATATTGTTTATTATATATAAACTAAATGTTTATATATATTAAAATATAATTTAGCTTTAAATAAAATATATATTTTTTATAAACTATTTAACTTAATTATTTATACTGATCTGGGGAAAAGAACACTTGTAGTGTAGAACATAGTAGCGGTAGTATCTTTAGTTACTGCTTTCTTATTTAGATTAAAGAGGGGGAGCTAGAAGTTAAAGACTTTATTTAGATATGTGGACTTAGTGAATCTAGCAGTAGTAAATTAAGCAATGTATTAATTAATGCGAACGTATTTAAAAGGGATATACTTGGATTAGTTTAGGGCTTATATAGTAAATGATTTATAACTTAATAAAAGATTTAAATTTTATACTAAAGTATGCGTGTTTTAAAAATCTGCCTGTATGTAAAAAAAACGCGAAAAACGAAAAAATATATAAATAATCGATTTAATCTTTAAACGTTAGTTATATAACCGAACTTTTTATTTTAAATTAATTACTTTTTTATTACGATATAAACGTTTTTATATATCGTAATAATATAAACTTTATATATATTTATTTATTAAAAACTTTTTAATCCGTTTTTTTTTCTGCTATTTTTTTAGTTTTTTTAGCTTTAGCTTTATTATGTTTTTTAGTTAAACGTAAACGTTATATTTTTCGGTTTAGTAGCTTAATTATATTTATTATATTAATTACTGCATATTTTTAATTTAAATCTGTTTATTTTTATTAGTTTCATAAATATTATAATTAAAATTAAATAATAAGGTTTTTATATATATTGTTTGTTTATTAGTACAGTATAAATATAATTATTTGCTAAGTATGTTTAGCGCGTGTGTAGCTTTTTTTAATAAGTATAAACTGTTTTATAATATTAAATATTTAATTATATATAATTTTATATTTATATTTATATTTAAGGTTTAGTATTTTTTTTTAATATAAAGCCAAGATAGTAATATTTCTTTTAATTTTAACTATAATCTAGTAATTTATTAACGTGTAAAACTTATAAAGTTTTTAATTATTATTATTTATTAATTAAGAGCTTTTTTTTATTTTTTTATAATTAGCTTGTTATTTATAAAATAAACTTAATAAAATTATAAATAAAAAAATAAACTTAAAAAAATACTTACTAACTATAATTAAAGCTATTAAATTATTAAAATATTTTATTTATATAATTTATACTTAAAATATTAATATTAATACTATTATAAGCTATTTTAAATAATCGTGTAGTTTTTTACGCACGTTATTTTTACTTAAATTTAATAGTGTTAATATAATATGCTTTACGTTTTATAAGCATAAAAAAAACAAGAAACTAATAATTAAAAAAATCTTAATTATTAAGGTTTATGTTTATATATATAATAAATAAGTATAATTTATACTTTTTTTTATTAATGTTTTAAATAATATTATTATAAAAATAAAGCTATAAAGTAAACTTATTAATTAATAAAGCTGTAATATACTTGATTTATATAAAATATAAGTATTTATTATTTTATATAAAACATATAGTTTTTATAACTAAATTAATATATATATTATTTAGCTAAACGTCTTTTTTATATTATTAGAAGCTTTTAATAAATTTTATACTAATAGTACTTTATTATTTTTATAACTATATTATTATAAAGCGTATTTAATTTTATATAATTTAACTAGCTGTATAATAATGCTAGCTTATATTATTTAATTTTATAAGCTTAAAAATTATATAGAGTAATAAGCATATAAGTAAAGAACAGAAAGTTAAAAGCAAGTTTTTTATATTGTATGTTTGTATTAATAATTTTTCGATTTTAGCTGTAAAAGTAATATAAAATAATTAAAATTAGAATATATTATTTAAAAAAAATATAAGAATTCTTTTATTTTTAAGCTTACTGTTTTTATTATATTGTTTTATTATAACTTTAAAATAGTAATTATAGCTTAATATAAAACTAGCGTAAAAAAAATAAAAAGAAAACTTTTAATTAAAATATATATAAATAAAATATTATATAGTTAGTAAAAAAAAAAAATTTTTATATATAAGTTAGTATTAAAAATAGTTAAGTTATAAAATTTATAAAGTAGATTATTTATATAAGTAAATTATAAAGTTAGTAATTATGCTTTTTTTTTAAGAACTTTATAATTATTATTTATTAATAAATTAATAGGTACTGTTTTAATTAAGTGCTTTTTTTTTTATAAAAAGTTAGTTTATTTATAATTTAGTTTAAATTTTAAAAATTTTATATTTTTAGTAATTTTTACTATTTTAATATTATTATTACTTTTATTATAATATTATAGCTTAATTATTACGTAAAGTTTTTAAAAAAAGTGTAAAAAGTTTATAGTATAATAATTAAAATAGTTTTTTTTATATTATTTTATTAAAGTTTTTTTTTTTAATACTAATATTTCTTGTAGTTATATTAAATCGTTAACTATATTTTAATATAATATTATTATATTTTTAGTTAATATATTTAATATATATTTATTTACTAGTATTTTTAATTTTTTAAGTTATTTTTTTACTTTTAGTTGTAAATTTTTAGTTAATTATTATAATATAATACTATTTAATAGTTTTTATATAATTTTTAGTTTTTATACTAATAATTAGTTTTTGTTTTATAATTTTAAAATTATAAATATTAAGTTTAATAAAAACATGATTAAATTTTTCTTTAAATATAATATTTTTTATAAAAATTATATTTTTACGAAATTTTATATTATAAGTTAATTTTGCGCTTTTTATTTTTTAGTGTTGTTTAATTCGTTTTAAATATTTAAATATATTATAATTTATAGTTTTTAAAAATTAAAACTAAGCTGTTATTTTTAATAGAAAATTATAAATATATTATAATTTTTTTTTAAAGCTTAAATATAGTTTAATATATATAATAAAATAAGGATAATAAAAAATCGTACATTTTAACCGCTTTATATTAAACTTAATTATAAAAGTCTGTTTAGAAAATATATAAATTAGTTTAATTAAGATCTATAAAATTTTATTAAGCTATTTGTTTAGTTATATAGAATTAAAAACAAGATTTTATGTTATAATTATAAAAAATAATATATAAATACTAAAAATAATAATTATATTAGTATATAGTTATTTTTTAACTGCTAATTAATTTTAAAAAC
>JAJKLI010000070.1:0-65848 GCA_023159215.1 Xylariaceae sp. AK1471 | reverse complement strand
CTAAATATAAATCTTATATTATTTATTAGTTATAAAGCTTTTAAGCGTTTTTTTAAAAAAAAAATATTTTATTTAAGTAAAAGGATAATTAAAAAAATACTGTTAAAATTATTAAAAAAAAGCTTATAATAGCGCTATTGTTTATTTTAATATTTTATATAAAAAAAGCTAATTAGATATTTTTAAGAACTAATATTTTAAAAATAAAATAAAAAATAGAACTATTATAAATAATTAATAAAAATTTAAAACTTATTAAGTATAAATTAAATATTTAATAAAATATAAAGCTTAATTATTATATAATTAAATTAGAATGTTTTATAGTTATAAAGTCTTTTCGAAAAATAAGAAATATATTATATAGTATGCATTTTATTCTAAAAACTAATATAAAAGTTTTAATTTATTAATTAAATAATAGTTTTACTAGTTTTTTTAAAGCTAGCTTAACTTAATAAGTTGTATATATTAAAATATTTAATTTTAAAATTTACTATTTATTAAGTAAAAAAAAATATAATAATTAATATATTATCGCGTAAACTTAAAGAACTATTAAATATTATTAATAATTAATAAGAAAAAAATATAAAAACTTTTATTAAAGCTTAAATTAATGCTTTATTTTATAATTTCGATAATAAAAATAATAAAGCGATTTTAATATTTAACTTTATAATAAAAAAGATTTAAAAAAAGGTATTTTTTTAGCTAATAATAAACTAAACTAAATATTTATAAAAGATTAAACGTTTTTTTGTTATATTAAAACTTTTAAGCAGATTATAAAATATTATAAGCAAGAAAAAACAGAACTTTAAAAATATATGTTTTAAGTTCTGCTTTTTAAATAGTATTTTATAAAAAAAGCTTAAAAAGCAGTATATACAGCAAAAAATAATTAATATAACGTTTTAAAAAAAGATCTTGCTTAATAAGTACTACTTAAAACTTAAGCATTAAAAACGTAAATTAATATATTATTAACTAGTAGTTTTTTACTAGTAGTATAATATATATAAAAATATAAAAAACGCTATTATATTTTGCAGTTTTTATTAAAAATTGTTTAATTAAGTAAAAACTAATTATATATTATTATTTAAATTATTAAATATTTTAACGATTTAAGTTATAAATATTTAATATATATTAATATAAAATAAAAAAAAAGCTATTATTAAAATAAAATATAATATATACAGTTATTTAAAAGCTAAAACGATTAATTAAGCTTTATTTTTATTAATAGTAGCTTTTATTAAAAAGCGAATTATTTACTAGTATAGCTTTTTACTTAAAATTAAATATAACAATAGCTTAAAAAATAAAGAAAAGCTTATTAAAGCAAGCAAAAACCTTAATATTTTTATTAATTAAAGCTTTATATATTATTTACAAAAATAAAAATTAATAAAAGCTAGTTATATTTTATTTAAAAATAGTTTAATAAAAACTATTAATAGTACTAGTAAGCGATAAACTAAAAAGTTAAATATGCTTATATAAGCTAATAAAATATTAACAAAAAAATATAAATGTTTATTTTATAAAATAGTTTATAAAAAAGCGCTTATTTTTCTGATTAAAATATTAATACTTTTATAAAATGTTATTAATTAAAAAAGTATTAAAAATAAGAAAGATTTTATTTTAGCCTGCTTTAAAATAATAAAAAAACAATTAGAAAATATTAATAGTATTACCTAGTAAATTATTAAACTAAAATAATAAGTTACTAATAAAACTAATTAACATTTTATTTATAAAATCTAAATATAATTATTAATAAAAAATAACTTAGTATTTTTATATAATACTTTAAAATATATTAACAAGTTTTTAAATATTAAACTTTAATATAAATAGATTAGCTTATATATTATTTTTAATAAACTATAATTTTTAGTATATTATTTATTTAAACTTAATAAAGTTTTTTTTAAAAGTACTTTTTTATTATATAAATTAAAAAAGTTTATTTAAAATAATAAAAAATATTAGTTTTTAATTAATAAAGCTTACAATATAATAAAATATTTCTTATTTTATAACTTAAAAAAAAGAAAGGAAAAAAGTTAAAACTAATCTTAATAATTAAAATAATATTACTAAATTATTTTAAAATTAAAAACCTAAGAAAATAATTAAGCTAGAAAAAAACTAGCAAGTAGTAAATAATAAAATGCTTGATTTAAATATTAAAATTTAAATCCTAGTAAAAAAAAATAGATATAATATTATTAAAAAATAATTTAATAAATATATTTTTTTATTAATATTTTCTATATTTTTTTATTAATTTTAATATTTTTTATATTAAATTAATAAAATAAAAGGTATAAAGTTATAATTTTTATATAAAATTATATATATATATAAAAATGTTTTTTTTATATTATTTTAATTTATTATATATTAATTAAAGAATTTTTTTATAAAGCTATATATTTATATAACTTTATTAAAAACTATACTAAATTTTATATACTACTATTTTTAAATCTTAATATTTAGTTTAAAATTTAGCTTTAAAAGCTTTATTATATATTTATAAAATATTATTATAATATATTTATTAGTAAATTATTATAGTTATAGGTTATATATTTGAAATAAAATAAAAATCGTATATATTAAAAGTATAAAATTAAGCGTATTTATTAGTAAATTTAGATTTTATGTTAAAATTATACTTATACGTTTAAATAATAGTATAATAATTATTATAAATAGATTTAAACGTTTTTAGGATTAATTAATAGCTAAAAAATAGCTATATATTAGTATAGTTATTATTTTTAGTATTTATATATTGTTTTTTATAGCTATAGTATAAAATTTTGTTTTTAATTTTATATAATTAAATAAATAGCTCGGTAAGATTTTATAGATTCTAATTAAACTAATTTATATATTTTTTAAATAAACTTTTATAATTAAGTTTAATATAAAACAGCTAAAATATACAATTTTTTATTCTTTTTATTTTATTATATATATTAAACTATATTTAAGCTTTAAAAAAAAACTATAATATATTTATAATTTTTTATTAAAAATAATAACTTAATTTTAACTTATAAAAGCTATAGATTATAACGTGCTTAAGTATTTAAAGCGAATTAAGCAAAACTAAAAAGTAAAAAGCGCAAAATTAACTTATAATATAAAGTTTTATAAAAATATAACCTTTATAAAAAATATTATATTTAAAAAAAAACTTGATTATATTTTTATTAAACTTAATGTTTACAATATTATATTATAAAAGCTGATTATTAATATAAAAACTAAAAATTATATAAGAACTATTAAACAGTACTATACTATAGTAACTAATTAAACATTTGTAGCTAAAAGCGAAAAAAGCTTATTTATTAGTATTTTAATTAAAAAAGTAAAATAAAAATATATTAAAAAAATAATTTAAAAAACTATAAGTACTAATAAATATATATATACTAGATATATTAACTAAAAATATAATAATAGCGCGTTAAAATATAGTTAGCAATTTAATATAACTATAAAAAATATTATAATTAAACTATAATAAAATAATATAAAAAAACCTATTTTAATTATTATACTATAAACTTTTTATAGTTTTTTTAAAAGCTTTACGTAATAATTAAGCTATATTATTATTATAAAAGTAATAATAGTGCTAAAATAGTAAAAATTATTAAAAGTATAAAAATTTTAAAATTTAAGCTAAATTATAGAAGAACTAACTTTTTATAAAAAAAAAGCACTTAATTAAAATAGTGCTTATTAGTTTATTAATAAATAATAGTTATAAAGTTTTTAAAAAAAAAAAGCGTGATTACTAATTTTATAATTTTCTTATATAATTGTTTTATTTTATAGATTTTATAACTTAATTATTTTTAATACTATTTCTTATATAGAATTTTTTTTATTTTTATTAACTATATAATATTCCGTTTGTATTTTATTTTAATTAAAAAATTCTTATTTTTTTTTTTATATTAGTTTTATATAAACTTATAATTATTATTATAAAGTTATAATAAAATAACGTAATAAAAATAACAAGTTTAAAAATAAAAAAATTTTAATATTTTTATTAAATAATATATTTTAATTCTAGTTATTTTATATTGTTTTTATAGTTAAAATTAAAAAATTACTAGTATAAGCTTATAACGTTAAAAACTTATTTTTTATTTTTTATTTTCCGCTTGTACGTTTATTACTTTATATAATCTTTAAGCTTATAAATATAAGTAATATAAGTATATATTAATATTAAACTAAACTAATTATATAAGATTAAATATGCTTTATAATAATATATATATAAAACTAGTTAAATAATATTAGTATAAGATTTATTAAAAGTTTTTAACAATATAAAAAAAACGTTTAGTTTAACGATATATATATTAATTTAACTATATAAGTTATATGTTTTATATAAGATAATATATACTTTAAGTTTATATAAATTAAAAAAATAATAGTTTTATTAATTAATAAGTTTTTTATACAGTTTTATTTTTATAAAAATATTACTTAAAATATTAATAAAAAAAAACATAAGTTATATTTATTTGTTATAAATATAACTATAGATTTTATTAATAAGGATTTTTTTAATTACTAGTTTCTTGTTTTTTTCGCGCTTATAATACATAAAATATATTATATTAATATTATTAAGTTTAAACGAGAAAAGCGCGCATAAAAAACTGCACGTTTATTTTAAATAGTTTATAATAACGTAAACATTAATATTTTAAGTATAAATTATATAATTAAAATGTTTTAGTAAACCGATAGCTTTAATTATAATTAGTGGGTATTTTTTTAAGTTTATTTTTTTGTTTACGATTTTATTAAGTTCGTTTTATAAACGATAAGCTGATCGAAAAAAGAAAAAAAAAAGTTTTTAATTACTAGATAATAATAGTTAAAAACTTTATAAGCTTTATATACTAATAAATTGTTAAATTATAGCTAAAGTTAGAAAAAGTAGTATTATTTTAATTTTATACTAAAAAGAAAATATTAAAGCTTAAATATAAGTATAAACATAAAGTTATATATAATTAAATACTTAATATTATAAAATAACTTATATTTATTAAATAAAGTTATATATATACTAAATATGCTTAGTAAATAATTATATTTATACTGTATTAATAAATAGGCGATATATATAAAAATCTTACTATTTAACTTTAATTATAATATTTACAAAACTTGCAAAAATAAGTAAATTTAAATTAAAAATATATAGCAGTTAATATAGTTAGTATAGTTAAACTGCTTAATTAAAAAATGTAATGTTTACGTTTAGTTAAAAAGTGTAATAAAGCTAAAACTAAAAAAGCTAAAAAAATAGCAGAAAAAAAAAAAAACGGATTAAAAAGTTTTTAATAAATAGATATATATAGGGTTTATATTATTATAATATATAAAAGTGTTTATATTATAATAAAAAAGCGACTAATTTAAAATAAGGAAGTTTAGTTATATAATTAGTATTTAAGGGTTAGGTTAATTAATTGTGTATTTCTTTGTTTTTCGCGTTTTTTTTATATATGTGTAGATTTCTAAGCTATATATACTTTAGTATAGAATTTAAGTTTTTTGTTAAGTTGTAAATTATTCTCTATATAAGCCCTAGGCTAATTCAAGTGTGTTTTTTTTAAATACGTTCGTATTAATTAATATATTGCCTAATTCGCTACTGCTAGATTTGCTAAGTCTATATATCTAGGTAAAGTCTTTAATTTCTATCTTCTTCTTTTTAGTCCGAATAGGGAGGCAGTAACTTAGAATACTACTGCTACTATGTTCCGTACTGTGGGTGTTTTTTTCCTTAGATTAATACTATTATTAACACTATTAATATTATAAGTATAAAGTTAACTTTAATAACTATTTTTTATTTTTTTATTTTTTTTACGTTATAGTTTTTAATTATATAATATTAAACTATTTTTAATAAACTAAATATAATATAACATTTAAAACAAGTTATAGCTAGTAAATTTTAAAAAACGTTTTTATTTTATTTATTTTTAGCAATAATTTTGTTACTATATATAAAATAAATATTAATATTATTAATAATTTTACTAGTTTTAATAGTTATATAGTTATTACTGCTTATTTTATTTTCGTTTTTATTAAAATAAAAATACTTGTTAATAACTAAAGCTTTTATTTTATTAGCTATATTTAGTTTTATATTTTATACTATTTTTTTATTAAAATAAGTTTAAAAACTATTATTATATTATTTATATTATTTAAATTTTTAATATTATAACTATTATTATTTTCTATTATCGCGATTTTAATATAAATTATAAAATAATCTTATTTTTAAACGTTATCTTTATTAGAATTCACGTTTTAACATTTTTTAAAAACAGGATTTTAGTATATTTTTACTTTATAATTTTATTTAGCTTTACTATTAATAAAAAAAGCAAAATTCTTAACGTTTTTAAAAGTATTATTAATTTAAATCTTATTTTTTATTTTAATTAAAGTTTTAACTATATTATTAACTTTTATTAAACTAGTTCGTATTAATATTAACATTATTATTATTATTATTATTATTATCCTAATTAAAATAATTATTTTTTAGTTTAGCTATTATTATTTTAAATACTGATTCTTAAAATAAAAATAACTGTTTTTTTTTAATATATTTAAATATTTAACTACTATTTAATTGTTTAGTTTTAATATTAACTTTTATAGTTTTATTAATATTATATTTTATAACTTAATAAAGTATTATTATTTTTTTATTATTTTAAGCTTTAATATACTTAAAAACGTTTATAGCATATATTTTAATTAATTTATTAAACGTTATATTTTTTATAATATATTTATTATTTTTAAACTATTTTTTTACTATATTAAGTTAAATATTAAACTTTTTTACTATATTTATTATAAATATAATTATTATTACTTTTTAACTTTTTATATTTTTTAATAAAAACTATTAAAACTATTACTATAATACTTTTTTTAAGTAGTATTTATTTTTTATTTATTATAATATTAGCTTTATTAAACGTAGTTATTTAATTTTAAATATATTATATTTATAAATAAGCATTTATATATATAATAATTTTTTTATTATAAAAAATAGCTTAACTGCTGCTTTTTTTTATAAAAACGTTTAGCTAGAAATATTTAATATCGGAAAATTTTTATGTAAATTTTACTAGTTTAAATATTAAAACTAGCTTAAAATTAGTTAAAATTAATAAATTTATATTTAATCGCGTTTTTAGTTTTAAGTTAGTAATAACTATAATTAACGTTAAAATTTATTATAAAAAAGTTATATTAACGTTAATTACAGTAACTTTTTTAAAATTTTTAATTTTATTTTGTTTTAATAGTTATAATTTATAGCTTTTTTTTTAGCTTTTTTATAAAGTTATTATTAAAGTTAATAATTTTTACTAGTATATAAAATTTTTTAATATGTAAAATATTAAAAATGTTCTAGTTTTATTATTAAAAATAGCTTTTAAAGTTTAATAAGTATTCTTATTAAAAAATTTATTGAGTTTTCTGCTAAAAATTATAGCTTTAATAATTTTAAAAGTATTTTTAAAATAAACTAAAAATTAGTTTAAGTTAATAATTTAATCTTTAAAATATAGTTATATTATAAGTTTAAATATTTATATAAATTAGTTAAATAATTTTAATAAAATATTAAATTAAGCGATTTTTTATATTATAAACTTTAATTTTTTTTTTATAAATAATTATATTATAACGTAAATTATAATTAATAAAATTTTAAACTTGTTTAGCTTTTTATAACTATATAATGTTTATTTATACTATTAATTATTATGTTTATTATTATTAAAATACTAGTAACTTTTATTATTATTAACTTAAGGATATTTTTTTTAATTTATAAAAGTATTAAGCTATTTTTACTATTCTCGTTTTTAACGTTACCGTTATTAACTTAAATATTAAAAACTATAATAAATAATCGTAATTTTTAAACATATTTCTTGCTCGTATATAAAATTAATAGTTTATATTTAACTAAATAAACACTACTTATTATAAAATAGTTATAGTTATAAAAAGTATTACAATATATATTATAGTAAGCAATATTATTAATAAAATTAACTATTTAATATTAAAAAAAAAGTTAAAAATATTTATATTTTTAACTTAATAAATGTTAACTTAACCTAAAAGGTTATAATTTTTAATAGCTTTACTGTTTTTATATTATTTAAATATTAAACGTAAAAATTTTTAAATATTAAAAAAAAAACTACGTTTAATATTAAAAAAGATGGTTTTTTACTGCTTTAAATTAAAGCTTATAAAACAGAAAATAATAAAAGCTTTTTATATAATTAAAAATTTAGTACTAATTTTTATTATTATTAAAAAAATATAGTAAATAATTAAGATTTTTTTTAAAAATCGATTAAAACTATTATTATTAAAATTTATTATATTAAAAAATATAAATATACTAAAAATACTAACTATATAACTTATAAAAATAATATAATTTTAAATATTAGATTTTTTATTGTTTATAATATATACGTTTATAAAAATATTTTATAAAAATATAAAATACTTTTAAAATAATTAAAAATTAACTATTAAATATTTAGCTTTATAGATTTTTTTTTAAAGCTTATAAATATTAAAGCTAATAAAGCTTTAAATAAAATAAATGTTAAAATCGTTAATTTAAAAGCTTAACTTATAATTATATAATATTAATTAAAAAAAAATAAAACGCGTATATTAAAAAGTTAAAATTATTTTAAATTAATTATTTGTATATATAACTAATATTTAATAAGCAAAAAAAAAGCTTTATAACTGTATAGTTTATAAAAATAAAAATAAAAGTATTAAAATGCTTAAAAAAAGTATAGCGTACGAAAAAAACTATTCTAAAAACGAGATAGAATCTAAAAACTGTATTAATATTATAGCACTACTTTTAAAAAAGCTACGACGTTAATTTTCAATAGTAAATGCTAGTTATAGAATATGGTATAAATTAATGGCAGATAGGGCGTGAGGGCATGGGGCGTCAGGGGGTGGTTTAGCTTAACCCTGTTCTTAAGCTTTCCAGCTCTTCTTGGTATTTGCGAAAGGGATGTTGGGTGAGATCTAGTATATGACCCCTTCAATAAGTAGGCATCTCGGACTGCTCATTGTACGTTATACCGCTCTGCAACACCCCTTTAGTTATTTACTGCCGCGGGGAGCGAAAGCTGCGTGAGATTCTCGGTAGAGAGACATGATAAGAAGCAAGGCCTTGCGTTTAGCGGTAGAGGCGCGGCACGAAAGGACCGGAATGTGAGCTTCAAGGGAATCTAGGCTTGAAAACGGAGCTACCGCGACGATGTGTTTGTTGATATGCAGCGCCAGCAAGCGCACGTCAAAGGAACGACCTTCAGCACTTGGTCGCAAAGGCCAGTCCCATCGATAGAGCTTATGAAGGGGTGGACGCAGAAGCATTATCTCTAGGGGCCCGCTATGAAGAATTGTCTAGTATGCATGTTATGCTATGCAGAAAAGGCACTGGACATTTGTCGATAGTCGCAACATCTCGCAGGACCGAAGCGTCGCTAGAATCAGGCCGTCGCTAATTTCATCTGCTGTGATTTCGTATCGCTTTCGTGCTCTGACCAGGTCTGCGAAACATTTCTAGCTGAACTCTCAAGCCATCCTGGCTTCGACCTGAGCACCTTTAGCTTGCGGATTCTGTACCGCAATTATAGCCACCTCAACTAGGTCGAGCCGAAGATAGCGGCTTTTGATTATGCCGGAGGGGTCTACATTACATAGTCAGGCATCACGGCTAACGTAGCCGTCCTTACGAACAATGCTGGGTATCCCGGGCTCTTACATCATTTTGTGGGCATTAAAGCCTCCCCCGAGCGAGGAATCGAGCTAAGAGTTTCGGTCACTCACCCCGTCATAGCAGAAGATTAAGACGGCGTTAATATCCAGTCCACAGCATATCCCAGATTTCCATAGGAGGGGACGGGGTTCAGAGGTGTCATTATCCACGGCCTATGTTTGTATATGGGATAAGCAATGAGTGACAGGCGATAGGTTGTATAGGCTCGGTTGAAAGCATTCGACTCGTTCAACTCGTTCAGATTCTTTCAATAATCCGGCTTTTGGCGAGAAATTAGGATCGCATCGTTTTTCTCCTTTTAAGCCCAGACTAACTTCTTGTCGCTGATTGCTAATACCGCTATCGACTCAACTATCATCATGTCGATGTTCCCTAATCGCTGTCGCCGGGACCCCTTGGACCTCGCCCCCGTTGGCTAATGGAACTCGGCGATGTAGTATTCCCAGGCGTAGATGTATTTAATGAAAGATTCAAGACCATTCCTGGGTACTGCGGATCTAGCTATTCTCAACTGGAATGTCGCTTATTGCGTTATCATGCACTATCTCGTGACCGTTATATCTGACAGCTAGTCTTCTGACCTCCTAGAAATAGCAACATCTCATTGGTTCACTACTACGCGCAAAACATATACAGTACGTTTCTTGCTCGATTTTATCTGTCTAGATAGCTGGCTTCGTATCGCCCGCAAAATCTTCTCCGTCTTCAGGTTGATATGATTCTTTTTGACTTTTGAAGTGCCGTGTCCCAAGCATCGGCATGCATCTGACCGACTGCTATACGCTCCGCGAAGGATTCTTTCCATTCTATCAGCATAACATTGAGCGCCCACGATCTTCTGTAGCCATAGGAGCTCGTGTCAAAGACTTCTTCGTAGTACTGTCTACTGGACATGTACTCCAGTGGCAGGTGATTCTTGGATGCTTCGATGTCTCCGTCTGTGACTTTGTCTTGGTCGCTGCGTGCGAGTAGAACGAGCTCACACTGGAATCTGTTGTGCTCTTTTGTCCACGATTCCGTTAGGCCGTAGAGAGTCCCACAATGGCAGCCTGCTTTGTCGTAGATCCACATGTTGCAATAAAGACTATTTTTGATAAAGGCTGGGAGGCATTTGGCTTCATGGCTAACAGAGACGGGTTTTGGCTTTAATAACGCGTACGCTTCGAGACCCAAGGTGTTTGCTTCGAAAAACAACGTGGCCTGCGGGAAGGCGGCGCCTGCATCAAACCTCGCGGCCCAATGTGAGTCGCTCTTCTGATTCTCTGTAGTGGAGGGTATGAATCCAGAGCCCTGCTTGCAGGTGATTGTGCGAAGACCATGGGAATCCTTGATCGTGAAGCTTTCAACTTCGGTCTGAAGGCTAACGTTCTTGTCTGCGTAGGACCACTGTCGCCACCAATCCCAGTAAATGTTGCCGGACCAGGCCGACCAGCACCAACTAGGCGAAAGGCAATCTATAGGCCGTCTCTCGATGCTAGCCTGAGGTACCCAGAGCAGAGCGAAGGGGAGTATGTTTTCAGGGAGAGCACTCGCGAATGTCCAGCCGAAGATGACTGTCATTTTAGAAAGAATTCCTGCAAAAGCATTCAGAGAATCTGAATGGTATGTCAGCTCCCTTGACGAGTATTTTAGGACTAGCGACGCATAGAGGCGGAATTGGGTTTCCAAGTCGTCAGTAACTCCTTCAAAGGCAGATCTGTGTTCATGACCCTGGACGTGATCCTCCGAACGGCTAACCCGATCACATTGCCAGTACACCTGGTGCTCTGAGACGTACAACTTTCTGTGGGCCAAGATAGCTTCCTGGAAGGTCCACCCTCTTTTCCCCCATACAGTTCTCTGTTGTACGCTGGATATAGATGGTAACCTATTTACCAATTGTAGCGACCCCAGGTCTGCTACTATTTGAAGCATTGGACGAGACCCAGCAACGACTCCAGGGAGTCCAGTATCGGGACCAGGGCTAGTTGTAAGTGCTACAATTGTGAGCAGAGCCTGTCCGAAGATTCGATCCATCCGCGGAATATATTCATTCTTGTAATTGTTATCGTCCTGGATAATGCATAATGCATCGACCCATAGAAACTTCTCCCCAATCCCCCTAACGAGGTTGATGGCATCGCTAATGACACGCGGCAGATGGTTACGGTGGCGTTCTATTGCTCCTTCTTCCTGCAGGGCTGCCAAGTTGTCCTTTGTGGTCGATAGCGTTTTGGTCTTGCCCCAAACGTAGCTTAACGCCACATAGCGGGAGCAACTTGTCATCTTGACGAGTCGCATATGCTCGACATCGATGACCAATAACTCAAACTCATTACGCGAAGTAACTTCTTTTGGACTGCATTGTGAGCCATGGTCATCGATGCAGTTGTTGATCCATGTTCGAACCAAGGCAAAGTCGATCTTTGCTCCTACAAATCGACCGTGCTGTCTTGAAGCGTAAGACAAGCTTGGGTTAATGGATGTCGAATGTAAAGGCACAAGCTGTGCTTGAGTAGTATGATGCCCCGAGATTCCCTTTGGGAGTGTTTGCGATGTGGAATCAAACCACACGTGAAGTGCCGGTGACGATGACTCCTCTTCCCTCCTGCCAAGATAACATATCTCAACTGGGTATTCTCCAGGCTTCCAGTATTCCGTCGCATTGAAGCTTAATGCTCGGATCATGAGCCTACAAAACAAACATTGCTCACCACTAGACAGAATGTCCTGGTACGGTCCGAGCTCTACAGTACCGGGATAATCTTGGTCGGAAAAATACGCCGCGATGTTAATTGATCGACAACGGAAGCAAAGCTCTTGGTTCGTACCGTCAAAAGAGTCCATTACATTCATAGGAGATGTCGAAGAGGAGAGAGTAGAAACCGTACATCTGTTAATTTAATTAATGTGACTCTACTAAGAGGGGTAACTAAATCTAATTTGATGCCATGATCGACATGCAAACTGATAGGGTATCGGAGCTTATGTAAGAAATTTACATAAATGTTGGTTTCTTAGATACCTGAATAATGCCTAATGGAGTCAACAATTCTAAATCGCAATAGAAGGTTCCTTAAAGCAGTGCCGCCTTTAGCCGAGCTTGGCCTAAGTAAAACCCACTTTTGCATAGCCTTATGTATAAAATCTCTCTTAACTTCTAATTCACGTATTACCGTAAATGCTCTGCGAAAAAACAAGTTGCAGCCGTTTAATGGAAAACGGACTTCCTGTTATTAATTGTAAGCTTTTTAGTCACCTATCCAGCAGTAATCCTAGTGTTCCCAAGATCGCTGCAGTTATTAAGACCTATAGAGGTGTTAATAGAATATTAGGAAAAACAGGTTAGTTTGTACATAGGTTCTTTAGTGGGGAGGTGTTTATACACCTAAATGGCTACATTAGGTACCTAGCAAACCTGTCGGATAGAAATGGGGAGCCAAAGGTTACATCCGCACAGCGGAGGGATGGAACTGGCCACAACTAGACGGAGTACGGGCAGAGACCGAAGCGGCCGCTGTCATCTAGGAGACGGGGATCCCGCGGACCCCCGGCAAGCTAGATGCTGCGTGCGACCTCCTGATCGAGTAGCTCACTACTATAGCCAGCCGCTCCACGCCACGCCGCAGAAGACACCGGGCCTGGGAAAAGCGGATGCGCCATGGCAGCGCCCGGAGGTAGCCGACGCGGAAGCAGAGACAAAGCGACGTCACCGCGTGTTTAGGAGCGAGCGTGATGGAGCAAGCTACGAGGCCCTGTCAAGAGCGAATAAAAACCTCTGCCGACAGATCCTGAGAGCCCAGAAGCGCAGCTGGTGGCAGGCAGTAGCGGTGGCCTCGCGGGACTCCAAGAGGCTATGGTGGCTCGCCAAGTGGGCGAGGTCAACTATGGAGGTCCTACCAGGCGCGGTGGCAATCCCACCACTTCACGCCGACCTGGACGGGCCAGTGATAGCCGCTACCCACGAGGAGAAAGCCAGAGTATTGTCTCGCAGGTTCTTCCCAGCACCGCCGGCGGATCTGTCGGATGTCCCCGTAAGGGGGTTCGACTACGACGGAGAGTATCGGTTCGAGATGGAGTGTTGGATGACAGAAGAGGAGATGGCAGCGCTGATCCACTCCCTCCCGTCGTGGAAGGCACCGGGTGACGACCTGCTACCTAACGGGTTCTTAAAAAGCATGCGGTGCGCCGCTGGCAAAGCGCCTAGCGGAGCTCTGTATCGCTGGCTTCGCCCTGGGCTACTACCCAGCGAGGTTCCAGTGCGCTAAATTCGTGGTTATCTCTAAGCCGGGGAAGTTCCTTAAGGTCAAGCAGATGACCGGCGGATGAAGGCCAATCACGCTCATCAACACGGTGGGCAAGGCGCTTGAGAAGGAACTGTGCAACCGAATAACGGAGATGGTGGAACTACACGGCCTACTCCCCGAGGGGCAGATGGGCAACCGAAAAGGCCAGTCTATGGATGTTGCTAGCACGATAGTGGCCGAGTTTGCCCGTGTTGCCATGCAGTAAGGGGGACCTAGCAACTCTGCTACTACTCGACATCCTGGGCATATTCGATACGGTAAACCACGACCGCCTGATCTATATCCCCCAGAAAAACAGGTGCCCCCCGTAGGCAGTAGCTTAGGTACGCTCGCTGTTAGCAGATAGGACAGTGCGAATGGGTTACAACAGCCAGGAGACAGAGCGCATTGCCATACGAGCCGGGGTTCGCCAATTTCGCTGCTCCTCTTCTTGCTATATATCTCAACGCTTTACGAGGAGTGAGTGGCGCATTCGAAGTTAATAGTTATCGGCTTTGCCGATGACACGAACTTGCTGACGACAGACACCGATCCGGCGGAAAATGCGCGGATTTTGGAACGCGCCTGGGTGACCTGCGAATCGTGGGCCCTGCGGTATGGCATGAAGTTCGTACCAAAAAGGGGTGGGTTGGTGCGCTTCTCGGGGGCGCGGGGGATGATCACTACTGGCGTTAAGCTCGCAGGCGCCACGATACAACCTAAAATCGAAGGGATCGCCGAACCTGGCAAGGAGGGCGTACGGTTCCTAGGCGTATTGGTCGACCAGCGGCTAAAGCGGAACTACCACCGGAGAGAGATCTCCAAGAAGCAATCTACACAGCAGTACGCGGTGACCAAGCTGGGTAACTCAGCCTGGGGCACGAGCATCGCGAAGAGCAGACAACTCTATGTGGCGGTAGTCTGGAGCACGCTGGTATAAGGCGCAGCAACGTGGCATCAGCCCAGAAAGGGCGACGGCGTTCGAAGGCCGGCTGGCCCTCTCCAGTACCCCCGATACGGTCAAGGAAGCAGCACGGAGGGCCGCGATGACAGTGCTGCGTATACAGCAGCGGATCCACCGCAGGCAGCTATGAGGACGCCCGATGAAGCCCCCAAAGTTGATCGAAAAACCCTCGAATGTGTGAGACCAATGGTCGACGGACGTCCTCTAGAGGAGGCCATGTATAAGGAGTGGTCCAAAAGCTGGGAGCGCACGGCACCGCGGGACTCTAGCTATAAGATAGCGGACTCGAGGCAAGTCAACGGCGGAGCAGTGGAGCGGTACCGTGGCCTTTTGAAGCATGAGCCGCTGTAGTCTTGCAGATCAGCATCGAAAAGATCGGCCTGAAGTCGTTCTTACACAGTCCGCAGGTACCCAACACCTTTATGCAATTGCGCCAACGGCGAAGAAACGGCCGCGCACGTAATTTCTATACTACAAGCTGCTCACCGATCGGAGGCAAGAGCTCCGAAGAGAACTGTACTAACGGTTTTATATTCGAATAAATAGTGTAGCCGTATAAAAGACACATCTGAACAACCGCCAAGTTGCATTTGATACGCCGCCACGTTTTGGCGATAATGCATTTTGCAGCGAGAGTTCCCGAACTTGACCTGGAGGTCTTCAAACAGTCTCTATTTACTATCAAATCTCATTCAGTCAGATCACTTTGTGACTTCTAGGTACATCCAGACGGGAGTCTTACTAGCAGAATTGCATTCCTTTTGGACGCTTTACAGGTACAGTTAGAGTATCGTGGAGTAGTTCCCCATTATTATGATTTTGTTCTTAGCTGGATCACTAGACCACAAGACAGTTTAGAGGGCAGTGTCACACGTTGCTTGCATACGGTGAGACGAAGACGGGAACGAGTCAGAAACCAGGGCCAATAACAGAGCGTGGCGGAGGGGTAACCACGGAAAAGATGGAGACCCCATCCGGAATAGTGACAGGCAGTTCTCTCTCTTTTTTACACTTGACGGGCCAGTCAACACTACTACGATAGTGCGGGACGCAACCCACGACAAGGACACCAAACGGACAGGATGGACGAGACAGGCATCACGACAGGGAATACTACGGTCTCTTTGGAGAAACTACTGACTGGGGCACTTTTAAGTATGGCAGAGCAAGAGATAATACTGGTGTCGCATGGAGTGTTTTACAGTGTAAGAAGTAATGGGCTACGAAATAGAATATGACCGGAAGCGGAGCGATGGGAACTAACAGAGTGTTTTTACATATGGAGATATGATGCGTAAGGTTGGTGTGAGCCTAACAAAGGCGGTATTTTTTACGCGTCCTGGCTTGGTAAGTTGTTCTTTATTATATCAGTGGGATATAGGAATCGAGAAGATGACGAGGAGTCGCTACATACTACCTAGTAGGTAGCATTGTTAGGGAGTTGTGCCGGATCATTGTACAAGGGTAGGTGTATGGACACTATCTTTGCAGCTAGCCTTGATGAGAACTTGCTAGACTTCATTGGAGCAAACTTCAAAAGTCGGCAGAATCACGGGAAGCCTAAATTAGCATGTCTCCCCAACCTTTCACCTGTTTGCATGTCGTAGTTGTTGCCTAGTACGATGAACTATTTATACGTACTATTATATGATTAATGAATATATCTCATAGGTACCTGCTATTACGCTCTACTACCTAGGTATAGGTCATTGCAATCGAGTACAGTACCGTACTTAGGTAGGTAGATGCGGTACCTAATGTTGAAATATTGAATGGATGGTTTTGATCTTAGCCAGGGGTCTTGCATGCAAGGGAGCCCATCATTCCCCCACACTAACGCCCTTTGGCTGTATTCACTCCGCCGCGCTGCACTACGTTGTCGCCTGCCCTTTGGGGGGGCTTCACTTCACTACGCTTGACGCTCCACTTAGACACTATGGTGGTTGACACCACCTACATCGAGAGATGTTCTGCATACACGGGAACGAAGAGTGACTGTGAATAGACTTGAATCGTTAGATGCATTAATATTACGAGATACTTTCTCAAGATCGAGCACTGTAGCCTAATAAAATACGCTTAATTGAAAAAGAGGGTAGAGACATGGAGGGCCACGCCGGCCCAAGGCGTTGAGGTAAATACACAGTTTTCAAGTCCGTTGGTGAACTATGCTTGCGCTGTTTAATAAGTTTACAAATTTAGACGATGAAGCGAATGGTGGTGGTATTGATGCTGTGGATGGAGTAGAGGAAATAGTTCTGATCTATACCGTGAAGTCCTTGTATACCCACACCGTTCTATCGAACCTACTACAGCGGCCAGACTTCCCTCGCTACGAGCACCGCCGAGGACGAAACCAGATATTTAACATCAGGAGAATCTCCTTTTAAACTGTCTCAACGAACAATTGATCTTCCATTCCATTGAATATTATGCTAGCGACCTAGTGAGCCCGTGAACCCGGTCCTCCTCCACAGACTCCGGCCCCGAAACATCAAAGGTAAAAACCGAACGCCTAGTATGCATGTAGTGTTAAACAGCTACTCGACTACTTATCGTGGCTTTATTCTCGTAATCATCCGATGTCGTCTTTTTCGATAAGGAAATCACGATGATTCAAATAATAAAGGGAAGGTCTGTCTAGGTCTCGACTCGTGCTATCGCGAGGAGAAAACGACGAGGTATGTAGTAGTTGTGAAGTATGAGCTGTACGAGTGAATATCTCCGTTGTAGAAGTCGTAACGTAATTAACGTTTCTTGATTTAAAAGAACATGCGAGACGGTCGCAGCGTACTCGAGCTGTGAAAGAATTGTCGAATCATCGAAAGCGAAGGGATATCCTCAACATGGACGGGATAATTGATGCTTGCCGCAATGTTGTTTAGGTGAGTGGGGGAAATAAGTTCTGATCTACACCGTCAAGTTCTTATATACCCACACGTTCCATCGCACCTAAGTTAACTAGGCTTGCGACCGAAACAATAAATGAGGCACCTGTAATAGTGGCCATATAACACTTTATTTCAACAAGACATAACATAACCATAAACAGTACAACAGATAATCATAAGCAATTATCTGATTAACAGGTGGTTAAAATATTTGCTTATACTTTTTCGAAATTTTGGTTTGTTCGTGTCAAGTTGTTAAACTTGGTGAATTAATTCCAGTATTACTGGAGCTGCATAGTTCGTGGCTGGGTGCCTCGGTTATTTCTTTCGCTCCCATGCCATCCAGGGTAGGATATGAGCCACTTGTGGCGTCAGTCATTAGCCACCAGGAACTATTACCTAGGTACACGTGTATGTACAAGTTTCCAGGCACCCGGTATGGTAAATGTTAGCGCGGCGCTAGGAGCCTGTATTCCAAGGGTGTCACATGGTTACCAGCCACTGACCCCAGGTTTTAGCGCCGCGCTAACATTTACCATCCCGGGTGCCTGGAAACCTGTAGGTGGGGTGATATGGATACTTGTACTGTATATGAGAAAAGAATGGAGACAGTCTTTTATTGGGGAGTTCTTCCCTCTCTTCTCTTTTAGACTAAAAGCAATACGAGGACGAGAGAGATCTGACTGAAACGGACAAAACACGTCAACAACAAACCGAGTAACAAGACAGAGGGGAACGATGGCTGCACTACCACCACTACCACCACCACAACAGCCAGACTTTGGCATGATAGAAAGAGGATTTGCGACACTGGGAGAGCAGATTGGCCTCTGTGCGAATTTACCGGCAGTCGATGAAGGACACGGACTGTTACAACTACTTAGAGAGATACGACAGGAAGTCATCCAAACCAACACACGACTTGGGATGATGGATGAGACGATGAATACACGACTTGAGACGGTGGATACACGACTTGGGACGATAGGTACACAACTCGAGACGATGAATACGCGACTCGGGACGATGGATACACAACTCGAGACGATGAATACGCGACTCGGGACGATGGATACACAACTCGAGACGATGAATACGCGACTCAGGACGATAGAGACACGACTTGAGATAGTGGAAACACGGCTCGAGACGATGGATACATGGATGAGGGAGCGAGAAGTACGCGATAAGGCCAGGTAAGACAGACAGGAAAGAACCAGAACCTAACAGAATGGACAGACTAACAGGCCGTGAAACATATAGGCAGTTGAACACGTTTGCCCAGCTGGTAAACAACAGTCAAGCGACGAACCCAGAGAATAAGTTAAAACCACTGCGGGCGGTGGCTACGAATCAACAGATTGCCTCTTTTCCACAAACAGTAGCAGCAATGGATAGGCTAGGGAGTAAGTCACCAGACTTTATTTTCAACAAAACTGAACTGTAGAGAATGAAGTGAAGCGACTAATGCTGAAGTTCATAGGCGCGGCCGTGAACAACATACTAAGACAACTAGAACAGCCGACGGAGGGAGTCATAGCCGAGAGACGGCAACGATTGAAATGGTGCACAGGCTTGTTTATACAAGCCACATGAGAATGCAGAAATAAGGAGAGGAACAAGAGGGACGAGACCGGGAACCAGAGTTCCATGGGGAATGAAACCTTCCATTTGGTAATACGGATTACCAAGGAGGATCGCACGATCCTCTCCATCAGAGCTCAGCATATATTCGTGCGATCCTCTCTATCAGAGCTTAGCATAGATTTGCACGATTCTCTCAATTAGAGCTTAGCATAGATTCTTTTTGAGTAAAGGGAGACGAGGTAACTGCTGCGCTAATAGTATTTACTCGCTCGCGCGAGCTCCCTTTTTCACCTGCCGTGGGCTATGCACTCCACTACGTTGTGTTTAATTACTCCCTTCAGTCAGACAGAAGAAGGCATTCGCCCAAACGCCTGCTACCCTCACGATCGCATTCCCACTCCGCTACGCTACGTTCAACTACGCGCGCCGCCGCTTTCCAACAATAAGACGCTATGGTGCGGTGCACCTTTGTTAGATGTCATAGTGTTGCACACCTCCACTAAACAATCTCGCGATGTAGTATTCCGGAACAAAGTTCCTTCACTTGCTCACACGCGTCACTTTGTTCTTTGTACCGCTTACGCTAGGCGTCCATCGAACTCGGTCCTCCCACCTTCAGACAGGATCGTGACCACTCAGGATAGATACATCCGTCAACTCGATTTTAGACATCGCAAACAACACCTTTTTTTCACTTGGTAAAATGTAGACAGAAATCAATAGGCATTGACTTCACAGTACATCCACAACAGAGTTCTTGCTTAGAGAAAGCTACGCTTATCTTGACGCTCTACAGGTAGCAGCTAGGTACTTTTCGGAGAAAGTGCCCGATATAGTTTGTTATATCCCTTTAAATATCATTTCAGCAGCCAAACCTAGAAAGTACATACCGATCAAACATCAACATCCAGAGTTATGCATCCAATAAAAAAGCATTGTGTTTTTATGTAGTGTTGTTATGCAGATAACGGAATTAGCGGCGATAGGGTACGTACTGTGAGCCACTCCGAGGTCACTATCTCCGTGCTGTTGAAATAACCATCCAAAGGTCGGCCCACTAGACCAATACACAGTATCAGGTCTGTTAATTTACTGTATTTATACGGTGAGGCGCATGAACTAGCATTACCAGGGTGAATAAAGCCACATTGTGGCAGGGACTGACGGAAAGAAGTGGAGAAAAACGGTCGCGTGGTTGAGGTAACCACGGATTATATGGGGATGTCACTGTGTATATAGTCGTGAGAGCAGGCCAGGAAAGCAGAAGGATGGAGTTTCCTTCTTTCTCCTTCATATCTTTTTCCTCGTTCATTTCACAACTAGGTAGTATTTTACAACTAGGTAGTATTTTACAACTAGGTAGTATTTTACAACTAGGTAGTATTTTACAACTAGGTAGTATTTTACAACTAGGTAGTATTTTACAACTAGGTAGTATTTTACAACTAGGTAGTATTTTACAACTAGGTAGTATTTTACAACTAGGTAGTTGGTACGGACAGAGAGGGACGTGTGATCAGAGATAGCATCAGACTAGACTAGGTCAGTGCATATTAGTTAAGAGGACATGATGGATGACAAGATGGATTTCGAATTTACGGGACCGCTGAAGGTCATTGACTTGTCGAACTCGGACGGGTGGAGCAATAACGTAAGTGTTTCCATGGACAATGGGAAGGAAGTGGAACAGAAGAGACAGATGTTAACTGATTGTATAGGGCCATGCAGCCACGGGAGTGTTGGATCCAGATCCTGATATGATGGACGTTGACACGGAGTCGGACGCCGTTGGGGACGCTAACAAGGTTGATGCAACTGACTTAAGCCGCCAAACTCCTGAACCGTCAGGAGCCTCAGTGCCACAGCAGGAGCAACACGAGGCTCAGATCAAAGACGGAAAGGTAAAGGGCAATAGCCAACCGGGTGTTGGATTTGGTCATTGTTGTTCTTCACAGCCTGGAGAGGTTCACAGCAGATGTGAATACGCTAGGGGCGATGTGATGGTGTTGAGTCCTTGCACCAGGGAGACAGTGGAACAGCATGCTGACCGGGCGGGTAGCACGTGTTGTGAAGGAGCAAGGGAGCATAATCTTCGTTGTGGTCGGAGAGGACGTTGCTGTGGTACATGTGCAGAGCATGATGAAGTAGTGCGGTACTGCAGCGAAGGAGGCGCCATGGTCATTTTATGCCTATGTGGACGCCCTAAGACAGCAGGGGATGGGGCATGATTGTTTTCACTATCGAGAAGATCGAAACGGAGTAGTAAATGCTTCAAACAACAATTTGTCAGTAGGAGCGCACGAGGTCCAATGATTTATGGTATCTAGAATGATATACTTAATAGATTAAGTAAACTGCGAGGCTATAGTAGAAGACCCTCAACGCGTCCATAGTGTCACGAAGCGATAGCAAGACCGAAGTGGAGCTTGGTCAGCGAAGAATAGGAATGATCTCGTGCGCCTGGCCAGGGAGAGGCCGGCGGCGAGGAGCTTCGATGAGGAGGGCAAGGGCGAGAGCGATGGTATTGATTTAGTAGTTTTCCTTGAGTAGCAAAACGGTATCGAAATGGGAAAGATTGGAATAGGCGGGGTGATAGAGGGGGTCGTGTCTAAGTCGATGACGTTGTCTCGGTCTGTCTTGGAAGGGAACACATGTCGGAAGTCGAGGCTGAGGTGGATAGTGATGGTGGATAGTGATGGTGGAGGTATGGGCATCGATATCGGTATTGATAGCTGGACAAGTTTCGGGGATTGTAGCTGGTTTCCGTGGTCGTGGCCGTGGTCATTCTCGTATAGGTGCGAATAGGTTGGGCCGATAACTACCTAGGTATTGGCGCCATCCTATACTATGCGCAACCAGGATGCGATATGATCGGCTGCGAATAGCGTGGATAACAGGGAAGGGTAGAAGTTAGTTTCCGGAGAATGGATCATAGAATGTCATAGTTTATTAAGGGTGGCTAGGAAACAATACCATATACATTTGGTGGATATTGTTGAATTTGATTATAACGAACTCGTGAAATTAAAACTAATAGAGAGAGATTGTTGCGAAGTGATGACAACCCTTGTTATGCGCCGTTCATTAATGCGACAACAATCTGGCAGTTCTTTGGGTCAGTCATACCCGACGTTATTGTCATTCAAGTGGAACGGTGTCACGGCCGGGCTACACAGCAGCATGAAAGGGCTTCTATTCCAATGAAACCTGACCGACAGTCTCCCAAGTGGCTAACTGAAGTCTTTATATACTACCCCTCATCGGATATACTAACTTATTGCCGAATTACTTGGCAAACGGCCGTGATCTTCCCCTACCTACTGCAGCCAAGACCATATTTAACTAGTAAAAAGTCACGTACAGTCGGTTTTCAGAAACACCGCAGTCGCAATTCGGCTGAACGAGATAGCAGCAACTTCCAGTTTCAAAAAAGCGCGTCGTGTATCTAGCATTCGTTTGTTCGATTGTCTTTCCTTCTTATCTCACCCATTTTCTCTTCTCTTTGCTTCCTTGCTCTATCCCTTTCTAACAGCTCTACTTAAACGTAACGGTACACAACAACTCCCCGGCGGACGAAATCAGCGACTAGTTCGCAAAGAATATCACCCCCTGTTCAAATAAAACTGAACTAATATGGGTGATCATCAGTTGCTTACGACGCAATCCAACCTCATGAAAGAACAGTTTAATATCGACGTATCTGGTCGTACCCTACCGGCGTCTTTGTCAATACCAAGTTCAACAGTTCCCGAGGTTGGTTAGAGGGTTAAGTACAGCTCGGCTTCTGGCTTGCGGCATGGTATAAACATGTCTTTCTGTTCCGCAGTAGTAGTACTACCGGAAGTTCAGACTTGGAGTTATCCTCATTATCTCAACAGTAGACAGTAGTACAAGGGCTACGATCAGAGGAATACTAAAGAAAGCAAAACTAGAACTAAACCCTCTTGATACTGGTCATCCTAGGTAGCAAGTTGATTTCGAGAATAGGTTGAGGGCTAGGTCTGATTTAGGCTTTTATCCGACGCCAACAATTCCCGACTTAGTAACGGAGAGGGTTACCACAAGAGATGCTGCGATGCGCCTGTTGACGATACACTCATATCGCTATATTACTTAGATACAGATCTAGATGCATTTCTACATCATAGCAGCCCTTTGGTTCAGATATTCATGCGCGCCTCTGCTCTCCAATAATTACTAGCGTCTGTCCCAACAAACATGAACAGGAGTTATCCAACGGCAGCAGTAACTCCAGATCATGAAACCGATGCAGCCACAACCAGGCTGATTTTAAAGGGCGTAAACCAGGTCGAAGATTGTAAGAGACATGGGCATTATGAGGGTTCGAGGGCCCCAACGTGAACGGTCAGGTTGGTCATCACAGCAGTCATTTATATATTCTCGAATACAGTGGTGACTATATACGCTCTTAATACGGGAGGGTGGGATGGTCATTGAGCAGCCCCTTCTGATAATGTCCGTATATATTAACTTTATCGACATCAGGAGCCTTATCATCATGGCATGTATCAAGTATAATATCAACAGCTACAAAGACATATGTACAGGTACTATCATGGGGATTATAAAGATATCTACTTTCGAGCACGACCTGCTACAAGTCTGTCCCTATCAAAATGCATGAGAGCAGCGTGGTCTAGATACTAGAATAGAGGAGCCGAAAGATCCAAACAGCTCGCTAAGCTCTGGGCTTCCTAGGAAGAATCTCATACCTATACCAACAAGCTCTTGAACAAACTGGCAGCATTAGCATCCCGTCTGGCTAGGTTTCACACTTAGACAGCTGCTACTGGTAGAGATATCTCGCCTGGAAGCTTCGGGATCTCTTTGAGCATAAGCCTGCCAGAGGAATAAGAGGGAAGCCCTCATCGAATCGCGAGGGTACCGACCAGGAGGATCCTAATATTGGCCGCCGAAATAAACAGGTGGTAGAAGATTCGATATCAAGGCAGTCATGGGTGATATGTCCTAAAGATCCTGCAGCTCGTGAGGTTAACAACTTAGTCCCAGACTACTACACAGACAGACAGCGTTAGCTCGTTCTCGAACACATTCCATCTATAACACCCTAAGGAAAAGGGGAGAGGTGATGAGTGACAGAAGCAAGCCTCGGTGACACATGGGTTGGTCTCTGCGGCTGGGATTCGATCAACTCAAGTCGACCGAGACGTACCCGGGACTATTATACTTCAATATATGATAGCTGCTATACGATGATTTTCTCGACAAGCTCTAAGAGCGTGAAATCTAACAGTTCTTCGAAAGGCCCCGGTCGAGTTGTAATACGGATTCTTAAAGGGTCACATGGATTTTATGGCCAATTTAATTTATGAGTCCTTCAAGAATAAGATAGATATCATGTTAAGCCTCTCGAACTCGCTCGCCTAGCCCCTTTTATTCACTCTGTGACTTATCTCTTAACACACGGTATCTAAATCTCAGATAGGCAACTAGTTAAGTTGCTAAAGCCAACTTTAAAATGAAGGTTAAAGAAGATAATAATAGGTATTAAACCTAGAAATTGTACGCGACGAGGTTAAGAAGCTTATCTGTGACCTTGGGCATGTTGCTAACTTACTATAATAAGCACGCACGGTTCCTATTTCGAGCTGACTCCAGAATACCTTAGCAACCCGGTGTGCTTTTAGATTATATATATCTTGGGTTCCTCTTCATCAGTGTGTTAGACCTAAGCTTAGATATGCCTATATAGATATACAATATATCTTCGCGTTGTAAGAACATGGGAGGGTGGGAAGAACTTGATAATCACTCAAAGAGCAGTTTGCAACTGTCACCACAATGGGGCTGGGCAGCCGTTGCAGGCATTCAGACTGGTTTTGGGGGCTATGGCATGGACGATCCTGCAAGCCCCTAGATTTTAAAAGCGCGGAAGGCCATATTCGGTGATAGGTGGCCCCAAAATAGCTGCTGTATCAATCCGAATTTATCCGAAAACATCACCATCCGTCAATAGTGCACCTTCAAGTGCTCTCACCTCCGTTCATTTTCAATACGTGAGCGCGTCAGCGCACTCAATCCCCTCCCACCATACCCAGCTGCCCGGCGCCATAACTAACCACAATGTTCACTAACTCCTAATACCGATAAGTTTTATCGACAGTAGTACATGAAGGCAGCTCACCCCGTGCCACCTTGATATACAGCCGTTATCCAACGGAGACTAGGATTTCTTGGCACGCTCGCAGGAGGTAAGTGCTATTGACTTGTGCGAATTTAAGGATAAGTCATAGACTAAATCGCATATAGGGAAAAGAAGCACCGGTTCTGTTAGAATAGCCTTGGTCGACGAAAATGATGATGATGTTGTTGTTGTTGTCGTATTTAGCGCTGGGTATAACAGCGAATTTGGCCAAGACGAAGCCTCTCAAAGGCCCAACGGCGTACTAAGCTAGGATTTACAATACAAAATAATTGTTAACGACATATTCCTATATATCAACCCATCTAACAACTCATGTCCGTGGACGTTTCGCTCGTATGTACTAAGAAGCTTGCCTTACCATACTCCTTCCTCTAGTTGAGGGCCGTCATAGCACCTGGAGATGTTAGCGACCCAGGCCCTTCTAGCCGTAGCTTACTACTTCAGAAGACTAGCTGTAGCAACGCTACACGATGAGGATAATGGTCGGGGAAATTAAGTTTTGCTAGAACATGGACACGACTAGTTGTAAATACCATGACTAAAAAGGGGCTAGGGACTTTGATGCGATTAGCAACGCCACTGTACTAACAATGCTATGCCAACCGATACAATATACTACACGGACAAGTACGTGAGACCGATTTGGGGGCTCTAGTGCGGTTGCTAGCATAGCCGAGAAGCTTGGTTTATCTCTGAAGTTATATGCAGACAAGACAATGTCGACATGTCGACATACAAACATGCTTGTCTACAATGTGAGAGACCCGTATTTGTATATGTAAATAGCCATGGGAACTTCTATATGCAAGCTTTTATACTTGCTAGTCAGCATATCAAATTAAACTATTTAGGAAACAATTGCGGGGAACACAGGGATAATGATGTACCATATCAAGGCCTCACAGGTAACAAGCTTGACTATATTTCTATTAACTTACGCAGATATAAGTACTGTGTTAGACAAGAAGGAGTTGCTGGTGTCTCATATGATAGCGAAGCCTAGCTTCGACAGGTTCTACGAGAGAACTGTAGTGATGAGTAACAACTCTCTATACGGGTTGACTGTGCCAAAGCTAGCGAATCTTTATTGACAGGTGTGCGGCTGTTCATATGGCATGTTTATGAACTTGCTCGAAAGGTCGGAGGGAATATTAAAAACGCATCCTTTCATAAGCATATACGCAAGTAACTATCACCAGCATTCCGTCCAGAACCTGGACGAGGAGTAGATATGCTAATCGTAACGGCTAACATTAACATATACGCGCCCGTTACCTATGTAAAACATTGACTCCGGACAAACTTGATAACATGATTTCCTATCCTTTAACTGCTTATAGCGGCCGTGCTGAGGATTAAGTAGATATCGAACCTAAGATCACAGACAACAGGCCACTTGATTAGCATGGCAGTTACAGGCAAGGGGCTAGTACGACAGGAAATAAGTTGTAGTAACGTTTTTCTACCACACCTACAAGGAGCGCACTTACAAGAACATCGAAATCAACAGCAGGAGATTGCACTGTGTCTATTCAGGTAAGAAACGACCGGATCAGCGAACATGATTAGTAATAGCTAGCACACGGCGTTACGGATTAAGCCCACCTCTGCTAAAAAAGCGGTGCATAGCCCGAGTAGCTAGGTGTTATAGGCTTGCGGGCACGGTTAAGGAGTTGCTAAGCCGATGGGAATAGTTATAAGATTAAGGTGCTATTCTTCCAATCTTGGAGACTGGAAGGAAAGGAGGATGTGTTTTGCTATTGCGGCTCTTAGAAGTGTGTAACACGACCTTCGTTTATATAGATTGATATGTTTAGTAGGTGTTTTTGTTACTGCTTCGCGATTATTAACTATTGGTCCTGATTTCTTTATAGACCTGCTGTCGTCTCTCTGCGCGTGTCTAGACTAATGTAGGCTAGTTCGTGCAGCGAACGCTTTTTTTCTTATGCGGTACTATGTTCAGATGGGGCAGCGGGGCAGCGTGGCTTTTGAGCCAGTAGATGCACCTAACAAGTGGCGGAGGGCCTTAGGCAGCAGTCAACTAACAGTTTTTATTGGGTGTAGTGTATCTGCTTTGCCCCAGCCACAATGGTATAATGACACCCAGCCTGTTTCACTGCTTTTTTAGCCTCCTCTGGTGGGATGCCCCGAGGTTGACTACCGTATACTTTTGTATATTGGCGGGTCCACTTCTCCGGACTTTCTACCCTATAGAGAGATGTACTGTTATCTAGTCGGTCGATCAATCGATAAGACCCTAATATTGGGCTCTACTGTACTATGCTAGCCTCTATCTACCTACAGGTGACCATGTCGGATTGCAGGGGGTGCTGATAGGTCCTCATAAATCAGTTAGACCCTTACTCTCCGGCACGTGTTCTGGGACACATAGGTACTTATTGTGGCTAGTGATGTGGCACAATCCTATATTACCGTTACCTACATATGCAGAAAAGAATATATGCAGAAAGAGAGCCCTGTCAGCTTGAATTTCCAGTGCATTTGTTTACGTAATACTAACCCAACCATGCCCATCTCGCTTGCCCCATTCCGATTCGCCTTCCCCAATTTCTCCAATTTCTCCAATTTCCCCAAACTTGTGACACAACAACAAAACTCCCTTCCATCATTGTATCCTTTTCTACATCATGACAACCACCACCACCACAATAAGAACGACAGTAATACCCCGATTCCTCGATTATTCAATCTCTCAATCTCCGATGCCTACCAAATCTCCATGGTAGACGGCAGCCTTTGCAAGATTCCAATTAATACAGCTTTAGTTGTGGGTGGTGGCTCGTTGCAGCTTGCTTTTATATGTGCGGCTTTGCTAATTAGCAGCTCTTAGGACTACAAGAAGTTGGCTTTCGCATTCCGAATGCTCCTCGACCATCCCCTCGAACATCCACGATGATATTCTGCCGATGATACCCTCGGAAATTCACAACGACGTAGTGGACGCGTACGAGTACCATTATTTTGGAAAATCTCTAAACCCGCTTTAGGTGCCCCCCAAAATAGCGGTCGGGGTCGTCAAGGCCATCACACAATCACTTCCATGTCGCTTCCAGGTAGAGCCCGATCCCGATCCCGATCCCTTGATTGTATTCGCAGTGGGAGCAGCATGTTCATGAGAAGAGACTTGTTGTCTGAAGACATGATCATGATGATAGGATTGATGATAGCACAGAACAAGCAATAACACAGGCACTCGAGTCCCGTCCCTGAAGATCCGGGCATGATGATCAATGTTGCTTGATTCCCTACGTGCCTAACAAACTGTATAAAGGAAATGTACAAACTCCATCTCCCCCTCCACACCACGAGATCGTATACTAATTGTATACAGAGCATTTCGTTCTCTACCACGCGCCAGACGGCCGAAGCCTGCCAAGGGTGTCAGAACCCAGTCATACCAAAAGCATCCCCGACCAGTTACCTAAATAATAACGATTTGCTCCCAACAATACCATGACCATCCCTTGATGATCATCAGCCATTTAGGGCCGAATTTAATGCACCAAAGAATGGGATCGAACAGGCGAGATTTAGCTACATGCTCAGAGACGGAAGTGTATAATGCGGAAGCTCGAGCCGAGTGACCTTACCATATTCAGCAGATGTCTGTCCTGGGAAAGTCAAGTACTATCACGGTCAAGGTTGTCGTGAGTCCCAAGGGTATCGACAGCGTGATAGCACCGCTCAAAATGGCCCAACAGCGAACGTCGACTTCGACGACAAGATCTGGGGCTATATGCCTCCTAGTGCAGTAGCCGTAGTCGTCCTTAGCCTAGGCTAGTATGATCGCATACTTCGCCAGAACCTTCACGCGTGCCTTAGTTGTACCTATACCCTCATCTCGATCACGAATACGGTGCCTACCATATGCTTCATGATAACTGACATTTGTCTGTATGCCCTATTCTCCGCCTGCTCAATATTGGATGGAACTGTGGTGATCCTCTGGTGCACGGATACGACCGAGGTGAACGTATCAACAAGAACTACGCACTATGCTGTAGCAGCGACGGTGCTCTAAATGAAACGTACGAGCAATGAATCAAGCACATGGTCTGCAACACTTGCAAGAACAGATACGGGTACGACATGCCAATAGTGATCTACAGCAATGTCCTCGAGGAGACCATGTACACGATTAAGCTCGCGCTTAGTACCGAGTATGGAACGGAATGTGACATAAAGTTAAGCAGGATAGCAAACATATTACAGAAGAACCAATCGATATATATCGAGATACTTACGTACTCAACAACTCATATTAACGTGGTACTATGGTAGCATGCCCCTCCAGGACGTCAAACACACCATTGTGACTAACTCTTGGACTCATGTAAACACGATAAAGTCACTGCTCACTCACTCACTCACTCACTCACTCACTCACTCACTCACTCACTCACTCACTCACTCACTCACTCACTCACTCACTCACTCACTCACTCACTCACTCACTCACTCACTCACTCGTCGACGCGGTACGGAATAACAGCAGCATAAGGTATATCGATAGACTCGGTCGTGTCGTTGGGGTTATGACCGTGGCGTTGATCGGCACCTTAGCACGATTAGACAGATGATCGACTAAGTCAAGATCCCAGCCACTAATCGAGCAGAAGTAGACGACCGAAAAGGTGCTAGACAGGATTTGTTAGTATCTGCAACGCCGCCGAATACAAACCCCAACAAAGGAAATGATTTGAACGGTCAATCTGTTGTGTTAATCACCTTAGCAAAGAGTCTAGTATAATTGATAATTGAGACTGTGTGGTCGAGCTCCTTCTAACTCGAAGGGCGAGAGTGAGAGTGACGCGAGAGCGTCGGGAAGATCTCATCAACAATATTGATCAGCTTCGAAGCATAATAAGTAATCAAACCACCTTCCCTTTGCCTTCCCCCCATATTCTAACGGTCTATATTAGATACGCAAGAGGAAACATCCACCTTGTGGTATTAGTACATGTTGCAATCATTCCGCTCGGCAAGCAGTCAGATACTTACTATTCTACCCAACTTTATCTTCATATAGATAGCGTTGTTCTTTTCAACATTCTATGATTAATCCAACTTTCCTAATACCACATTTCGTTTCAAAACTAAGTTCACCCTAAAGCGCCTCGTGAGTAAACAACTTGATATACTAACTTGATCTTTGACTTGGGGCCTCATCAGTGTCTAAACGTACCAGATGGCTTTATCGAGCTTACGCTTAAAGACCTATCAAGCAACCTCTCCCACTTCAAAGAACTGGTAGTCCATATATATGCGAGTCTCACGCAGGATTCTCTACGAAGCATACGATGAACGGAAGTCCCGTGCTTACATCGTCTTTCTCGTCGCCGTATAGCGGGTCGGGGTCAGATATCTTAGCATTCTCGTGATACTACTAAGTCCCTTTTATAGTAGCAACAGCGTGAAGTTTGCTAGTCTGCCCCGCGTAGATATAACATTAAACAGCTACTTTCGTGTATCTCGGCGCAGTCCGCTGCGCTCGTTTTCTGATCTACGATGAATTCCCTGTCCCTCTCAAACGCACGCATATCGATGCCGCTACCCCGGCCAAAGTCGAGGAGAATTACGCTATGCAGGCTGTCTGCGCACTACAAGATTCGCGAGCGAGAGCGGTAGCAGAGCAAGTGCTATGGGTCCAATCTTGACATTTCACATGCGACCGATATTGAAAATGACAAGGAAGCTTAGCTGAAGCTCGGATCAATGCTGAAGCCATTCACTACTGTTAAAAATGGACGACAGGATGATCGAGGACGCTGGAGGCGAAAGCTAATTAAGGCCTTGTGAACAGCCCTCCTTGACCTCTTCAGCGACGAATACTACTTGGCAGGATAGCAACCTGTTTAAAGGCCGAGACAGGACAAGAGTGAGCACAAGCTGCCGTGGGAAACAAATACCACGTTGGCTAGAGGTCGAGAAGCACGCCAACAGGGTGTCCAGTACTCCGCTCCGATCGAAAGGCATTTTGGTGTCGGGGTCGGCGGCAGCGGCCGCTACACATCATGGCCAAAACTAGATATCGTGGATTTCTATATAGGAGTAGGTTGGTGATAAGCTGACGCGAGCCATGCTCAGCGCGGCTGATGACCTTGGCTTAGTACCCCCCTTTCAAGCGTGGCTTGGAGACATGGTGATCTAGACGTAAGCCAAACTAATCAATTCCGGAGAGCTGCATGATCAGCAAAGCCTGCAAAAAGATCAGCGTCAGCATGAGCATAAGCGACTTCAAGCGCAACAAGTATGCGTAAGCATTTCGGGCCTTTTGCTCTTCCCTGTGCTAACGTTAGCAGATAGGGCACTCGTCGGCCCAGGGGACAAGTTTCGTCAAGGCTATGCATTCTAAGACAAAGTCTGTCATGCTCGAAAATCTAAAGCTTCGAATTGAGACTAATATAGCGGACCGCGGACAAGGGATTCCAGCTAAGCGATTCGGGGACCTTCGCAGTTCCGTTCCTTGGGTTTGTTGCTTCCACAAACTCTCTCGTCTAGGAAGCGTGCGGTATTACGGACGACGGCATCTTCTGCTCCTTAGCTGTTAGGAACAAAAACGAGCGGTACGTGTTATCGGAGAAGTCAACATTCTGGAAATATATTACCAGAATGCTTACGATTCGAAATTAGCCTTTGTACTAGGACCATGTGTCGCTAACCGGTGATTTCGCCCCGGCCGTTTAAGTGGTTTAGCTTGAAGTTAACAGTTCCGCCCATGGCCAAGATGATGACCTGGCCTATTTGCAGGAACGCGAGACGAGTTTGCTCCTCTTGGCGCAGATACTACGTTGATATCAACATCAAGTAAGTTTCGAATGGCTTCCGTGGGGGGATTCTTGTTAACAATGAATAAGACCTGCTATATTAACATTCTTTTGATATAAGGGCCAGCATAACGTTGTATTTCCACTTTGATCCCTTCTAAAGTGCCGTCAGAATTCGAGTTGCCATTCTGCGTACACCAGCCAGAAGCCAGGTATTGAAGCGATAAGCGAACACCGGCGCGCCCTAGGGTACCGCAGTGCCCTGAGTTACGAATCGTACATACATAATGTCTTCGACGGACTACTTGGTTAGATTCTTTCCCCCCTCAGATCGATACGTTTCTTCAATATACGATCCGCCCTGCGCATCCGTCTGCAATACTACATTAGGCGCTTTCTTACCCTTCATTGTACTGCCGGCCACAAGGTCAAAGCTCCTCTGTTCGGGTCCTCTGTATGCGCAAACCGACTAGCTAGGCACATAGTATCCATGCCACGGCCTAACAGGGGCCAAGTTCGCAAGACCAATAAGCAACGTAACTCGGCTGAAGTCCGCAACACCATTGTACCCAAACAATCCAACTTGGCAGGTTCATATTATAGGAGACCGAGACCTCTTGTCCAAAAGTGACGCAAGTGATTCATCGCCCTCGATCTCAGGAAGACAGAACCTATACAGAGCCTTCAGCATGCCTCGCTAACCGGCTCTTCCTAGCTCTTACTAGCCACAGCAAAAGGTTATAAAACTCTACAGGATTAAGCAAGTTATCTTTCCATCGGGGTCACCATGGCAATCAATCCACGAAAACTACAACACCCCAACTTTGGGATCTTCTGTCCTTCCATTACAAGCTTCCTACACCTCACTAGGCATAGCACACTACAGCTCAGCGATGAGCTCAGCAAGCTCGAGTGATAATATATCACACGTCGAAATACCGTGACAACACCTCCCGGTATAAGCAATACTAGGAACTCAGTATGAAAGGGTGTGCTGACTCATCGTGGCGGTGCGACGGTCTTACATATTCTGCTGGCTATGACCGCTCCGTGGAGAGATTCATACGGTAGTATAGCTGTGTATAATTGCTAGTAGATGAGTACTGCAGTGTAGATCAAGCTCTTGTCTATATTTGGTTGCTAGCTTTACTAATAACCGAACTACTCTAGCCTATGTTGTGTATTTGTCTAGGGTTTTACGGCTTGTTCGTCAGGGATGGCATTACAGGCTCTCATGATGGTAGTCGTCATTAACACTGCCCCAAATTTGCCATCAATCTACGCCCCTTTACCAAACAAGTGGCGAACCGCGTGCACAAACTCCTCAACATCCTCTAGTAGCGCTTTCGGCTGCTCGATACTCGCAAAGTGGCCGCCCTTGATCAACAAGTTAGCTGAACCTCTTCGTAGAGGAGACAGACGTTACTTACCTCAGCATGAGCCTTGAAAAGCGCCAGATTGGGGTAGATCTTCTGCGCCCAGGCTTTGGGCAACACCGCAAGGTCATAAGCAAAGAACGAGTATCCCAGAGGCTTCTCCATCGAAGTCGGATGCGGTTTCCCTGAGAGGAGATTCTTGACGAGAGTGGCGTGGTACAGACTGCGAGGGAAGGTATCCGTGAACCAATAGAAACTGACCATGCTCAGAATAGTATCCATGGAGAACTGCTGCCGGGGGTCTGTCCACTCGAGAAGCTTTTCGCCAATCCTGATGTATTATTTTATCGTCAGCTAAGGTCTCAACGTGCTGCGCGATTTGCACCTACCAGGCTAGCATCGCGAGCGGGCTGGAAGATATAGCAAGACCGGCTGTGGCGGGGCGAGTGCCGTGCTCCAATGCGTATGCCAGGCCAGTCTGTCGCCAGGTCTCGGTTCGTTGGAGAATTTGACGCTCCTCAGCAGATAGCAAGTCTGAAGATGGAGTAGTCTGTGAAGGGTCTACAGTAAGCATGTTGACTACATCTTGTTAGCTCTCATTGCTGATAACTTGCGGCGCTGGTCATCAAGTAATTACCGTGGAAAGCTTTGCATGCCTTATATTCAGCTGACATGATGCGCACAAGCATGCTGCCAAGATCTCCACCTTGCGCTACATAGCCGCCGTCAAACCCGAGGTCGAGCATCAATTGATTCATGATACGTGCAGCTTGGGTCAGAGTCATCTCAACTTTCCTGCTAGAGCTCCCAGACAGTCCATAGTCAGGAAGAGAGGGAACAACCATGTGGTACGGTAGCGTCTCGGGCGTGTACTTTTCGACAAGCAATTCCAGTATTGGTAGGAACTCAACGAATGAGGCGGGAAAGCCGTGAAGAAACATGAGGGGTACAGCATCTTTCCTGGTCGAAAAGAGCGCTGCGAAGTGTATGTCTATCTGGCCTGTTTCGGGATCGTTGACAGGAAGTTTGAAGTTTGGGAAGCTGTTGATGTAGGTCTCATGCTTGCGCCAGTCAAAGCCATTGAGCCAAGTCTCTTTCGCTTCGATCAGCCATTTGCGTGATACTCCGAACTGGGGGTCATCTTGCTGATTCCACCAAGTGGCTGGACCGATCTTGGAGAGTCGCAGAAGATCCTTGAAGTCAGATAGCTGTTCCTCGGGTACATGGAATACGAGAGGTTCCGGTCTTGTTGGGATATTGGTGGGGGGGATGTTGTATTTGCTGGCCATTCTGAGATTTCAACAGTGATCGATTGTAAGAAAAGATAGAGAGACAGGTGAGTGGGGGCAGCTTCGCCATTGCTCGAAACCCAAGCAAGGAGATCAATCATATTTATATGAGATTTCTAGTATAATGAGACTCAAAAAAGGCGCACGAATGTCCTCCGAACTCACGGTCGGCGTTGCAAGATGCAGTGCGCCGCTGCTGACGCTGGCGATCTTGGCGTTGAGCTTTTCCACCGAGCTTGCGGTCCAAGGTTGAGCCCCCACTCGTAATCGAAGACTATCGATCGCCATGGATCATCTTCGACCGAGCTCAAAAACACCCAACCGGTCGAAGTTGCATTCCGTTCTGTATATTGCGTGCCAAATTGACATTGCCTGCTACCGAAATCGCCAGCAGCGGGCAGCACTGCGTCATGTCTACCGAAGCCGCTGAAGGGGCTCTCGACGCCACTGGCCTATCTCCGGTGCCCAAGCAAAGACGAAAGGTCCGGAAAGGGACACGGAGCTGCTGGGAGTGTAGGAATCGCAAAATCAAATGTGTTTTCGGATCACCAACAGACAACTTTTGTCTGCGCTGCTCTAGGCGTGGTGCGAAATGCGTTGGCCAAGAGCATCCAGAAGTGATCACCCCATCTCTAGATAGGAGCCTGCAGGTGGGCGATCGCATTGTTAGAATCGAAACCCTCGTTGACCAGCTACTTAAAGCGGCCCCCAACAACTCTGCTCGTACTGCTGTCTCTATATCGAGGAAATGCAGTGATGAGGAAAACAACCTTTCGTCCCCTGCGCAATCAGTGCGGCCCCTGCACAATGAGTTGCGACTCAAAAGTTCATCCGTAAGTATTGAATATCGAATACAACTTCGCGATAATAGTACTGATACCCAATTAGAACATTCGGTCCGGCGGGTTTCAAATCCTCGACCCAGGCCTTGGTGCTTCACTATCTGATGCGACACAACTGTCATTGACCGACGGCTCAATATATGAGGGACTGTCCAAGGCTTTATGTCAATATCTTCCTTCTCCAGAGGACATGGAGATTATAGTCAAAGCATGCGGCAGTACGTCTGCCATGTTTTATCAGATGCAGGCCATACCATATTGCGCTCTCGACGAGACGACAACTGTCGAAGCGCTGTTCAGGAGGCCGGGTCTCGATACCCACCCAGTGCTGATAGCGAGATATATACTCTACATTGCAACGGCCTTGCAGCATCTGCATCCCGACATTCACGAAGAATTGAGAGGGTTGTCACGACCACCACGCGAGATGATGCACGAGCTAGTCGACGATGCGATTGGAATGGTCACATTGAGGGATGATCTCATCAACAGTATCGAAGGATTGGACTGTGTGATTATCGAGAGCTGGTACCACGCCAACAACGGAAATCTGCAGAAAGCGTTGATCACGATTCGAAGAGCTATTACTATCGCCCAAGTAATGGGCTTTCCCCAACCGGGAAAAGCACGATGTACAGTTGTCATCCTAGAGACGAGAGCGTATCCGGAACTCATGTGGTTTCGCATGCTAGCTCATGAGAGGTATCTCTGTCTTATGCTTGGAGTGCCCCAAAGCACACTCGATCGGAGCATGGCATCGGAAAAGATACTAGCCGGCGAAACGCAAATGGGACGGCTCGACCGCATACACTGCGTTGTGGTATCTCAAATACTTGAGCGTAACCAGTCAGATCCGAAGGCAGATGACTACGCTCTGACACGAGAACTGGATGAACGGCTACAGAAAGCGTCGAGGGACATGCCATCAGGCTGGTGGCTCACCCCGAACTTGGCAGCGGGGATGCATCAGCCAGCGACGTTGTTTTGGTGTATGCGACAGCTCTTCCATCAATTATTTCACCACAGCCTCCTCATACAGCTGCACTTGCCATATATGCTCCGCCGTTCTACAAGTGGACAACAGTATGAGTATTCGTGGGTAACGTGCATCAATTCGTCGCGCGAGATACTATCGCGCCTCATCATGTTCCACAGTTTCAATCGAATCAGCTTCTCCTGCCGCACGATTGACTTCTTCGGCTTGATGGCTGCGATAGCTCTCCTGATAGCCCACGTTGAGAGACATCAGTTCGACACCTTGTCAGCTGACCAGCCGTGGCGATCACCGGGCCATATCAATATTGCGGCCGGTCTTTTAGCCCATCAGCGACCATGCGATCGTGCACTAGTAGAGCAGGCCCAGCGCAGTATGAGTGACGTGGGCCGGCTCAATGTAGATGATGCCACGAGCATGCAATGCTCGACGATGCTTCAAAAAATGCTTGCCATTGAAGACGAAGCATCTGCGGGTCTGTCTTCACCTTACAGCGACACAACCATCCGACTAACAGTCCCATTCTTGGGTATCATCAACATCACCCCAAGTGGTATCATCACACAAAACGATCCCGGTCTGCAGTTCGTCATCGAGAACACACATGAAGCCCATGTCCAGGCGACTGAGACATACGAGACAGGTGACGCCTGCACAAGACTCATGAGCCACTTGCACAACTCAGGTACACGTAACCTCAATATCAGTACCCCGGCTGGAATGTTGCTAAATTCACAGTATGACCTGAATGATGAAGCTTTGATGCAGATCGACGAGACCGCTGTATGTTTCACGAGCAATAACGCAAGTCAGACCCTTTTGAATGTTGCACTACCATTCAATGGAGAAGCTCTTTATACCGCGACACCCTAGCATGCGGGGTCTCATGCGATAATGAGACTAGGGATTGGAAAATGCAGGCCGACTTTAGCAACTTCTGGGACTTTTCAATCCCTACTACAGCAGAATACCAAAGGAACAGAAGCATCGGCACTTCGGCATGCATGAGCGCCCTTCAATTCCCATGTCGTTATCACACGAGCTGATTCCTATCAGTATCAGCGCCTTGATCCCAACACATCCAACACGAGCGAATAGCTGCTCTGGACGCTACTTTCGGGTACTCAGTTTTTTCTCAATTTCCTAGAAAATCTGATGTACATTCGGGTGTGTTCCCATCCCTTTGATACGAAGACGATGCTTGTCTAATTCTTACTATTTACAGCGCTATTAAAAAAGCACATCTAAGTTATGTTTTTCTAGTCGTCGACTTGATTAAATAATAACTACAACCGTAATTAATAGGATATTAATTATAGTTCGTAGTCCTTGTTTACTCTAGAAAGCATCGCCGAAACTATCTAACTTGGCAAGAAAGCTGTACCAGCAGGACCAGCGATTGCGGCGCCTACGTTGTGCATGTTGATATCGATGCTAGTGGCAAGCTTCGGTTTTGCCTACTAAGAAGACGATCGGCGCGCTCGAGGACTTGCCCACCGTCGATGGTGTTAACGCTTGTGGTGTTTGGGCTCTGGAGAGAAGCAGTTCGGGCTTGAGTTGCGATGCCATGTTTAAACATTAAGGGATGCAAGATGCTCCTAGCAGCGATACGCGCATGAGCTCGTATGTTTGTGCCACAAGGTAGATGTCTTGTTCCTTATCGTAAATTAAGCAGACAAATCATTCCACCAACTAAGAACAGCCATAGCTGCCCCAGAAAACAAATGTTCAATAATTTAATCAAGGTAACACTGGAGACGCTCACATTATGGGTCGAGGTCCCTCTCATAGCACCAACCAGCTTCAGGTCCGTATCGAGCACCCGCCGGAGGGACTTCCAACGAAAGGCCTGGCTTTTATAGCGCACAGCCGCCATGGAGGGAACCATGATCAACCCTAGATTCGATGCCTCGCAGACTACCTGCGTAACTAGAAGCCCTACTGCGTCGTGACGTGGAACGAACGCGGGGCCGAGCGGTGGGATGCCGGTGCTTGGATGGAAGATGCAGCCATTGCAGATTATAACGTTAGTGCTTCCACAACCCCCTTTCTTACTTCTGACGAAGTGTAATCCACTCACATCCGTATGATTGTATAGTGTTTTTTAAGAGAACATATCTTCCGGTTCGGCGAGGACTTCCCTTCCATCAGAGATGCCGAGCTGTACCTTTGTGTACGTGTCTCCGTCTCATCCTACATTTTAATCTCGACAGTTATCAAATAATGAAGATCAGAAACCCATACCTGGCTTTCGTTGACAGAGCTAATGCGGAGATTTACTAGGGCTACTCCGCTGGCGCCATGTTCGCGGCTTGCTCCCGCCCGCCCATATCTGCTGCTTCGCGCCGCCGCGCCAAATCCTAGTCTCCTACCCCGTAGAAGCCACTCCAGCACTAGGTCTCTGGAAAGCCGGGTGGTACTTCAAGGCCTTGGAGGGTCTCGTCCAAGGTCTTGGGTGGGAAGGCTTGCCTTCTGAGTTTAAGGGGAGGTAGCCCGAAATCGGGTGAGTGTTGACCATCGCGGCGCTAGGGGACACACACTTCATGTATACTTTGTAGGCTCAGATTGTGGGGAGTAAGAACGCTAGGAGGGCATGGGAGCAAGTCATCGTTGGGGGGACTGGGCATGGCTGGAATGGAATGACCCATAGATTGTTGAAGAGGTGAATAACTGGCTTTCTTAAAGAGTTGTTGATGATTAGCACAGCGGAACGTGTGTGTTATATGTCTACTCAAGATAGGGATCATGTAGTTGGGTTTCATTGCACGAGTGCTGATGGTAGCGACTTGCATGGTCGTTTAAGGGTAGACTGGGCTGTTCTATGTGTCTACCTAGATAAGGTGCTGTTAGATTAAGTTCTCAACAGCAGCAGAAGCAGCTATAAATAGCAGCTGCAGCCAGTATTTCTACTTTCCATTAACAGGTAGAGACAGCCGACATAGCTCCTTTATGTTAGGTATGTTGGATGAATCACGTAGCAAATACTACCTACGTACGCAGGTCTCAACTGAAGACCCCCTAAAATGGTGTTCCTAAGCTAAACAATGCTGATTGGTGGAAAAGGGTTTCGTTATGCTGAGAACAGGATTCAATAATACATGACAGTCCTGGTGAGGTTCTGGCCGATCATGCTGGAGCCTAAATTAACTTCACAGAAAAGACACTCTGCTTGCCAGTGCCGGCAGCTTTTGAACTGTCCGGATATATGCTCAGAGAATCGTCTTATCATGGTGTATTACTTGTATCTAGTGACACCCATCAATCATACTATGCTTTTGTTGTTAAGCGAGCTAATGTGACTAGGAATGTAATTTAATGTGTCTTGTGTATTGTATGTGTTTTAGTCTGTAGTTCTAGCACATTTTTGTATGTACGGGTGGAAAGGTCGCAACAATCTCGTCCGACCTGCCTTTTGACCTTAAGGACTTAATAAGCGTAATATATTGATCAAGCACTCCTTACTCTAATACACCTTGACGGCCTCAGGAAAAGAAGTGAAGGAGGCATGTTCTTTGTTGAAGCTTCTTGCCCGTAAGGCAAAGAGTAAGCTAACCCCCCTGGTTACGATCTATCCCCTTATAGGCCACATTAAGAGTGATTATAAGCCCAACCACCCTAATTAATTAAATATATATATCTTAACTGCTATTTATGCTATAAATATAATTTCTATTTTATTATTATTATTATTATTTTTATTTTTTTTTAATATTTTTATATAATATTTAATTTTATATATAAGCTATAATTTATATAGTAATATTAAATAGTAGTTAATAAATATTATTAGCTAAATAAAATATTTTAAAAAGCTATATTTAATACTAGCTTAATAAAATTCTAACTTATAAATAAATTTATAAGTTTTTTTAAGCTTTATTTTTTTTTTTTAATAATTAACTAAATAACTAATTAATTAAATTAAACTTAACTTTATATTAATATTAATTAAGTTTTAAATTATAGTTTAAAATATAATAAAAACTTTTAAAAACTTTTAAAAAAAGTAATATATTTATTTTTTTTATTAAAATTTTATTATAAAAACTTTATAAACTAAAATAATTAATTATATACGCGTTAATAATATAATAATAAAAAATATTAATATTTTTTTAAATTATTTTAAAACGTTTAAACTAGCTAATTTAATATTAAACTGCTTTTATAATATTAATAAAATAAAAATTGTTTAAAGCGTAATAAAAAAATTATTAAATAGTTTTTAAGCTAATAACTATATTATTTAAAAAAAAACGTTAAAAAAAACGAATAAATTATAGTTTTTAAATATATAAATAGTTTTAAAATAATTTTTTTATTTTTAATTATTTTTAAAAACGATAATTTTTAAACATAATAATTTTTAAACTAAAAAAATAATATATATAACTTATAATAGTTTTAACTATTATTTAATAAATAAACTAATAATTTTATTATTTAAATTAAATATAAAATATTTTTTTATTTTATATTTAAACTTTTTATAATAATAAATAAATAGTTTTAATATATAATAATTATAATTTATATATAAATAATAAATTTTTTTAGTTTTATTTAATAAATAAAATATAGTTATTTTTTTATAAGCTTTATTATTTTTATATAATATAAGTTTTAAATATAAAAATATTTAAATTATTAAAAAAAAAACGTTTTAATATTATTTTTATAATTATTTAAATATAGTTTTAAAGCTAAAACTTTTTAAAAAAAATATTAAATATTTTATATAAAGCTTAAATAAAAGTTCTAGTTTTAAAAATTATAATTAATATTTAAAAAACTTTTAAAATTAATTTATAAAATTATTTAAAACTATTATTATTTAAATTTATAATTTTAAAAAATAAAAGTATAATTTAAATATTAGTTTAAATATCTATTATTTTTAAACAGTTAAAAATATTAGATTTTTTATAGTTAATATTTTTTTAATTATTAAAACATTATTTAAAAACTAAATAATTTTTTAAACTAATTAAAAATTAAATTAAAAATATATACTTTTTAATTTAGTTTTATAATAATTATAAAATAAAAAAGTTATAAAAATACTTAATATAGCTATTAAAACAATTATTAAATTATAAGCTGTTAATATTTATTTATATACTAAAATTAAACATAAAATAAATAATATATATAAAATAATTAAAATTATTTTTAACTATAAGTTTATTTAAATAATAAACGTTTAAAAAGCAAATTAAAAATAAAAAAATTATACAATTTATAAAAATAAAAAATTTAACTATAATATACTTAAAATAAATATTAAATTAAATAAAACAGCTTAAAAAATAATATAAAAGTAAAAAACTCTATTAAAGTTTATAAACAACAAAAAAAATAAACCTGCAGTGCTATATTTACTATATAATCTATATTTATATGTTATAGCTAGTTTATGTTAAAAGTAGCCCGCGAGGGGATGGATCGTGACCAGGGGGTTTAGCTTAGGCGATTATTGTTCCCCATGTATCAGGCTAACCCAACGAGAACAAGGACCTCGCTTACATGTGAATGAACTATCTATGAGAGCGTCTGAGCCCTACTATACATTCTATTGATCATGGCCTCGAGCTATACGAGATCTCGAACTGATCAACTTGCCGGACACCTTTGTCTAACTCATTTATCCCTGGGCCTCCGCTGCTGCCTTTGATGACACAAGTAGCGGTGTCATTCCCACTTGCATCCAGGTGCAGACGGCTTAGGCAGTGGGTATTCTTCTCCAAGTCGTGATAGTAGTCTGGGTGGGTGTAGCTGTTACTGGATACTGACGACTTCTTCTGGTTGACGGTATCAAATAGGTTAGCGATGGATGATCCAACCCGTTTGAACAAGGATAAGTTCAGCTTAAGTGCGGCGTGCAGAGTTGAAACGGACCCCAAAATTATTACTAAGGTCTATTCCACGCCGCACCACAAAGCGGACGCGCTTGAAGCATACTGTGGCTCTTCTAGACTAACTACTGCCGCTTGAAAGGCCCGTGCCTTTATAATAGACGCGGCTGCAGTAGGCAGCAAAGTGCACATTAAAAAGATGAGAGCGACTTTACGGCTGAGCGACATGTTAAGACGCCATATGATGACGACGGGAAACAGGACATAGGTCAGGTCTGCGAAGGTGAAGATTGCTTCACTTTTTCAACTATCGTGAGGTAAGTAGAGGGGCAGTGCTCACCTTGCACGACATACGCTGTGTAGAGGGCAATGACAAGACCTAATCTAGAGGCTTCGATCGTAGGGTTCTAAAGCGCTTCGACTGGGTGCACACTGAGAAAGCTGACAAGCAGGACCGAAATCCCACCGATGCACCGCAGTGTTGTGAAGACGATGAGATACAACTTAAACCACAGTCTCACGCCAAAGAGATGGATGAGGAACACGGCGCCAGACACACGAGCCAAGACAGCTACAAAAGTGCTTGGAATCATAGCAAGCCAACCTCACTTGAGAGCACTAACTAGCTGCTCAAGCGTGAGGTCAACATCGTACTTCCCGAGGCCAAAGGAGTATGCTCTTGTGATAAGGCCTATGTCGACCAGTTGGAATAGCTATGACTATCAGTCAGTTTCTCTATGAGCGGCGCAGAGCCACGAAGGTCATACCAACGCCCCGAGCATGAGCCAATCATCCCAGTATAGCGTCTTTATTTTCTTGCGCACGTAGAGGCGAGCTGCAACAGTAGGCGATGCAATAATAGTGAGAGTCCACGGTATACCTACAACCGTAGGTCCTCTGCCGCCATCATGAGATGCTGTGATGTTGGATATGATCAGAATATAAAATATTAACCACAGTGTAAAGGAAGTACCGGGCGAGAAAGAGGAATGAGTGCATACCCGGCTGGGGCATGCGAGCACGAAACACATACGATTTCTAGAAGAAGGTCAGTTATAGAATGTGGACCGGACGAACACGGAGGAGATCGATAGAACCACCCAACGTCATTTATTGGGTACAAGATCTCCAAACTCAGAGAGAGAGAACGCTGGTGAAGAAGTCGTTGTCGCACATTGCGTCTAGCAGACGGTTGGGGCAACATATAGGTATATTACAACACCACATTATGGGGGTTTGCACAGCGCCCTGCTGGGCCCAACGTCTGGCCTATGATATATCTCCGCTGAAATGACACACTGATAGCTATGTCATATGGGTGTAATCGCGCAGTGGCGTCGTTGCATTACCGTGACCTCCGGCGCTGCAGATGGTCGGACGTGATGCAGCTGAACTCAGTAGGCCCGACAACAGAGGGAGAAAGCAACGCAGATCAACGACGATTAGACCTATACAGAGGGATCATTGTACCTCACGTGTAGGATTTATACCCACTATGGGCTTTAAATAGCAGTTAACGTGTCACCGCCAAGTGTGGAGTAACACAACCCCCAAACTGCAGGTATGAGGCGCTCACATCCCGTTCGCATTATATAAAGCGCTGATCGAATTCTCTGAGATTAATGTCCCTAGTCCCCTTTTGAGCATAGCAATGTATGTGGTATAAGTAGTGATAATATTGGGGCAACCCTTTTGGAGCCGTGGGCCGCAGCACGTCCCTTTCTACAAATCCCATTCCATTGGAAAGCTTCCTATCACCTCTGTTGTCACAGCTATGTCTAAGAGCATTCCTGATGAAATTGGCGATGGCCCAGCTGGGCTACTACCCCGAGTAACGACTTCCGATTTCGACGATCCCCAAGCAAAGGTTTCATCTTTCGTACTACTTGGAATCTTCGTCACTCTAATGCTTCTTGCGGTTTTTATTCGGGTATTCGTTCGCATTCGTTTCACGAAGAGCTGGAAATGGGATGATTGTGAGGCTCACAGAGATATATGAGCAACTTTTGCTAAGACAAGCCCTCCACAGATACCTGCATCCTTGCTGCTGTATGTTTCTTGATCTTATCCGTAGATCGAAACTTATGGTAATTGTAGATTGGTTCATTGGCGCATACGATACTGTATAGTCAATGTGTGTGCCCAACATATGAGTACCTTAGTAGATGATCCATATTGATACAGTATGCCGCCATAGTTCCCGATAACAGCCCCAGCCGACTCATCCGGCCTACCTCATTTCCAGCAGCGGTTGAAGCATTGGGTAATCAAGTACGTGTCAGATGACTCGAGAATATCTCAACTGCTTACACGGTCCAGGTTTCATCCGTGAACGGGATACCGTATCAGGTCACCATTTGCTTTGCCAAGGTCTCCATCCTCCTGCTTTATCTTCGAATATTCGGTGTCAATCGAATCTTAAGACTTTCTGTCTACACCAGTATTATTATTTTAATACTATTCTACACTTCAGTAACAGGGATTGCGATCGGCTACTTGGTTAAATGTACTAACGCTGAGTCTCTGCTATCCGAGTCGCTATTTATTTGTACTTCTTACCAGCCGTGGATATTGTCAAATGCAAGCTTCAACGTGGTCACTGACTTCTGGATCCTGCTACTGCCATTCCCGCTCGTTTCAAAGCTACAGTTATGTCTCCGACAGAAACTAGGCTTCGCTGCTGTGTTCGCCGCTGGTTTAGGGCAAGCATTAAGTGTCCCCTATTGACGGCTGGTGTCATTTATCTAAGCAAGCAAACTACAGGGCCTGTGCTGCTAGCTTAGCACGGCTAGTCAAGATTGTCAATGTCTTTCAAAGTGCTCAGCTGGAAGGTAATATTGCCCAGTTTAGGTCAGTTCTCCCCAGCCGTGTTTTCGTTGTCGTTCTGCCGTACTAAGGGGGTTTGTACATAGTATTTTAGAAATTAACATCGCAATTATCGTCGCTTGCACATCTTGTTTTCCGGCTTTCTTTACCCATGCAAAGCACTGGTTAAGAGCTATCTGTGCTTCGAACCACATTCCAGACGATTGTCCCAAACCATCCGACTGCCCAACGGAAAGAGAGGCAAGCTAGCAGCAGAGGGACGAGGTATTACCTTGATGGAGCCTGAGCGAATCACAAGCTTGGTCGACACGATAGATTATTACAATGAGTGCCGCGAATCCCCTCTCTCGCGCTCCTACACTTTGAGGCACTTATAACATGAAAGATATGTAAAGTGGAGTTTCGCAAAGGACGATAGCTCTGGCAAATGCGGCTGCAGTCTCGACTTAGCAGTAATTTAATCAACATCATGACTGAGACTAGCCAGAAGAGAGAGGATTAGCGATCACTTTTTCCACTTAGACCGTATATCGTTAGTGTGTCAATTTTCTCTGCCTTATTGCCTATAAATGTTGAAATATTGGTATCAAAGCATCCAGGACTAGAGCCTGGAGGTTCTAGCATCTGAAATTGGAGTCAACCATACAAAACCTGAACAAAATTATTAGTAAAGACTAATATCATAGCGTCACTCTACTGATATAGGATGCATAGTACTGATCTTGTTTCTGCAATGTTATACACTGATCGTCATTTAAGCCCCAGACTAGTCAACTCATAATACCTCAGTTAACCCTTACACCATCTTGTTCATCGCTCAGCCATGCTACTACTAATCTTCTACTCGCTCGTCTGCTCTACCTTGTCCATTTTCTGCAGCGTTCTTTCTAGTCCCTCAGCAAAAGCAAGCGCACCAGTTTCCAAGTTCGACAACAACAACAACAACAACTTTCTCCTTTCCTCTGAGATCCGCTCCTTCCAGAGATTCCATCGCCCAATGCTAAACGGGGTAACGCCGTTTCTGTTAGCAAACCCTTCGCCGAGATCCCACCATCCACACTTTTCCAGTAAAGATCCGCTCTTAGACATTAAGTCTTGAATATGACCCGCGCAGCAAGTCAACGACTCACTCGCAACCCACAGAAGATAGTCCAGTGATTGGTCGACAGGATTTTTAAGAGCGTCACGTAGTCTCGAAATCGGGAACTTGTCTTCTCACAGTACGCCTGTAACGTAGAGTCTAGCTGAAAAGAGTTGGGGCGTTGATATTCCGCGTCTTTCTCGAAGACCCGATCTGCAAGTGATGCGTTAGGGAAACTGTTGCTATTCGACCATTTTTTTGACAGCATCATACTCGTGTGCGCATCTAGTTCCACGAAGAAGCAAGGAAGCTCTTGCCACGAAAGGTTGTAGGACTTGCAGAAGAGTGAGCTAAATAGATGGAGACTAGGGATTACATGTGTATCTAATATCACCATTCCTAGCAGGAAGAGTGCCCCGACCTTTAGGTTCCTTTATAACATTGACCCAACAATCTTGCCATGCATGGTCTGATAGGATGCAGTAAATCATATCGAAGCTCAACCGCCACACAGCCGACAAAATGGCTTCGTAGTCATTCTCTACATCTCCTGACCGGCAGAAGAAGACGATGTCATCTGCAAGCCGATTTCCTAGAACCTTATCGGTGTTAGGGTAGTAGAGGCTGACCTTGAGAACGTCGAAGACCGGTGTTTCGAGCTTAGTGAGTTCTTGGGCTTCCAGTGTTTGGAAAAGGGATGACATTCTGAGCTTTCGACAAGTTAGGTGTAGTGCGGGGAATGAAATGATGAAGCTGTACGTATTTAGAATAGCATTCATGAAAGTGGTAAGTAGAACATAGACGAGGGAGACCTCTTATAGACCTTGAGGCCATCCCGACGAGATAGCAAGCCTTGCACGTCGAAAAGAGGGGTCTTGGGGCTGTGTATACTTCTGATGTGCAAGTTGTCGAATGCCCCGTCGCTATCGCCGACATCTAAGCCGAGCGGGTTGTGATGAAGCGGCTATTACAGTACGTATTCAACGATCGCCAAGCGCTACCGGGGGATCGAACCAGTTTTGACGCAGGATACCATGACCCGAGAAAGGTCAAAACCCACCGCACCCACGGTTTCACTCCAGCCACGTACGTCCCGAAAGCGAAGTGATACTGCGCTTCTTTCTGCTTCTCTCTCTGTTTTGGATCAAGACCTCACTTGAATAGACACGAGGGATCCAGTATCTTGGTGTCAAGGCAGGGCGGCTATGGAACTACCGCACTGCCACGATAAGTCAGCAGAAGCTCTTGTGCCGAGTTCCTAATATTGCATCTATCCCTACTTTTGTTGTCCTTGCTATGCTGCAGCATTTGTATCAACAAGTGTTCAAATCGAGTGCCAAGAACTACCTGCAGAATCGAAATTAGTTACGTACCACTCGGCTGGTCGCTGTTTGACCGATCCTGTAACCGAACCTAAACATAATTTAACACGATGATTTTTGGGTAAGGGAGGGAGTTCCCTTACTAATTATACCCCCCTCTCTTTCCCAATTTAATTACGGGTTGTATGCTGTACAATATTAATACCAATTTGGCAAGTAGACAAAACCAAGATACTACTAGTCTCTGCTCTTCCTCCTCTTAGCCGCCACTGGATCTGTGAATAACGTGCCTGGAGTACTATTTTCCAGACCGGGTTTACTTGACCGGCTGTCCTGCTTCATAACTAGTAACACGGAACCAGCATCCGACCGCGATAAATAATAGCTTTTCAAGTTTTAGGAAAGGCCGGTTTTCGGGAACGACGCGATAATAAAGTTTAAGTCGGATAATAATTTGTTAACAACTAAACAGATTATTTTAAAACAAGCTAATAGTTAGATGTTATAAATTTGTTCTGGGAAACTGAAAGTCCCGAAACTAACACTCGCGGCTTTTTCGTGTTAAGTGGTTTTACAGCATGCGGGCGAGAGTATCTTAACGAAGCCTTGCAGCGATTGGAAGAGTATCTGAAACAAGCGAACGACATGGTCACTCGTGTTGAATCTACGCGGAAGGATGTGAGTACTCCACCAAGGATCACTACCGGTGAATAAGGAACATCAACGCCGATGTGTAGAATGAGAAACTCCATCAAATGATTCGGGTCCTGCTCAGGCTAGCTCAAGTGAAATTCTCATTTTGATTCAGTACGGTAAAACCTATCTCAGGGGTACTAGCGCAAGGCCTTCCCTCCAGATGTACCTAGAACACACGCTCTATCATCGCGCATACGAACAACCCTTAAAAGAGGGAGAGGCCCAACGCCAGCAGTACCTCAGTGGTTCTCAAATTTTTGTTGCTAATGTCTGATCTCGCTCAATCTGCGCAAATCAAGTTTCTCGTCCTCGACAAATACGACAATATATCTCTTAAGGCAGGAAATTTCCCTTTGCGATTCTAAAGGCACCTGTACTAAAGAAGATCAAAAGCTTTACGAAGGATTCCCATTTTACTTGCGGTTCGGTCATGCCTCCTATGCTAAGCCCAGTCTCGATTTCGACGAGAACGACGATGACGAGTATTTACCCAGACATATGCCTCTCGAGTTCAAAATGCGCCTTAATGGGGCCATGATGGAGGCGAAAGACTTCAAGACACCAGATACGCCTTTCACCTACACACCCTTACTGGGCAAGGAGACCCGCTTGCTGGTGTTGATGATCCAAGACCTGGACGGAGGATGAGGGCGAAGATGACATCAACTATGACTCATTAATGTTGAGCCCGATTTGATTCCCTCATACGAACGCTCCTCGTATCAATGATAATCCTCCATGAGTCTGGTGCAACAGAAGATCCTTTCTTGTTAGCACTAGACTGCTATCTGCTCTTAGATGCCTACGGACTGATAGCAAGGGGCTGAGGTTCCTCTAGATCGACCAATTTTGCATCAACCAGAAGGACACAATTGAGGACATTGAAGGGAAAGCAAGTCCAACGCATGGTCGAAATTTATCAAGACGCTGAGAGGTGCTGCTCTTTCCTAGACTCCCTCCAAGCCTCCCTCTCGCAACTAATTTCATCTACGGTTTCTGCGACCGATTCGCCTGAGCTTACAAAGATAAATCGAGAGGATCCTTCTCGCAAAATTGATTGCATCATTCTGCTGATGATCTATCCTACGAATATAGCATCCCTCTCCCAGATGACGAGAAGTGGACCGCGGTACGATGCTTGCTCTCATCTCCCGACTTCAGAAGGACCTGGATCGTGCAGGAATTGATACTCACACGCGAAGTCCGGATCATGATCGATGAACTAGAGTGTCCATTCGATATGGATGGCAGTCTCGGCTTCAGGGACTTCTTAGGTATGCATGAAGATCGCAATCTGTCTCCGGTCCAAGGTCCGTATCTGGGCAGCGAAGCAGACGATGTAAGAACATTGCTAAGGGTTCGCTCTTTTCATCGACAGGCGCCAGGAAGCTCGTCGCAAGCTCTTCTTCCGCTATTGTGTGATATCGGGGATTCTGGGGTAGCAGATCCGAGAGATAAGGTATACGGTAATATGTCTATTGCGAGCGATGCAAAGAAGTTCGACATATTGCCAGACTACAGCGCAAGCACTACTGCGTGCTACATTGACACAACTCACAAACTCATCACGAAGACCCAAAGCCTCGACATTCTTCTTTGCAAGGAAACATTGAGGCAAATAGATGGCCTTCCAACCTGGGCTCCTGACTGGAGCTGCAGCATGCTAGAAGTATTCGAAACCTATATCGGCATGGATAAGAAGCTGTATAATGCCACCAAAAGTCTGAAGCTCACCATTAGAAACTTTAAGGACGTCTCCAAACTCGGGATACAGGAATATACATCGATACAGTCGCCAGCATCACCACCGGACTGGTTGACCTCAACCTCACGGGCATGTTCGAAGAACTGTACGGATACGGTCTATGGTGGATGCGAGCATACTCTTTTATTGGCCCTCATTATTCATACACAAACAAAACACTCGCACAAGCACTCGGTCGCACGCGCCTAGCTGACATGCGCTATGGTCTCATGGACGCAAATTCTACGAGGTTAGAGAAGACGAGCTGCGACAGGGTGGGTATTCGACAGACTAGGAAAATCGAGATTGTATAACCATGGTGGCTGCTGTGGGGACTATGACTTGCTATCGTGTGTTGTTTACGACGGTGGAAAAGTATATGGGTTTAGCGCCGTTGACGGCAGGACATGATATTTTTGTTGCCCGGAGCGGATGTGCCTTTTGTGCTGAGGCATGTGCGGGATGAGGAGTATGAGGTTGTAGGGGAGTGTTATACTCATGGGATCATCGATGGTGAACGGGCCGATACTGGACTGCTTCAGGATGTTACCTTGCTGTAACGTAAAGAGGTGGGGAACGATAATAGACTATCGCTCTCCTCGACATGTAAGTAAGCCTCACCCAAGACGTGCAGTCTGTTTTGTACCAGCCAGGATTAGTAGCTGTCCTCATTACTTCGTGCCACACCCGACACATGGCTGATAATGACTTCCTATCACTGAATTGAGCCCTGCAAGCTTGGATAGGACCCTTCTGGAGGTTTTAATAGCGGCAAGAGCTTGATGGTGGCGCTGTATTGAGGGGAGTTTATTGCGCTGCCAAAGGTGGCTCTCTGTAAACTAGGCACGGCGGCAACGACGATTTAATGATAATTTTGATGTACGAAGATACCTAGACGCTTGGGATTGCCTGCAACACACGACTAACACGCTATCACAGCAAATATCGAGGTTTGTGTAGAGTTTGAGTTGCGTGAAGTTGATGTATCCCTAATTTTTTCGACGCGTTGGGGTTTTCGCGATGCAGAGACGGACGTTATGTCTATATTTATATGTTAAACAGCACAACCTGAGTTCGAATAGACAAGGACATCGCAACATGTCTCTCGAGGACTCTAAAAACTAAATTATTACTATACTAAGCACTGTAGACAAGACTCTTAGACTTGGTGAGGTGCGTATTCTGGCCATACTCTTCTTTCAAGTTTTGCCTCCTGCCAGTTCATGCCCAGCCTTTGTCCTTAGCCTTCGATTCCGCGATATCCGCGTGGTTCTTGTCTAAGATCCCAACGAAGGGCTTCATCGGCTATTTTTGAAGTTCACCAAAAAGTATTTGGGTCTAAAAGCTATGTACGTGTTTATTTCTTTGCACCTCGATCCCAGACGCGGCTAGTTTAAACCGCCTCCTATATTTGCTATCCCTCTATCTGGGTAGGCTAAAGTGTTACTCGAGTTGGCGAGCTTGCAGGTTTTGAGTATACTACGATCTGCGGCAGTCTTCGTTGTATGGCGGGGAACAAACTCAAATAGGATAGTATGTAATCTCTTGTTGTATCCACGTTTGCCAATTTCTTGCCGCTTGGGTCCTCCTACTTGCATCTTGTCCACTTTTGAACGGATTAGGACCGGCCTACAATGAATTAACTACCCGCAGTAAACGTTAGTGAGACCCTTCGAAATCTTGTCATAGACCATGCGCCCAACTCGGACACGTTGCAGGAATAATATCTCAATCGCCACGTCTGTGCTGATTTGGGAGCTATACATTGCTAATCTCAGGCCTTACAGGCCCTTATCAAGCAAGCAAATAACTATGGAGATTATCGAAGTAACCGAGGACTGGTTAACCCGCAACGTAAAGCGGTAATAACGAAAGATCATTCTTCTCTCCGGCCGTTATACCAACAGCACAGCGCTACGCATCCGCGGCCTCAAGAGCACAAGAACATGACGCGGAGCATCAAGACCGCTTACTAAGAACTTACAGACGCTAAAAAATAGACCTCAGGAAAACCTTTACAGAAGAACAGGCGGTAAGAAACATCCAAAGGCATATATGCAGTTAGGGTCTCGCCCCCTTTTCAAGAGGGAAAATCCCCAGATAACAGCGCCCCGGATAACAGTCGTGGAAGGGCTCACGGCGCCGCTTGATATGGACCTCAACGTTCTAATATATGAACGACGAGCTCAAGCTATCGCTGCTGTGGTCACGTACTGCTTAGTCGAGGAACCTCTCCTTAGCCAGGTCCGTGAGTATAAACTACCACAGTCCTTCTCATAGGAGACATGGGACCCGGCTAGCCAAGGCCCTGCTAAACAGCTGCAGTTATTTTATATGTGAACTTTATTAATCTGTTAGATTAACCTTTTTTACTTAATAATAATAAAAGTTAAAAAATTAAAAGAATTTAAGTTGAACAATTTTTTATGTTTAAAAAGGTTTATAAGTAATATATTTATTATAAAATAAATATAATTAAATAGTATAAACATATAATAGATATAGTATAAACATACAGTAAATGTGGTATAAACACATAGTAAATACAGTGTTGCCTATTTAAATAGCTTAATAATAACGTTAAAACCTAGTGTATTAAGCTAGATTATTTTCTGCCGCTTTATAGACTGCAACAATATTAATGAATCATCTTCATCCTTATTTTCTACTTCATCTTTATCTAATGCCCATCCGCGGCCCTCTTGTGTATGTGCAGGTAAAGGCTTAGGGGACAATGGCGAAGTTACTGATATAGTGGATGCGAAACATAAGGCATCCCATGGTGCGGGCAACTCAGTATGCGGGAACCGCCAATGATCGAAGCTAGGTACGACAGGGTAGCGGTTTGTAGGGTGATCGACAACGAAGTAATATGCCATACCGGAGGCGAGGATCGGGAGGATGCCATCTTCTGGTTGTGGTACTCTATTCAGACATGATCCTTCTACTTGGTTCTTGGTCGCGATGTAGGTCGCATCATCCCATCGATTGTTTGCTACAATGCCGCAGGAGGCTTTCGCAAAATCGTAATCGATCCCCAGTGTACCGTTGCCCGCCACGTCAACGGCAACAAGACTTAGGAGAGGGGGGGCGGAAACGGGATATGCGGGGTGGAAAAACTCGATGAGGTGGTCTCTCTGCGTGACGTCGTGATCTGACGGGATCGGAGGAGTAAGTCGTTCTTTGAAATGTGTCATGCTATGTTTGCTAATTAGCGATACCGATTTCAATTAGGATACGTTAGGAAGACTAATGGTAATAGCTTCGTAGAAGGAAATAATTCCAACATGTAATTGGTACTATTAATTCAATGATCGTCTTGGTCATTTGTATGTTCTAAAGTTGTATTATGCTGCGCAAGTAAAGGTTGGCGGGGAAACCTGGGCAAGCGTTATAAAAATTAATACAGAATAATACCTTGTAGCGGTGTCCGCTAGTCTAACGCCCGTCACACCAGCCACACCAGCCACACCAGCCACCGAAGCCTCTACAACTTCAGCTATCGGTACCTAGGTGAGAAGCAAGAACAATAGTATTACTAGACCCCATAATCGTGGAAATCGGATCATCTATTGAACGCTGTCTACATGTCTACACATGGAACTAGGATTGCCCCTCATCCGCCTTTACGGGAGTATGATGTATATGATCTGGGCACACCGCACCACATGAACTACACCATCAACTTTACTACCACGGCTATTAGTGCCAGCATTGCAGCACCTCGGACTTGAGGCCCTGAATGTATTAAGCGTGTTATTGAATTGGCATCTTGTCTTTTAATAGAACGAAGGGGATGTCCGTCAATAAGATACTACTTGATTATATACTAAAAGCGACGCCATGTCAACGGGTGTGTGTACTGACTTGGTTGTATAAAGGTAATAAGTAACAATACTTATTGTTCAGGCCTCTACCACATTGCTTAGAGGAGCAGATTGATTGATCAAGCCACTCAATGCTCTATGTTATTACTTTCTGATCCTGAGAGTGATTCGGCTTCCTCATCTTTAATCTCCACCTTCTCCTCTAGTTCTTCCATACTGCTTGAAAAGGCAGAGATAAGGGTTGAAGCACTGGTGAGGCAGATGCAGCAATATGACGACCAAATCGAATCCAAAAGATGCACCTAACACTCTCAGTTGGAGGAATTGAACAGGCAAATCCAGGATCAAGACATCGCATCAACAGCAGAGAAAGACACGCACCGCAGAGATTCAAGAACTGGAAACGAAGCCCTCTTCCCTTGAACTCGCCCCATCCGAACAAGTATCGCCCATCTCCGTGCTCTGAGCACTAGAGTGGCAAATGCGACGACAGGATAATGAATTTACATCCGAAAGAAATGCCCATCACTCCTAGTTGGAAGAATTGAATAGGAAGATCTAACCCACCGCTTCGGCAGCCTAGGAAGACAAGTATAGCACCGAAGTCTAAGACCGGGGGGAGTTTGATAATGCGAAAAAGCGCATCGGAACGCTAGCAAAGAAGCCCGAAGAGACGACCTGCGACACATCCGAGCAAGCACCTATAATCTTGCTTCTCTAAGTCACTATATCGCGATTGCGCTCTACTATTTCGGCCCAAGACCGTACCAAGCCCATTCTCAAAAACGTACCTCAACTTACAAAGGAGGAAATGGACAGTATAGAGTTATTTTAACGTGTTCGGAGAGAAGCTTGAAGAGATGAACCGCTATCGTTGTCGGCTGTGCATTAGTATGCGAGACTGCGGTCCAACAAGCAAGTCATAGCATGTGTGCAACCGGCGCTTCTTCCTCGCGAGGCGTGAACAGAGACGGTAAGGTCTAGTCGAGATAGCAAAGGAAAGGTTCGTTCAGCTGTCGTGGGAGCAGCAGCAATTGCAGAAGGAAGGAAATAGAATTAGTGAAAGGACGACGAAAGGCAAAAGAAAATATAGTAGTACTAATACTGGGAAACTTCGCGGAAAGGTATTTAACAGCCTAGCAGTCGATCTCTTATTTAATCCTAGCACTCTAGATGCCACCATCTTTACCGAAGTTAAGGATTTGTTGTACATGACCATGGACGGGATCCCAGGCGTTTGCATCTTGTTATATGGGCAAGCTGGCAGTGGCAAGCCATATACGATTCAGCATACTCTCGAGGTGGTCATGGCTAAGATATTTCTGCGTTACGATGGCAATCACAGTAACAAGATTATTACTACGCAAAGCAGTATTGGTCTAGTCTTTCCGCCACCGAAAAGAAAGCGGCTCGTAGGGATAAAAAAGGGAAGAGGCGTCGGCAGTCCAATTTAAGTCGGCAATCACTAGTATCTGCCCATTACACCAAATATTATAAAGACAAGTTGAACGATCTGTTTTGCTTCTATGACGATGATGATTCCATCCCTCCCAGTACTTACTTTCAGGAGCAAGAAAGGCAACGTCGCCAAAGCTCAACAACAACAACAACCGGACTTACATTTGCGACTAGACGACCTCATCTGCACAGCAATAGTAACGAACTCGAACGTACCTAATTTCAAGTATGTACGTTCTCTCCTGCAAGCTTTGGCAAAAGCGAACACGAAGCGACAAACAGCATCAACAGGCCGGAACGGTCGATCCAGTCGATCACATGCCATACTACCCATCTATCTCTTTAACGACGGTAATGGCAACGATAATGGAGACGACAAGTAACAAAAATATGCAGATACCAATACTCCAATTGATCTTGCCGGCTCAGAACCTCCATTGCATGAGGGTGTTGATGCGGCTACACGACTAGTCGAGACATTGAAGATCAACCCCTTTCGCTGTATGAACTACGGAATGTGGTTTCACGGCTTGGCGCTGCTACCATTGCTCCTCCTCATCAACCGAGTGCGGATGCGAAAGGGAACCCGAAACGATAATTGGGACAAACGCAACAACATATCCCAAACAATAACTAGGCCTTGGCAAAGTTATCCAGATACATGCTAATTATGTAAATCTAGTATTTTCCGCGGATTTGTCGCGATCTTTCTGAAACACTGTTTCCGCGTATCCTCCGCGCGGACTAAACATGGGGCCCCAGGATGATGGAGGTTACAGATGGCGGGGGTTTGGCTTGTCTTGGCGAGGGGTCCAGGTTACATGAGATACATGGAGATCATACTCAGCATATACTCACAGTACGTTAGAAAATTCTTAAAATAATAATTAAATATAAATATATTTCTACATGTACTTAATATATAATAAGTATATGCCTTTATATATATGTATTTTTTATTTTCTTTAATGTACTGTGAGCATATGCTCCACATATCTCATGTAGCCCGGTCTAACTCAGTGGCTTGAACCCCCCGCCAAGACTCGGTGACCCCCCTTCATCTGTAACCTCAGTTAATCTATACTTCGTTTTGATCTACGCTATATTTAAACATATATGCTAGTTGAAAAGTACTACGGTTGTTAAATCTCCTGTTAAAGCCCTTATTTGACAAGGAACATGGAGGCTCTTGCAGCTGTGAGCCTGGCGGGCAATATCCTGCAATTCGTAGACACGGTCACGAAGCTTATATCCTCGAGCCGGCAGATCGCGGACCTTGGCAACAGCGAAACGAACATCGAACTCGAAATGCTGACCCAGGAGCTGAAACAACTAATCGTGCGCGTGACGCCCCCGCCGACGACATCGGACTTGCTGCTTTCAGCCGAGGACCAGTCGCTCCGCGCGCTTGCATGTCACTGCACGGCCGTTGCTGACGAGCTCCTCGGCGTGCTGCGCAGCCTCGCCGTATCCGAGCGGCCGGGGGTCTTCGAGTCCTTTTACCAGGCGTTGCGCAGCGAGTGGAAGAAAGAGCGCGTTGAGGACTTGCAGGCGCGCGTTGACCGTATCAGTCGCGCCATTGACTCTCATCTCGCCGCCTACGACCGCCGGCGGGTGCTGGACCGGCTGGACGGGCTGGCGGAGGAGAACAGACGGCTGGACGCACACCGTGCCGGCGAGATCCATGAGCTCAGGCGCCATTTCGAGCGCCAGTTCAACAGGCTGGCGGACAACTCGTGGAGCAGGGACTCCAGGACGAAGACGGAGACGTCGACGTTCCTCCTTGGCGCCGCGAGCGAGGGGCTGCAGTACTCGGCCGAACAGATTGTGCTAGAGCACTTACGGTTCCACGCACTCGAAGAGCGCGCAGCGTCCATCGCGACGCCGCATGCGGACACCTTCGGATGGCTGTTCGGTAGGCCAAGCCAGCAGAGCCCCGCGAGTTTCGAGCGGTGGCTTGGGTCGGAGGACGGCGACCTGTATTGGATCTCTGGCAAGCCTGGGTCCGGCAAGTCGACACTGATGAAGCACCTCGGCGCGCATCCACTCACCACCGCGGGGCTCGACGTCTGGGCCTGTGGCCAACACCTGGTGCGAGCAGACTACTTCTTCTGGAACGCCGGATCTGGTGCCTGCCAGAACTCTCAGCAAGAGCTCCTACGATCTATATTGTATCAGATCCTCCGGCAGCACCCTGAGCTGCTCTGCAAGGTTTATCCTAATCTTTTGGGCATTTCGAAAACAACCGCCAGCCCCCACGACCTACAGAGTTCGCCCGCAATCCTCAATATAATCCTATCGAAGGAGGCTCTGCTCAACGCGCTTCACAAGATCTATGTCAACCTAATCGGATCCGAGGCACGGTTCTGCTTCTTCATCGACGGGCTGGATGAGTACCACGAGCAGCCGGCCGAGATCATCGAGCTGATCGGGCTGCTGCGCGCTCTGCCCAACGTCAAGCTCTGCGTGTCTAGCCGACCGTGGAACGAGTTTGAGCAGGCGTTCGGCCACGACGGCGCCACAAAGCTATACCTCCACGACTACAACCAGCCCGACATAACGGCGTATGTGCGGGCTACGTTCGCGCACGACGCCAACTTCCAGGAGCTCGAGGACAAGGAAACGCAGGGTGCTGCGCTGATTCAGGAGATCGTCGGTGCAGCGAATGGCGTGTTCCTGTGGGTATACCTTGTCACACGGTCATTCCAGGAGGGCCTCACTAACGGTGACCGCCTGGCCGACCTGCGCCGGCGGCTCCGCGCCATTCCAACCAACCTGCCCGAGTACTACGAGCGGATCATGATCTCGGACGTATCGCCGTTCTACCGTGCGCAGTGTGCGCAGTTTTTCGCCGCCGCGCTCGAATGGCGTGGCCGCCCCTCACTAATCGCGTTCTGGTTCATAGGCGAGGTCGACGAAGATCCTGAGTACCCCTTCAAGCTGGACGCCCAGCCGCTAACGCTTGACCAGGTAGAGAAGCGGCTGCGGGATATGCGGAAGCGGCTCAACGCGCGCTGCAAGGGGCTCCTGGAGGTCCAGGACGTCGATGAAAACACTGGACACGGACGCCGGCCGTTTGGCGGATTCTTCAATCAGACCGTCAGGTTCTTGCACCGCAGTGTGCGGGATTTCTTGTTGCTGCCTGAGACGAAAGTCATTCTGCAGGGCTGGACAGCGCTAGACTTCAACCCCCACGAGATGAACTGCAAGGCCCTCCTCGCGCAGATCAAGACGGCCCCGGAAGGGTCTTTGTCTTCCGGCGTCGGTGGCCCAGTCTTCAGGCTCCATGCAACGATGACAATGCATATGGAGGTCCTCCGGTCGGAGCCACGGTATCAGGATTTCTGCGCGAGGATCGATGTCCAGTTCCACCGACTGATGTTCGAAAAGCACCTCAACCACTATATGAAATACAGGGCACTACCGACCACTGCAGACACAGATGATGACCAAAAGCATTCCACAGCTCGAAATTCCGAAAGCGCATCGAATGCCACACCTGGTCCACAAAGTTTATGCTTAAGAAGCACAACCGGTGACGAAAATCGGGCACCTCAAGTCCCCCCTAACCATATTGTTGTGCGTCAAACGGCTAGCACACGACAGCAGATGAAAATTTTGGTTACACGGTGGTTTTCGAGGCCTTCGACAAGTTCGAATGATACCTAGCTGACATGAGTCCTTGCCGCAAAAGAGTACCAGGTATAGTGTTCAGATGGGAAGTTAAGAACTTACTAGCCGTAATTAAGGCATTTACAAATCTATCTTGTTATGCTTAACCTCGTTAAGACGAAATACAGCACGACTCTATCAAAGCTTTAAAACGCCCATTAAAACAGCTTATTTTAAATATTAGCTTATGAAGCTATCTATTATATATTTTATAAATGGAAATGTGTTTGTTTTGTTTTATGAGCTTGCTCCCAACACCTTGGTTATGTTGAGCAACAGTCTAGAAACTTGACCACTAGGGAGTTGTAGATAGATATCAACGTGAGCATGACTAAGGACTATTGGACAAGGCGACCATCTTGTTCCGCTACAGCTAGGTAGACATCGGAAGTGTCAAGCGCTTATTTTCGCTAAAGATGCTTATTTACGCTGTGGCGCTCAACCCTAGATCAGAGAAATCGTTGCTCACCATTATCAAGTGTCTCAAGTCAACGTCGTAAGAGGCCTTCAGCTCATTATCACTCGCGATGAAATACTGGCATTACAACGTTAGTGTCTCCCACGGTTGCCATTGTTTATCTCCAACATATATTATCGGCATCGAGCTTAAAGGTCTTAAGATAACGCATGAAGACCAACACTGGTGCTAGTTAGAGCTTATGTGGACATAAAACCCGACTATGGTCTAGGCAGCAAATGGGCGTCTTTGTTTAGAATAAAGTAGACACCGCCGACAAATCGAAAAGCCCCACCGCTAGGTTGTTCGAGCTCCTCATGGCAAGACACTATTATTCAGCGAGATCATATGCTCGTCCGATTCTACCCCGCCGTTCTCTATCACGAAAATATTAGTATCGTACGCTATATTATGTTATGTTCAACGTGGCAGCGTAGAACTTAGCTCGGGGAATAGAAGAACTGACAAGATAATCTTATAGGAAAATACTGAAGATCTCGACTAAGATGATAATGATCATACGGATCTAGTTATAGTGCCTTCTGACTAAAGACATCATTAAGTTGTATATGCACGTATAGCGTGTACACAACAATCAGGCCGACTCACTATGTGCGAAGAGGATGATTCTCACATGTCCATATAACGGAATGCGAGTCCTTAACGCTAGACATATCAGCGGAGTTTCTCCATTAACGCACACCCTGGGCACTACCGGCTCCATCCGACCAACGACCTCTGCTATCTACAAAACACCCTTGTACATGAAGGCATGATAGGATGTTTGACCTTCTATCCCACCGTTTCGCACATTTACTTTCTTCGCTACAAGAGAACATATGTCAACAGCTCGGCAGCGCCTGATGGACAGTCCACATAGTAGTCGACGCCAGGTTTAAGTATGAGTTCTAAGTAAGAATAGCTGCAGAACTCATAGCCCTAGGTAATTTCTAAGCGAGAGGCCTGTTCTTTTTCCTTGCCAACCACCTTCCTCAGCTTGTGGCGACTTCTTTCTTGTCTGAATTTAAATAGGTCAGTTTAACAGTTTCGAACGTTCTCCCGCTCGCTGGAATAATCAAACTAAATTTTGAAACTATGATCTAGAAGAAGCTAGAACGAAGTAGATTCCGTTTCTAAGTTTTACTAAGCCTATAATTATTTGTCGCGTGATCATGATAGGTTGACATTACTGTAGAAGGTATTCAGTGAAATTAGTGTATAGTCGCATAAACTAACCCCCCTGATCACGATCCATCCCTTTATAGGCCACCGCGAGAGTAATTATAAGCCCAACCATCTTAATTAATTAAATATATATATCTTAACTACTATTTATACTATATATATAATTATTATTATTATTATTATTATTATTATTATTATTATTATTATTATTATTATTATTATTATTATTATTATTATTATTATTATTATTATTATTATTATTATTATTATTATTATTATTATTATTATTATTATAACAAATAAATAATAAAAAAACTATTATAATAAAAATAAAAATTAATATATTAAAAAACATTAATAAAAAAATTACAATATTAGAAAAAAAATTGTTAAGACTAATTAACTTAATATATAAACAAGTTTTATAGATTTATATATAATTCTTTAATATTTAATTTATATAATAAAGATATTATAAAATATTTAGTTTTTATAATAAATACTTAAAAAACTTATAAATATACTTTATTTACATGAAAATATTAAATAAATAGTATTAGTTTATTATAATTATTAAAAATTTTTAATTTTTAAACAAAACTTTTATTATTTTAAAAAATATAAAATTAAAAAATTTACGTTTATAACTATATTATAAGTTTATATAAGATTTATTATAAAAGTAAAATTAAAGCTTATAAAAAAAAACACTATAAAAATAAAATAATAATAAGAGAATTTTAAAATAAATTCTTATAAAAAATATTAAATAAAAAGAAATATTAATAAGTTATTTTATTTTTAATAATATAAAAAATAAAAATAAAATAAAACAATAAAACTAAAAATATACAGTATATTAGTGAAAAAACCCCTTAAAAAAAGCTATAAAAAATAATAGCTGTTTTAAAACTTAAAAAAGTTTTTATACGTTATAAACCTAGATTTTAACATATATATTACTATTATTTTTATACATAACAAATATTAACTATAAGCTATTATAAATATTAAAGCTTAAAAAAACTATATTTTACTATTAATTATTAATAAACTTTAAATATAATTTAAAAAAATGCTTTTTATTAACTTAAAACTATTAATAAAAGTTATATTAATTAAACAATAAAAACGTTATTAAAAAAACTATAAAACTTTTTATAATAATTTAACATTATAACAAGAAACTTATGTTTAATATTATAAAAATCTTAAGATATAAAATTATATTAAAAATATTTTAATTATAAATAAGTAATTATAAGGTTAATTAAAGTAATAGTTAGTTTTAATGAAATATATTAAAAAAAAAACTTAATAACTATTAAACTTAATAATTATATAATATATAAGCTTAAAAAAACTTTTAAGATTTTATTAATAACTAAAAAGTTTAATCTGATTTATAAAACTATAATATTAAAAAAATATAAAAATTTTAATAATTTATTTAGTAAAAAACACTAGAATAAAATAAAATATTTAAAATATAATTAATGAAACTATAAAATATTATTTAAAAAAAAGAAAACTTAAGTTTTTTCTTATTTATTATATAAATTTTTTTTTTTTTAAAAAAACTAGAATAATATTTAAATAAAAACTTTATAAAGAAGTTTATTATACTATTTATATTATTAGCTAAATATTTAATATTATTTATTTTAAAAACTAAAAGTAAAAATAACAAGATTAAGTAGAAAATATATATTAATTATTAATATTTTAATAGTATTATAATTAAAAATTAATACTTGTTACTTTTTACATAAAATTTAAAAAATAAGTTATAAAGCGTATAATAGTTTATAGCGCTAAATTTACTAAATATTTACTATTTAATATAAATAAATAAAAAACATAAGTAGAAAATAACGTTTTATACTTTTTATAAACTTTATAAGTATAAACTTATACTATTTAAATAAATAAACGTATTAATAATATTTTAAACTATAATTATTAATAAATTCGAAGTAGTATATTTAAATAATATTTTAATATATTTAAAAACACTTAAAAAACATAAAAACTATATATAACAAGTTTTAAAAGCGCTTTAAAAAACTAAACTATTAGTTAACTTTAAGAAAAGCAAGTTCTATGTATAAAAAGTAAACTTTTTAAGATTTACAATTACTTTAAAAAAAGTACAAATTTAAAACTTTAAGATTATAACAGTAAAAAATTAGCTAGTACTAGAAAACATTAAAAACCCATTTTATAATTATGTTTACTTAATATAAAACAATAAAATAATAAAAACAATATATTAAAACTTTTAAAAATAAAAATAAAAATAACTAGTTTATAACTATATACTATTAAAAAAATAATCCTGTAATAAAAAAACTTAAGTATTATTTTATATAGCTAAAAACCTTATAAAAAACTTATATATATATATATTTTAACAGGATATTAAAAATGTTGTAAACTTAAAAAAAAGCTATATAAAAACTTCTTTTTTAGAAATAAATCTAATAAAAAAATAAAAAATAAAAGAAATTATAATAAAATATAATCTATATTAGAAATTTAAATTAAACTAATATAAACTTTATAGTTTATTATAACTAGTTTTAATATTAAATAAAGTTTAAAAAATTATAATATTTAACTTTATAATAAAATTATTAAAGTTTAAAAAACTACTAATAAAAATAATATATAATTTTGTTTTAATTATTATAAATAAACTTATAAAATATAAGTATTTTTTATTATATAAAAAAGAAAGTTTAATAAAAAAACTAGTTTATATAATAATATAACATGTTATTAACAAGTATAGTTTACTAGAGAAATATATTTTAAACTGTAAAAAATAATAGTTTTTAACTTTTAGTAATTATTAACTAAAGTATTTAATATTAAACATAAACTATTTATAGTATATTATTTTAAAATAAATCGTTAAATAATGAAATTAAACTAAATATTAAAATAATACTTACAAAATTACATGAATAAATAAAAAACTATTAAGTAAAAAAGTTATTTATAGTAAAATTTATATATAATAGCTTAAATAATAAATTAATAAAAATAAACTTATTTAAAATAAATTATAGTTTTAATTTAATTAAAGTATAAAAACTATATAAAAATATTATAATATTTAAAGCAAAAATATAAACTAATAAATTAATAAGCTTATAATAACGATTATAAAAAAGAAATATAAACAAATATAAGTTATTAAAACTAACTTTAAAAAAAAATTATTTATTACAACGAAATATTAAAATAAAACCTTTTAGTAAAAAACTTGATTTTAAGAAAGTAAAACTATTTAAAATTAAAAGAATACTTTTTAAAATAACATATAAACTATTGTTATTATTTAAAATAAAAATACAACCGATTTTTTATATATTTTTATTAAAACTAGCATTTAAAAACGTTATAATAAAAATATAACTAGAAATATAACTTAAAAAAAACTTTTATAATGTTAAAAAAATATTAAATTCTTATTAAAATAAAAGTATAATTAAATATTTAATTAAATAAAAGGATTATTTATATTTAAATAACTTTTAAAAACTTAAAAAAGATTTTATTAACTACTTAAAAATAATTAAGTAGTTTTATTAATAGTATTTTAATTAATCACGGTTAAAGTTAAAAAGTTAATTAAAAAAAGTAAATTATTATTAAAATCTTTATTTAAACTAAAGTTTATTTAGTTTATATTTAAAAATAACTTTATTTATTAAAAATTAGTTATAAAATAATGTTTATAACTATTTAATATTAAAGAAAATTTGGTTTTTTATTTAACTTTATTATATTATATTAAAATAAATTAAAACTTTCTTTTTTTATTTTAATATATATTTTATAAATATAAAAAAACAACTAATAATAATAACTAATTTAAACTATAATTTAACTAATTATTTATAAAAAAATAAAGACTTTTACTAGCTTTTTTTCTAATATTTAATATATCTTGTTACTTTAAAACTTTAAAAAAAATAAAGTTACTAAGATTTTATTATAAAATTAATTATAACAAATATAAATTTAATAATAAAAAGATTTATTAAAAATATAACATAATAAAAATAGTTTATTTTTAAAATAATAAAAACACAGTATATTAATAATAATTCAGGTAAAAAAAGCGTAAGATTAAAGTATAAAACGTTCGCAGGTTTTACGAATTTTCTTAACACGATTTAATATATTAACATTAAAAAAAAAGAATTAAAAACTTAAATATATAGGAGCTTACTAACTTATTTATTTTTATTGCAGATAATAAAGCTAGGAAAAAAAATAATGTTATAAACTAATAAAAAAAAAGCCCAATAATAAGCTTAACAGATTAAAAAAAAGTTTTAAGTAAAAGCACTTATTAAAAAAACATAAACTAAAAAGTTACATGATTTAAAAAATATATAACTAGGATTGTTATAATTTAAATAATTTAAAATCGTAAAAATTGCTGTAATTTAAATAAACTAAGCTTATTATAAAAGTATAATTTAATAAGATTAATAAATAAAAATTTATATAGTTTACAAAAAAAATTATATTTAATTAATTTAAATATTTACAAATTTTTTTAAATTTAAATAA
>JAJKLI010000069.1:0-70746 GCA_023159215.1 Xylariaceae sp. AK1471 | reverse complement strand
TTTTTTATTAGAACTAGCATTAAAGAACGTTACGTTAAAAGCTTAATTAAAAGTAGAACTTAATAATAACTACAAGATTAAAGAAATATTAAATTTTTATTAAAATAAGAACGTAATTAAACATTTAGTTAAATAAAAAGACTATTTATATTTAAACGATTTTTAAAAACTTAAAAAACACTTTATAAACTATTAAAAAATAGTTAAACAGTTTTATTAATAATATTTCAATTAATTTGTACTATAAAAAAAATCGATCTTTTAAGCAGAAAAAAACTTAAGCTACTTTAAACTAGATCTAAAAATAAAGTATTAAAAAAAAAATTTTTTATTTAATAACGAACAGATTTAAAGAAGTAAAAGCTTTAATTTAATATTGTTTTTTTAGATGCTGTTATTTTAAAACTTTAAGCTCTTCTATTATTTTTATACTTTTAATATTACGACAAATTATTTTTATATTATAATAATAAAATAATTTATGCTGCTTTTAAAAACGGTTAAGCTTACTAGCTACAGCTTATAAGATTTCGTGCGTATGCTTTTTTTTAAACTTTAGCTTGTTTTTTTTTAACAATAACTTTTTGTACTTATAAGTAAAAAAACCTATAATATCGTAAAAAAGATTTTTATAAATACACTTTAAACATTTTAAAAAACCTGGAATAATTTAATATTTAGTTTTTAATTTATAATAATAAAAATAATTAAAAAATATTAAAAAACTTGATTGTTTAATACAAAACGTAAAATTTAAAGCGTTAATATATTAACGTGATTTTAACTTTTTAATATAAGTTTATATAATTAAAAAAAGATTAGTAAAAGAAAAAAAACCACTTTTTTTAAAGAAAAACTAATATTTATTAGTTATATTGTTACGGATAATAATGTTAAAAAAAAAGAGTAATATTACGAACTAATATATAAATAACCTATTAAAGGACTTTAATAAAAACATAATATTAAAGCACGGAAAAGTATAATATAAACTAAAAATATAAACTACTAAGAATAGTTATAGATTTAAAAGTTATATAATTAGTTTATAACGTTTAAAAAAAAAATATAAGCTGTATAAGTTAAGAGCTTATAACGCTTATAAAAAATAAAAGTATAAGCTATAAAAACTAAAAGCTTATAACGTTTATAACATTTATAGCTTTAAGCAGTATAAGCTATAAAAGCTATAAAAAGATTAGTAAAAAAAAAAGTTTATATAACTATAAAACGTTTTTTATATATTTAATTATTTTTTTTAATAATTAATTTAAGTATTCTAGTTCTTTTTAAAATAAAATAAAAGTAACTTTTTTATAATATTAATAACTAATAAGTATTTAGTATAATACACGCTAGTATTAAAATATTGTAATAAGCTATTTCGTTTTTACTTTAAGAACAATAAACCCACGTTTAAGTCCAGGCTTTATTTTTTAGCAAGTAAAGTTCTAGGTCGTGATATAATAAGATTATTCGATTTATTTATAAAATAAATAAATTATTAAAACGTATAGTTTATATAATAGTTTTTAATAGTTTAAAAACTATATTTTATAGCGTTTTTTAATAAAAGTTATTTTAACTTTTTTATTAAATAGTTATATAATTAATATTAAATTTACTTTTAATATTAAAGTATATAAAACATTTATAAATATTATTTTAATAAAACTGTTAGTTATAATATACTGCTTAATAAATTTTCTTTTTTAATATTTTTATTTATACTTTTTTAATACTAGTAATAGTAATTTTTTTTAAAGTAAAGGTTTTATAATTAATAAGTTTATTTCTGTTTTAAATAGTATACTATTTATATTTAAAGTTTAAAACTTATACTTGTTTTAATAAATAATTTATTATTAATTACTTATAATAGTATAAAATAAATAATAATATAAATAGTAATTATAGTTATAAAATATAAAAAATATAAAAAATAAAGATAAAAATAAAAATAAAAATAAAAAAATAAAATAGTTTTATATTATGTTTTTTATTTTGTTATCGTTTTTTTTAAATAAATAGTTAGTATAGTTTTTTTAGTTTTTTTTTTATTGTTTTCTTTTTTTTTATTCTTATAACCTAGCTTCCGTTTTTTAAATATAAAGTTTACTACTTAATATTTAGCTTTAATATGCTTAATTTTATTATAGTGTTTATATTTTAAAGCATAAACTAATACTGTTTTATTTTTATTTTATATATTTTTAACTATTAAATATTTCGTTTTTTAAAAGTTTTATATATTTTTAACTATTAAATATTTCGTTTTTTAAAAGTTTTAAATAATTTTTACTTTAATAATTATAATAGTTATATTATTAGTAATTAATTAACTAGTTTATTTTATTTATACTTTTTTAACTTTTATAGTTTAAACTATTATAATTATGTTTAAGATTTTTTTTTATTGTTGTTTAAAGTACTTAAGCTTAAGCTTTATAGTTTTTTTTAAAACCGCAAATAAAATAAACAGTAAAATAATTAATAAGTAGTTTATATTCTGCTTTTATTTTAATGTATTTTTTTTTAGATTGCTTTAATTTTTTTTACTAGTTTTTAAACTATTAAGAAATTTTTAATCGTTACTACGTTTTATAAATTAATAAGTTAAAAAAAAAAGTTCCTTTTTTTAATTATACTTGCAGTTTATTTAAACAAATAATTTACTAATAATAATAATTAAGTTTATAGTTTAATTTATAGTTATAATTAAACTATATTTTATTAATCTAACTTTTTTTTATTAAATAATCTTTTATATTTTTTATATTATTACTAGTACTTATTTTTTTTTAATATATTTAGCTAAAAATATATTTATAAACGTTATATATATTTATAATAGTAATTATATTAAAACGCTATTTATAATAGTTTTTATAGCTTAAAAGTTTTATAATTAATATTTAGTATTATAATTTTTTTAATAGTTATTATAAAGTTTATTATGTTTATGTTTTTATTTTAAAATATAATTATAACATATAAACTAAACAAATAAAATATAAATAATAAAAGTTTATAAAATTATAATAAAGTTAATAACGTTAATATTAATATTTTTAAAAACTATTTATAGTTTTTAAATAATTTTAATTTTTTAAAGTTATTATTTTATAAAAAAAGTTATAATTATTAAAAGTAGTTAAAACTTGCTTTTAAGTTTAAAATTAAATTTAATAAAATAACTTAAAATATAGTTTTAATTAGTTAAAATATTTTTATAAGTAATTAGTTTAAAAACGTTTTAGTTTAAACTAAAAATAGTCCTACCTGTTTAAAAAAGTAAAAATATCGATATCGTTTAAATTTACGGTAGATTTTTCTGTTTTATCCGATAAATTTTTATATATAAAGTTTTTATTATTATTTTTTTTTAAAATTATTATAACTTTATAATGTTTTAATATTATTAATTAAATAATAATAAGTTATAATATTAAAATATCGTTATATTATAATTAATATAATATTTTTTAATGTTTTTTTTAATAAAATATATTAAATATTTTTTCGCTTATATTTTAAATTAAAAAAAGTATATAAAAGTTTTTTTATTCTTTTAAAAAATATTAAAAAAAAATAACTTTTATAAAATAGTTTAATTTTCGATTTTTTTTTAGTTATATAATTATATATAAGCCGATATATTTTTAACTTTAATAAAATAACTTTAAAATTAGCTTATTTTAATTTTTAAATATATAATATTTAGCTTTTTATACTTAAATAATAAAAATAATCCAAGCTTATAACCTAGTAAAATAAAAAGTATATAAAACTTGATTAACTTAATTAACTGTTTAAAGTAAAGTAAGAAGACCTTTTTATATACATGAGAGCTTTGTATGCCTTAGTACAGTATATGCTATGTCACCCTTGACCTATTCCTTTAATATTTCTAACATAGCTGAAAAGCTCGCGCATCAAGTGCAACTAAGGAGTCAATATTTCTCTGCAATTGTTATACGAGCCACGTTGTACCGGGTCTAGAATAGGCAACTTTCTGACATAGCTGAAATTCCGACATAGCTGAAAGGCTCGTGCATCAAGTGCAACTGAGGAGTCAATATTTCTCTGCAATGTTGTACAAGCTACGTTGTACCGGGTCTAGAATAGGCAACTTTTTCTGATATAGCTGAAAAGCTTGCGCATTAAGCGCAACTGAGGAGTCAACATAAGAAAGCTAGCTACGGTTCAGGTAGAATTACAACTTTTACATCTCGACCGGTTTAGCCGCTTTTACTAATAACATTTCTCCCCCTCCCTGTACGTCGATTTGTCGACGGCGGTGCGGGATGGTAAATAAACCAATTGAGAGAGAAAAACCCTCTGCACGCCGTAAATGCATAAGTGCCCAACCCCCACGACCCTTCGGCGAAAGAAACTCCCTCAGAGTTGTCTAGAACGGGGGCGGGGTTGATACTGCCCGGGCTTCCTGCGGCGACGTCCTGCAAAGCGGGGTTTGTCTCTCGATTGTCCTCCGAGAATTCATTCTGAGGAGGCAGTGCAAGCCGTATATCTACAAAGTTGCCGGTCGACGACCCCAGAAAGACGCAGGATCTCAGCGATATCCAGCTCCTCCTCCCCAAAGTCTTCCATTTACACTACTCTTGGAGATTTCTACTGCATCCAGACAACACCACCTCTCATGTCGACTCAACTTCACTGGGGTCATTCTCTGACCATCAGGCAGCAGTACGCGCGTGCCGCTGTCGAGCAAGAGATCGCGCGAGTGATTGACAACGAGAGAGTTCCCCTCGACAATTTTACCCCCGGGTTGGATGGCAGACTCCACGAATTGCCTGATATAGCCCCCTCCAACGACATTCAAGAGACCCTAGAGAACCTGAGTCTTGAACGCATCCAATGTCCGTCCACTTCGCCGAAGGTGGCTATTGTCGGCGCCGGTGTCGCTGGGCTGTTCCTCGGCATGATGCTCGACTATCTGAACGACCACATCCCCGAGTTCAACGTCGGCTACGAAATCTTCGAAGCCAACGACCCCTCTCGGGTGGGCGGACGGCTGTTTTCCTACAACTTCAAGCCAGATCCGCCCCAGAACCCACAGGGCCCGCACGACTACTACGACGTGGGCGCCATGCGGTTCCCCCAGAATCCCATCATGCAGCGCGTGTTTGAACTGTTTGACTGGCTGGAGATGCCCATGGGCCCACTGAAGAAGGATACGGAGAATGGATCGCTTGTCCCCTATAGCATGACCAACCCCACGGGAGAGGATCAAAACGAGCCCTTCCGCTTTAACGATACGACAAGGTGGGGATCTTATGTCAATATCGCTGCTGCTGCCGAGGGCAATGATGCTTTTGGTTTCAATGAGGATCACAGAGACCCCCCGATCCCACCAGCGTACGTTCCCCCTTCCTCTCTTGTATGTTTCGATATGTACGTACTAGGAATAGCAAAATCAAGGCTGACGCGCTAGGGTGTCCAGCGTCCTCACCATGAGTCCCAGCAAGGTTGTTAGCGATGCCATTGAAGACCTGCGCGAGGCTCTGAAGGAAGATGCGGAAAAAGGGGGCCAGCGGGGCTGGGAACTGCTGATGAAGTTTGACCAATACACCACGCGTGCCTGGATGGCTACGAACCAGCAGAAGCCACCGAACACCACCACACCCGACCCCACACGGCCACCCTTCAACACTAGCACCATCAACTTTCTTGAGACCATGAATGGGTAGGCATTCCACCGTCCCCCCACTATAACCTTGACCCTTACCGCTAGCTAGCAACCACCTCGCTAACAAAGATGCAACAGCGGCACCGACTGGTACGACCAAGCGTTCAGTGAGACGGTGCTCGAGTCGCTCGACTTTGACTATGACAAGTCCACCCAGTGGTGGTGCATCATGGGCGGGGCACAGCAGCTCCCGATGCTGATGGAGAAGCGGCTCAGGACCAAGCCCATCTACTCCTCGCCCGTCTCCGCCCTTCGCACTATCCTCAAGTTGGAGCATCGCGGGGTGGTCAGGTGGGCGATGGCGATGGAAGTCTCGCTCCGGAGTGACCCGCCCTCCAAGCGCCGCGTCTACGACGGCGTCTTCAACACTACCACGCTCGGTTGCCTCCGGCGCATCGACACGACGCAATGCTTCGTGCCCAATAGCACCAAGATGGCCCTCCGCACGCTCGCTTACGGCGAGTCGTGCAAGGTGGGCATCAAGTTCTCGAGCGCCTGGTGGCGCCAGACGATGCCCGGCGGCCAGCGGATCGAGAAGGGCGGGCTGGGCCACTCGGACCTGCATATCCGCACGCTTGTGTACCCCTCGTACAACGTGCTCGACGACCCCTCGAAGCCGGCCGTGCTGCTTGTCTCGTACACGTGGCAGCAGGACGCGGAGCGCATCGGCGCCCTGATCTCGCCGGCCTCGCCCGCCGGCGAGCACGAGCTCAAGGCGCTGCTGCTGCGCGAGCTGGCGCGGCTGCACACGACGACACGCGACGACGAGGCGCAGCTGTTCGCCACCATCTCGGCGTCCTACCTCGACCACTACGCCCACGACTGGTCGCACGACGCCACGACCGCCGGCGCCTTCGCCTTCTTCCGCGCCCAGCAGTTCAGCACGCTGTGGCCCAAGGTCGTGCAGCCAGCCGGCAACCTGGTGCTGATCGGCGAGGCGTCGAGCCCGCACCACGCGTGGGCCGTCGGCGCCATCGAGAGCGCCGTCGCCGGCCTGTACGCGTGGCTCTACAGCCGCATGGACATCCCCGGCGCCAGGGAGGCCGTCTTGCTGATCGACGGCACCACGCCCTGCCCAAGGGACGCCAAGCATCCGCCCTTCCTGGGCCTGCCGAGCTATCTGCCCAAGAAGCACGCGCGCTGGCTGGGATTGATTTCGGCCTTGAGAACCGAGAGGGCGGCGCAGAGGGAGTAGGGAATCATCTCAACTCTCGTCGAATGGGCCCAGACTTGGTCGTATATATAAAAATGTTCAACCGCACCATCTCGGTGGCCACGGAACACGCAATCTTTGCCACTCTTCACGAGCTGAAAGAACAGGTGTTTTGGCAAAGCCAGACTACGAGAAAGAGAAGCATTACATTGAGTTAAGCAGTTGCAGGGACTGTCCAAAAAGCACTATCGGTGGCACTTAAAACATACCAGTAAATGGCGTCCTAGCCTAAAGTATACTCGTGACGCTTCCTTTATTTCCGGTTACCGGCCTGCAGGCCTAATTAGCTAGGCGAGCCAAATCGCCGGTGGGTCGTCGGCTCCGGCTGCTGCCAACACAGCGGGTCAGATTTTCGGAGAGCACGTTCTACTATTCGGAGAGCATGCTAAACCTAGTTTGGAAGTCCCCCCACTAAGCCCATAGTTGCTCCCAACCTAACCAAATCTGTATATAGGGTGGAGCAGATAAGGGTCCTGCCCTGATTTTCTAAACCAACTGCTCTAAAATAACAGTCTACATGCAGGAAATTAAACGGATTCTGAGAATTGCCCTACCAAAGGTGCCTAGGCAGTAGTTTTAGTATAAATTATTGTTTCTAAGTGCCTGCAAGCTAATTAGCAGCGCAATCAGCGGTTTCTAGGGCCCTGGAAGTTAATCGGCAACCTTAGTTACCTTATGTTTGGCACCAGATAAATCACTGCAAGTCAAATAACTGGTTGGACGGCAGCTTCAAGGTGCCTGCAGGCCAATTCGCGGATTAAATAGCTGTAGATGTGGCCCCCCGGTAAGTACTAAGTACTAATGTACTTTATACTAGGTAGGTACCTAACTTAGCTATGTAGCTTCGCAGTAGAATGGCTGTTTGTTACGAGCGCGTGCCAAGAAGCGCCCAGTCAACTAGGCCCTGGCAAAACCCAACCCATGGGGGCCCACGAAAACCCATGGGCTTTTTTTGGGCCCCCAAGTAGACCCATGGGTTGGGTTGGCCCAAAACCCATTTGGGCGCCCAAACTTTTTAAAAAAATCAAAGGTCTAAAATACTATAAAATCAATATTTGGACAATATTTGGAAGAGCATAGATTATGACATCGATTAGTACAAAAACTTTTGGGGGCCCATGGGCTTTGGGTTTTATAGAAAAACCCAACCCAAACAGCTTTGGGGGCCCATGGGCGCGCTAAGGCTGTGGGTTCTTGGCATTTGGGTTGGGTTGTCAAGGCCTACAGTCAACTCTCTATCATGCCTCACCACAACATGTTTTCATCCAATAGTGAACTGAGTGTCAAAGCTGGCATTGAGGAGGTGCCATATGGCTCTTAGGTAGCGCGTGTCTACTTAGTGTCTATGAGATTTCGATCCCTAAGAAGCACCGGCCGAATGCCGTTGAAAAGAAAAAGATGATCAACCTTTATACAACCTGACATTTACGATGTTAGTGTTCCAGAAGAAACGCGGCTCATTGCGGCACAGTATTCAAAGGAGCGAGCGGGTGCCTAAACAGGAACCCCGCTCGAGTCCGGCGAGAAGTCATCAACGACGAACTATTCAATACAGTTTCTACCCTGCAGACAATTACATGTTTAATTGATGAATTGTCACCAATTTATTATACCCTACATTCGACATGTCTCGTCTTTTCGGGCGTCGTGCCAAAGTGCCGCTGGATGAACCGGGCTGGGATAACGACGCCGTCGTCTTGGCCCGCGACGATGTTAGCGACTTCAACGAAGAGAATATTCTGCCGCAACCGCCGGAAACGCTGAAGAAGATACGTGACTGGCTCCAGCCGACGGGCTACGATGATGAGGGAAGCGAATATAAGAAGCACCGGGACTCTCACCTCGCCGGGACGGGCGGCTGGCTGCTTGAGTCTAGCGTGTATCCTGAATGGCAGGCTAGTCAGAAGCATGGCATGCTGTGGATTCGAGGTAATCTAAATCACGGCGTTCTCACAAAGAATCTGTAGGCTGTAATAGCTCACGCTCTGCATCGATAGGCATCCCTGGATCGGGAAAGTCAGTGTTTGCAGCTGGCTTGATCAGTCAACTGTCCCAAGAAGCGCCAGTGCTGCACTTCTTCTTCCGGCAGATTATCGACGCCAATCATAGCCCGCTGACGGCGGTCCGGGACTTGATCGCGCAAGTGCTCGGATTCAGCCCGCCGCTGCAATCAGCACTGAAGAAGAATCTCGAAGAAGGGCGGACCGTCGATAGCCTGTCGACGTCTGATCTCTGGCGGCACCTGCGGAGGGCGCTGCTGTACTTACCCCGAGCCTATGTCGTGGTGGATGCGTTAGATGAGATGGACCAGAATAAGGACGGCGAAGAATTTTTTGCGCTGTTGGCCGAGCTGGCTGACTGGGCTCCGTCGCGAATCAAGGTGGTAGTCACGAGCAGGCCAGTTCCGTACGTGGAGCGCCACCTCAGGCTGGTTAGAACGTTTGACATCTGGCTCGAGGAGCGGATGGTGGATACGGACATAGCCACGTATGTCGAGCATCGTTTGAGCGAGTCCTCGATTCCGAAGGAGCAGCACGGTGCGATAAAAGCGGCTGTGCCGGGCCGGGCGAACGGGCTGTTTCTCTATGCAAAGCTCGCAATGGATAGATTCTTACGGCCAGCGGCAGAGGTGCAGCGCGTGCTGGACGAACTGCCGCTGGATCTAAACGTAATGTATACGGACTTACTAAAGGAGCAAAGCAGGCGATCCGGCGTCTCGGACGAGAGACAGCTGCTAATTCTGCAATGGGTCACCCACGCAAGCCGACCGCTGCGCCTGCTCGAGATCGCCGAGATGATTAATGTGACACAGTACGAGGCAGATGAACGGGACCTCAAGACGGCAAAGGATCTGGTACGCTCTGCGTGCGGCCCGCTGCTCGAGATCCTGCCGGACGAGACGCTGTGTGTGGTGCATCACTCGCTAACTGAGTTTCTGAATGGTTCGACAAGAGAGGTGAGGACTGACGCTGATTATCCCGTTATCCATTTCGGCGCAACACACAACCGCCTAGCGCTCATTTGCCTGAAGTATTTACAGTCTGGAGTCTTGGATGGGATACTTCTTGTGGAGGAGCGAGATCCATGCCGCCGTGTCCAGCCGGGCTGGGTTACGCGGGGGTCTAACGAGCTGCCGTCGCCTTTTGTACAGTACGCTGCTTCCAACTGGCACGTCCATGCGCGAAAGGCAGCATTATCAGGAATTGATCAGGCCGAAATCAACGAGCACCTTGACAAGTTCCTTGGTGTCCCAGAAACCCTCGAGAGATGGGCGTTACTCGAAGGAATCGGGAGGCAAGGGCGGGTCACGCCACTGTTTGCCACTGCGGCGGTTGGTCTAGTCGACTATGTGCGGGTGCTGCTTGCTCGGCCTGACACGCAAATCAATAAAGGAGAGCTGGCTGAGTCACTTCTCTGCCACGCAGCGCGGAAAGGGTACGATGACATTGTCGAGTTGCTGGTGCAGCACGGCGCGGATATTCACGAGACAGGCCTTCGGGGCTTTACAGCGCTGTGCCTCGCCGCCGAATACGGTCAACCCAAGGTTATCAGGCTGCTTCTCTCGGCAGGCGCGGATCCGTTCGAGGCGATCCACGTGAACAATGGATGCACTAGCCCGTCAGACTGGTACTATACGACTCCCGTGGAGCTTGCGTGTGGAGCTGGGCACATCGATGTTGTTGCTGAGTTCATTACGTCGTGCAAGGGGTCCGCGAAACGTGCAAACATATTGCTGTACACTGCGGCGGATAAGGCGAGGCCAGAAGTGGTCAGGTTCTTACTTGATAGGTTGGAGTCGTTCGATATCAACGCTACAAATTCGCGGAGGGAAACCTGTCTGTTCGCAGCCGGTCGCAACGCCGACCCGGAGACAATCCAGCTTCTTCTAGACGCCGGAGCAGACCCAAATATCACGTACGAGGGAAACGGCACGAGGGCCAGTAGCGGCGATAACGTCTTATTTTTTCTTGTCAAAGGACTTGCGATGGGCTACAGCTCCCGCCGCACCGAGAACGGAAACACCCCGGTGGAGAAATTCGCCGAGTGCTTTGGTCTGCTCGTCAAGGCTGGTGCCAACGTGAACCAGGTCGACTTCAGAGGCAACACGCTGCTGCATCATCTTACTAATGAGCTCGTTCTTTTCGATGATGCTGCTGTCGTAGGCGTTCTTGGCATCCTGCTTGACGCGAGCGTCGATCCGAACGCAGCGAATGCCTTGGGCGAGAGGCTATTGGATAAATGCCATAATATCGAGCTTCTTCGGGAGCTACTGACGCATGGTGCCGTTGACGTCAACCGGCGGCTTGCGAATGGGTCGACCGCTCTGCTGATGGCGCTAAAGAATGGAAATGTCGACTTAGTTGAGCTGCTGATCGAGCATGGAGCGGATATGTCGCTTGTGGACGAGAAAGGAAATGGCATCCTGCACTGTTTGGCTGTTGGCTCGAACACCACGAGTCCGGCGAGACCTGAGCTGATACAAAGATTGCACGAGGCTGGCGCGGATGTGAATCTCAGGAACTACAAAGGCCAGACGCCACTGCATGTGTTGAGCGCGGATGATATCTATAAAGACACTGCGGCCGCTAGGGGGGTTATTGAGGCTCTTTTAAAGGCCGGCGCAGACCTTGAGGCACCAGATGAGCAAGGGCTGACGCCTCTTCTGAGCCATACGTGCGCACCTAGACACGGCGCGTCTACGGACGCGATCAAGCTGTTTGCTGCGGTGGGGGCGAGAGTGGTGGGTGTGAAGGATGTCAAAGGAAGGAATGCGCTGCATCTATTTTGCATAGACCAGCTTTCCGACATCAAGGTTGGGGCCCCCATGCTCATTGAACTGGGTCTCGACCCAATGGAGACAGACTACGAGGGCAACACTCTATGGCACATGATGGCCGCCAAGTACTCGCGCTATCATTGGGGGAAGCTACCACGAACAGGTCCGGGTAAGGAGTGTGCGTTGGACGAAATCAGCAAATACGGAGTCGACGCGTTGCAGGCGAACTACGCGGGGCTCACGCCGCTTCATATTCTGAGCAGCTACAGACCCGCCGGGCTAGATTCCCAGTCGGTGCCTTACTCACAGGGCTACACCGCGTTTGACCATGTGCTCGCTCGGGCTGTCGAGGCAGATCGCGTCAACGTGCAAGACGGACAGGGCGTTACGGCGCTGCATCTAGCATCAACCTTCTCTGACTACAACACGCGCAGGCTGTTAGAGAGCGGCGCGAATGTGTCCCTTGCGACGCGAGAGGGCCTTACTGCCCTACACTTTGCGGCGCGGAGTCGCCAGCCCAACATCCTCGGCATGCTGCTGGAGTCGCTGCGGGCGCAGGCTGGGTCGGACGAGGAAGTTTGGAAGGTTGTAAACGCCGAGGCGAGCGGGTACCTGCAGCAGACGGCGCTCTACTTCGCCTGTGCGTCCGGCGTCTTCGAGAGTGTAAGATTACTGCTCGAGGCTGGAGCAGACGCGAAGCACGGCTACCACTCGTATTTGGCGCTAGATGCTGTCGTGAAGTTTGAGGCGGAGCATAAGAACTGGGCTCAGATCATCAATGACCGCGAGGCTGGCCCTCACGCGGGAGCTGTAACAGCCAAGATACCGGATGGCAAGCGGCCGCTGGTACCCTCTAGGACGAAGGATGCTCGCGGGAGGGATGCGGAGAGAATAGATGAGATTTTGGCGCTGCTTAAAGAGTATGGCGGGTATGCCGCTGAGGATGTTGACCGGGCTATTGACAGTGCAGTAAGCGCGGGGAGCGACTATGCTGTTGACTGCTTGGTGCGCCTGCGGGCAAGTTTGAGGAACGAGGAAAACGAAAGCCAGGAGGTGAGCGTGCCCAGGCAGCTTGTGCTGGCCCGGCGTGGGCGTGCAGCGAACAGGGATATCGTTGGTCACGGGACGTTCTACGCGACGACCGAGAAGGGCCCCAAGAAGTTGGTGAGCGCTCAGATGAGCCACTTTGAACGTCTGATGAAACTGCGCGAGTACGATTTATTGGCAGATACGCTTGCTGGGAAGGACTGTCTGCTGGTTGACCAGAACGGTGCGACTGTGCTGCACAGGCTTGTCGAGGGAGGGTTTGCGTCTGTCCTGTCCAAAGTGGCGACTCGCGAGCACGTCAGGAGCCTAGATGATTTCGCATGGTGCGAAAAGGCGCTTAAGACGTATGACGTCCGGCAATCGTCCCAGATCCTACCTTTACTTCACACTGCGATCATGAGAGAGCGGCCTAACATGGATGTTGTTCAGCTTCTGGTTGAAAAGCTCGGCGCAAGCGTCAATATCCAGCTGCGCCGTACCGAACAGCAGTATGGCAAGGGCGGACGCCAGAAGGTGGTGTTAAAAGACAAGGGTGTGCTTCATGCGATTGTGCATTGTAACCGCTGGTGGCAGGCCGCGCTGGCACTGCCTTATCTTGTTGAAAAGGCGGGCGCGGACCTGGAAGTGCGGGATGCGGAAGGGTTGACGCCCCTGAATGCGGCGCTGGCTTGCGTGGGGCTTTTGACGTTCAATAGGCGGGCTGTCGAGACGCTTGTGGCACTTGGCGCGGATGTGAATGCTGTAGATGATAAAGGCGTATCGTGTCTTGCGCGAGCGCAGTCGGATATCGATTTGGTGAAGTTGCTTATTCGGCATGGGGCTGTCGTGACGCCGTCGGCGATGATCGCAGCGATTGGAGGTGGCAATGCCGCTGTGCTCGAGGCCTTGCTTTCGGGTGGTTCAAGCCCTAATGTGCGGAAAGTCGAAGACAAGGAGACGGAGACAGAAGTAAGCAGTATCCTATACCCGCCTAACAGACCGCACAGACCGCATAATATCAGGAAGGTGGTCCGCGAGCACGAGCATATGTTCCCTCTGCATTACGCGGCCGTTTCGTATGATAGGTACCGGCACCAGCCCGCCGAGCCGGCACTCTTCAGAGACATGATTGATATCCTGCTCCGACACGGCGCTGACCCGATGGCGCGGTATGACGACGACGAGACCATCATGCACCACATTGTTGCCGGCAATTCCTTCGTCCGCCACTTTCTCGCTCTGCCCGATATTGACGTCGAGGCGCGCGACGCGCATGGCCAGACGCTTCTGCTCGTCGCGGCACAGAACTATGCCGAGAACGAGCGCGATCTGAGCGGCGGCAAGATGGAAGGGAACAAATACACGCGGACGCCGCTGCAGATGCTCAATGAGCGCGGAGCTGATCCGCGGGCGCGAGACAAGACCGGCCAGTCGGTGCTGCTCCACCTTCTCCGTGGCGGTGGCTCGAGTACCGACGAGATCGCTTATATTCTCGAGAAGGCGCCCGATCTTATCGATGAGGCAGACGTAGAGGGCTGGACGCCCCTGGGGCGTGCGATGGGCCGCACGACCTGGAAGTGGCGTGCGGAGGACTATTCGCGGGCGCACTTGCTGCTTGACGCGGGCGCTAATCCGAAGACGGCTGGCGGTCCGGGCGGTGTGTCACTTCTGTATCTCGTTTCCGGTGGCGCATGGCGCTGTCTTGAAGGGGAGATTACAGGTGCGCGGAAAGCGATTTGGGATCGGCTTATCGGGGCTGGGGTGGATGTTAACGCGCGGGATAGCGAGAAAGGTGAGACGGCTGTGTTTGGATATTTTGGAGAGTCACCGGCCACGCAGGTGGGGAGGGTTGAGGTAGAGGCGAATAGTAGTGTTGACAAGGGGGATGCGCAGTTGGAGGAGATCTTGTTCGAGAGCGTGTTTGACAAAGCGGGTGTGGACTGGAAGACTGTTAATAAGAAGGGGGAGTCGCTTTTGCATGTTGTTGCCGGGAATAGGGGCGCGGCACAGGATGGGAAGAAGGCTGTGGGACGGTTCCAGTATCTGTTGGGGAAGGGGCTTGATCCTTTTGCTGAGGATGGGATGCAGAGAACGGCGCTGGATATTGCTGCGCTGAATGGAGTGCGGGAGATTTTGTCGTTGTTTGAGAAGAAGGGGGGGAATGGGGAAAGGGAGGTAAAGATGGTTGTTCATAACGACGATGACTTTGCTGAGATAGACTGGGATCTTTGAGCGATTGGATGTAATTAGCTGATGAGTATCTCCTACGTGACAGTAGGTTTCGCTTGCAATTTTTGTTCCCCATGAATAGAAGACCAAGCGGTCCGGCACTTAGGATTCGGTGGAGAAGAACGTATCATATCAGAGCCCAAAGATGACCAGTACTACTTTTGAATTCAAGATAGGCGGCGCATCCCAAGGAAAGATTCAGATGAGGTGGACGCAATCAAGAAAAAACATCGCCCATCCTTAGGAGAAACTCAAAATAGGAATCAAACATTTGATGTTTCTGGTCCTCTTCGCAGCCCTGTTTTACCCTACATTGTGAAGATAAGCCGGGACGGGAATTCAGCTTGAATCATAAGTCATACTCGACAAATTTTAAGCGAAATGCCCACGCATTGATTTTGACATGGAATGCTCCTCGCATACCTCAAGGGAACAGCTTCCAGCCACCAGGTACGCCCTTTTGGAACAGGCCCTCTGGTCATACTTCTTGCTGACCTCTTGTAGAAACTTCTTATTCTTGCTCCTGTATGACCTAACAATATCCTAGTTTTTTGAAGTATAATTTATGTATATATAGTCGACCTTCGTGCTTTTTGATGCGGCATTTTGCTTGATGCTCTGGAGGGCACTCTTTATTGCGCCTAAGATGGTATTATTATTTTTTGTATTCGATTAATAGGTGAGAAAAGGGTATTAACTAGAGAGCTTAAGTTTATGCTTTTTAAGCTGAGGATATCGGTGCTTTTAGCTGTAAAAGCTTGTAGTAGTGATTTAGTGTATGGTTGTAAGGTTAGCGAATAGATAAAGCCTTTAATCGACTTAATAAGGTTTATAGTAGCGGTATAAATGTTTATAACTGCTTGTAAAGTTATTGCGTTTGCTTTAATTATTGTGTTTATATAAATAACTTTAAGTATTTTATATTTAACTACTTTATAGTTTAAAAAAGTTCTGGGTAAATACGTTTTATAGTTTAATATGAAAAAATTAAGGGTATTTTTTTATAACTTATTAATTTTCAGCTTGCTTAATTATAGTTTTAATTATATTAAATATAAATTAAAAAGTGTTTAATTAGTTAATTTAAAGTTAAATTAAAGTAAAAAACTGTTATAAACTAACAAAACCCTAGGCTTATTAACAGGCTTAATGCGGAAAGATCAATAAAAATTACAACAGCACGGATTATAAATAAAAAAAAACAGGTTACGTAATAAGTTAAAAATGCTTAAAAATGTTTAGTAAACAGGATTAAACAAGGTAATTAATAGTGTTTAATAAGCAGGACTAAACAAAATAATTAATAATACTTAATAAGCAGGACTAAACAAGACTTAAATTAATAAAAAAAAGAATTTTATATAACTTATAACGTTTTTTATATAATTAGTTATTTTTTACTTTAATAATTAATTTAAGTGTTAACTTTTTTTTTAAAATTAAGCAAAAAAACCTTTTTATAATTAACATAATTAACAATAATTATTTCTAATTACTATACTTATATAATAATATGTTTATTATAAAATATTTATTAATACTACTTTAAGTTATTAATATAAACAATAACTTAACTTTATATTATATTTACATAATATAGATCTAGTTATAATATTTTAATTATTTTTTTATATTATAATAAAATAACTATAAACATATAAAATAATATAACATAATAATAACGCTAATTAATAATTAACTTATAACTAAAACTAATTAGCTTATAACTATTATAAAATATATTATTTAACTTAAAAAACAAGTACTAATATAAAACTAAACTATAACTAAAATAAAAAGCTATAAAATGTTTTAACTATAAAAATATAACGGAAAAAAGTTGGTTTAAGTATTTTTAATCTAAGTAAAAGCTTATTTTTAGTTTTATTAAACGTAGATTTAAAAAAACAAAAAAAAAGTACTATACACTACTAGCTTTTTATTAAAGCTGGCTGTAAAATAGTTTAAACTTATTTTAAAAGACTATTTTAATAATAATAATAGTAAACAAAAAAAAACAAACTAAAAAGATTTTTAAAAACTACGCTAAATTCGAAAAAGCTATTAAAATAATATTTAGCGACTTAAATAAAAAACGAAAAACTAAACAGTAACTTACAACACTTTAATAGAAAAAGCTAGTATTAATTTATATATTAAAGTTTAAACAAATTATTTTATAAACTTAATAAAACAATAAAAACACTTTAATAACTATATTTTATTAAAAGTTAAAAAATATTATTAAAAATAAACTTTATAAAAATAACTAATTAAATAATTTAAAAAAATTTATTATATAAACAATTAAAATTAATAATTAATTATATTAATAATAATATAAGAAACAAAATTAGAAAACTACTATTAATATTATAAAAAAACATAAAAAAGTCTTAACTTTTTATAAAACTTATATAAAACTTATAAAATTAAATATAATTTAAAAAAAACTAAAGCGGGATATAAATAAAATTAAGTGTTATAATTATAATAAAGCAGAATATTTTGTTTAAACTGTAAATAACTTAAAAAAAAACGAAAAAAGTTTAAGCAAGTTCTTAAAAAACAAGTTTTAATAATTTAAAAAAATAAACAAATTGTAATAATAAATAATAAAAAATTAAACTATATTTAAACGTGCAATACTTATTAAACTAAAAAACAAGTATATCCGATTTATATTAAAAAATTATAATCTTTTAAAGCATAAAAAGCAGGATATATTTACTATACTAGCAAAAATTGTTTATTATATCCTGAAAACAACGGATAAAAAATAAAAATAAATTAGATTAATATAAATATATTAATAAAAAGCTATATAAACATTTATAAAAAAATAAACCTAAAAAAAGCTAAAAACGAACTAATAATAAAAAGTTATAAGCAAACGATAACAAAAAAATAACCCTAAAATAAGTTAAAAATAAATAATATTTAAACTAAAAACTTAACTATATTTATAAACAATATAACTATTAATTATAAAACGATTTTATCGAAAACATAATTATAAAAACAATAAAATAAAACTAATACAAACTAAGCAATTTAAGCTTATATAACAAAAATATAAACATACTTTATAAATTTATTATTATTATTACGTTTAAAACAATAAGCAAAATTAATTTTAAACTACTATTATAAAGATTATAACAAATAAATAATAAAAAAGCTATTATAGTAAGAATAAAAATTAATACGTTAAAAAATATTAATAAAAAAACAGACTTAATAATAAATAGTTAATTATTTAAAAATATAATAATACTAAAAAAAAATTTATTAAAACTAACTAACTTAATATATAAATAAATTTTATAGATTTTATATATAATATTTTAATATTTAATTTATATAATAAAAAAAACTATAAAATATTTAATTTTTATAATAAATACTTAAAAAACCTACAAATACACTTTATTTACATAAAAATATTAAATAAATAATACTAGTTTATTATAATCATTAAGAATTTATAGTTTTTAAACAAAACTTTTATTATTTTAAAAAAAAATATAATCGAAAAAATCGATGTTTACAACTATATTATAAGTTTATATAAAATCTATTATAAACTTAAAATTAAAGCTTATAAAAAAAAGCACTTTAAAAATAAATCTTTATAAAAAATATTAAATAAAAAAGAAATATAAACAAATTACTTTATTTTAAACAATATAGAAAAAATAAAAATAATAAAACAATAAAACTAAAAATACGCGATATAATAATTAAAAAACAACAAAAAAAAGCTATAAAAAATTAATAACTACTTTAAAATTTAAAAAAATCTTTATACGTTATAAACTTAAACTTTAACATATATATTATTATTATTTTTATATATAATAAATATAAGCTATAAACTATTATAAATATTAAAGCTTAAAAAAACTATATTTTATTATAAATTATTAATAAACTTTAAATATTATAAAAAAAACGCTTTTTATAAACTTAAAACCGTTAATAAAAGTTATATTAATTATAATAATAAAAACGTTATTAATAAAACTATAAAACTTTTTATAATAATTTAATATTATAAAAATCTTAAAATATAAAATTATATTAAGAATACTTTAATTATAAATAAATAATTTTAAAATTAATTAAAATAATAGCTATTTTTAATAGAATATACTAAAAAAAAACTTAATAGTTTTTAAACGTAATAATCGCGTAGTATATAAAACTAAAAAAACTTTTAAAATTTTATTAATAACTAAAAATTTTAAGCTAATTTATAAACTTATAATATTAAAAGAATATATAAAATTTAATAATCTGTTTAATAATAAGTATTAAAATAAAATAAGATTATTAAAACATAGTTAATAAAATTATAAAATACTATTAAAAAAAAAGAAAATCAAAAAAAGAAATTTATTTATTATATAAAAAAAGAATATTTAAAAAAACTATAACAGTATTTAAATAAAAACTTTATAAAAAAGTTTATTATATTATGTATATTATTAATTAAATACTTAATATTATTTATTTTAAAAAAAAGTAAAAATAACAAGATTAAATAAAAAATATATATTAATTATTAATATTTTAATAATATTATAACTAAAAATTAATATTTATTACTTTTTATATAAAACTTAAAAAATAAGTTATAAAGTATATAATAGTTTATAATATTAGATTATTAAACGTTTATTATTTAATATAAATAAATAAAAAACATAAATAAAAAACAGTATTTTACACTTTTTATAGATTTTATAAATATAAAGTTATATTATTTAAATTAATAAATATATTAATAATATTTTAAACTATAATTATATATATACTAAATTTTTTTTTATTAATAAATTTATAGTATTATATTTAAACAATATTTTAATATATTTTAAAACACTTAAAAAATATAAATACTAAGTATAATAAGTTTTAAAAACGCTTTAAAAAACTAAACTTTTAATTAACCTTAAAAAAAGTAAATTTTACGTATAAAAAATAAACTTTTTAAAATTTATAATTACTTTAAAAAAAGTACAAATTTAAAACTTTAAAATTATAGCAATAAAAAATTAGCTAGTATTAAAAAACGTTATAAACATTTAATTATTTATAAAATTTACAAGCTATATTTAAGCATTTGTTATAAATTTTAAAAAAATCGCCGCATTTTTTACGAACTTAACAAAAACTAATAAAATATTTAAAAAGAAATAAGCTTTTAATAAAATTAAAAAATGAATATTAAATAAACTAATATTAAAACTACTAAACTTAACTAAAAAAATTAAAGTTAAAATCGATATTTACGACTACGTTATAAACAAACAGTTAAGCTAACAAAATAAAAATAATAAGCTATACTTTATAGTATTTTTTTCTAAAAAATTATCTAAACTAAAACTTAACTATTAAATATATAATAAAAAATTAATAGTAGTAATTATTATATTTAAAAAATAAAAATATTATTTAAATAATATAAAAAAACTAGTAAAAATGTATTTAAACTATAAAAATTTTATTATTTTTATAACTATTAAAATATTAAATAAACAATAAGTATAATAAACTAAACTTTTATTAGAATTTAATTTTTATATTATTTATATAAAAAAAAAGAACATACAAGCAAATATTTTAAGTTAACAAAACAATTATATTTAAAAAATGCTGAAAAAAAACAAAACGCTACTTTATAAAATATTAAAAAAATATTTAACGATCGCTTTTATTACAAATAACGTAAATTACTAAAAAAACAAGTATTTTTATTACTTATAAAATTATCGAACTAATATAAAAAATAACTATAAACTTATAATATTTAAAAATAAAATAGTTTAAAAATAAGAAAATAATAGTAATAATATACTTAAAAAAACTTTTTTTAAAAAAACATTACGAACACTTACTAATAAAATATTAAGAATATTTTAAAATGATATATAGAGCAAAAAAAAACTTTTTTTTAAAAAAACCCTGCTAATATAAAAAAAACACTTAAAAAAATTATAATAAAGTACAACTTTTATTAAAAGTTTAAATTAAACTAATATAAGCTTTATAGTTTACTATAATTAATTTTAATATTAAACAAAGCTTAAAAAATTATAATATTTAATTTTATAATAAAATTACTAAAATTTAAAAAACTATTAATAAAAATAATATACGATTTTATTTTAGTTATTATTAATAAACTTATAAAATATAAGTATTTTTTATTATATAAAAAAGCAAGTTTAATAAAAAAACTAGCTTATATAATAATATAATATATTATTAATAAACATAGTTTACTAAAAAAATTTATTTTAAACTATAAAAACATAATAGTTTTTAAGTTTTAATAATTATTAACTAAAATATTTAATATTAAATATAAACTGTTTATAACGTATTATTTTAAAGTAAATAACTAAACAAAAAAATTAAACTAAACATTAAAATAATACTTATAATATTATATAAACAAAAAATAAAATAACTAAATAAAAAAGTTATTTATAATAAAATTCGTTTATAACAGCTTAAATAATAAATTAATAAAAATTAGCTTATTTAAAAGAAACTATAATTTTAATTTAATTAAGATATAAAAACTATATAAAAATATTATAGTATTAAAAATAAAAGTATAAGCTAATAAATTTATAAGCTTATAATAACGATTATAAAAAAAATAAAGTTTACTTATTATAATAAAATATTAAAACAAAACGCGCTAGTAAAAAACTTAATTTTAAAAAATAGAACTATTTAAAATTAAGAAAATGCTTTTTAAAATAATATATAAACTATTACTACTATTTAAAATAAAAATATACCCGATTTTTTATATATTTTTATTAAAACTAGCACTTAAAAACGTTATATTAAAAACACGACTAAAAGTAAAACTTAAAAAAAACTTTTATAAAGTTAAAAAAATACTAAATTCTTGTTAAAATAAAAGTATAATAAAATATTTAATTAAATAAATAAATTACTTATATTTAAATAACTTTTAAAAACTTAAAAAATATTTTATAAAGTGTTAAAAAATAATTAAACAGTTTTATTAACAGTACTTTAATTAATTAAAGCTAAAAAAACAAAGTCGACTTTTTAAAACAAGTTAAAAAAAAACTAAATAAAATTAAAAGTAAACGTAAACGTTTTTACTACTTGTTTTTATTTAAATTTAAGTTTATTTAACTTATTTAAAATACGCGTATTTTAATAAACTATATTTAATTTATAATCGCGAAAAAAAAAAATTGTTACTAAAAACGTATAAGTTTAAAAAAAAACTTGTTAATTTTTTATTAAGCCGAAATAAGTTACTGCTTTATAGTACTTTTTTTTTTTCTAATTAATAACGTTTAAAATAAATACAATTTAACAATAATAATAGTACTTTAATACTATTATAACTTATATTAGCGAAAATATATTTTTTACATTGTTTTTTATTTTATTTATTATTTTATATTTTAATTCTTTTAATTTATAATAAAAACAAAGCATAACTTTAAAGTTAAACTTTTTAAAAAACACTATTAAATTAATATAATAAAAAGTTAAAGGTTTAAATGTACTATAAAACTTTTATACACAATCTAATATAATAATTAACAAGCTATTATATAAATATATATAAAAATAAAAAAAAGGGACGCTATATAAAAAAACACTAACTTATTTATTTTTATTGCAGATAATAAAGCAGAAAAAAAAAGATAATATTATAAACTAATAAAACTTTAACCTTATTAGTAAGCTTAATGCGAAAAAATTAATAAAAATTATAACAGTATAAATTATAAAGGAAAAAAAACAGGTTATATAATAAATTAAAAATATTTAAAAGTGTTTAGTAAGTAAAACTAAACAAAATAACTAATAATGCTTAATAAACAGGACTAAGTAAAGTAATTAATAGTACTTAATAAACAGGACTAAACAGGACTTAAATTAATAAAAAAAGAAATTTTATATAACTTATAACGTTTTTTATATAATTAGTTATTTTTTATTTCAGTAATTAATTTAAATGTTAACTTTTTTTTTAAAATTAAGTATGAGAAACTTTTTTATAACTAACATAATTAATAATAGTTATTTTTAATTACTATATTTATATAATAATACGTTTATTATAAAGTACTTGTTAATATTATTTTAAGTTATTAATATAAACGATAACTTAACCCCACGCTATATTTATATAGTATAAATCCGGTTGTAATAAAAACTTTAAAACCTTTATTTTATTAACTGTTTATATATAATAAACTTGATTTTAATATATAAAGTTTAAACTAAACATTATTATAAACTTAATGCTAATTATTAAGTATGTTTTTAAAATAATATTAAGCTTTTTAAATTCTGCTATTAAAGCTTTAATTACATTTAAAAAGCTTGATAAGAAATAATAGATATTACTTTTATAAAGTTTAGCTTGCTTAAATATTTTTAAGTTGAAGCAAGTTATAATGTTAAAATTATTGCCACCGCTTTATAAAGCTTTTTAAAGATCGCGATGATTTTTAATGTTAATATTTACGATATTACTAAACGTGAGCATAACTTGATAATTTATAACCTGGTTATTTTATTTTAGTTAGTTTTTTTATAAGTTGCTTATAAACTAGGAAGAGGGGCGGGCTGCTTGTATATTATCCGCTATAAACCTTTTTCTTGAGAAATAAAAAGACAGACTATTTATAGACTATTAGTATAAGAAAGGCTAAATCTGCTGTTCACTGTGGTATAGATCTGCTGTCTTTAAGTGGGGGTAATTAAAATCAGCTGTGCTACCATGTAAGCTACTCTGTACTTAAAATTATATAACAGCGTACTTATTTAGCAGCACGTAATATTGTATAGTAAGTTTAACTTACTTATACAGTTATATATATATTATTATGTATATATTAAAAACAGATAATTATACTATAATAGAACATAAAAACTACAGCACTATTAAAAAAAATTTATTTAGTTCGATTTAAAGGTTAATACTAGTAGTGAAAGCTTTGTTGTTTTAATAAAGTTTTAATAGTTAAAGGTTAAAGGATATATGTATTAAAGTTAAAAGGACAAAGGGTTAAACGGTTGAACGAATTCGAGGGGGGGGGGGGCTTATAACTGGAGGTGTTAAAATAAGGGGGTCACATAAAATGGAACATTAAGAGTACGTGCAGTAATAGCTTCACACCTAGAGGCCCACTATATAAAATTTGCAATATACACTTTAAAGATAGAGCAACATTTACATAATATAATAATAACACCTACTTAAATAAACGTACAATACTAGCTCGTTTATTTCTAATAATTAAAAGTTTTATATGTAGAATACTTATTAATTTATAGGATAAAATAAACGATACTACTAAAAAAATAACTACTTAAACAACGAATAAAGTAATTTTTATTAAAGCAGAAAATTTCGATTAATAAAATTACGATTTTAAAATAAAAGCTAAAACTTTAAATCTATAAGAATATATAAAACCTACTAATAAAAAAAACTGGCTAACAAAGCTAAAAAAACCTAAATTTAACGATTATTTTAAAAAAAATACTGCTAACGCGGTAGTTATAGCTATAAACTTTATAGTAAACAGTAAAGTATACTATAAAATAAACTAAAATCTATATACTTAATAAAATAAAAATTATAAAGATTATTAAAAAAACGTTAAAAAATTAACTGTTTAAATATAAAAAATTATTACTATATAATACTATAAGACTTTTTTAAACTTAAATTAAAAAATTTATAAATAGTATAAAAATATTTATAAAATCGGAAAAGTTATATAATCTAGTTTTAAATAAAATATTAAAAAAAATATAAAGCTATTATAACTAAATCTTTAATTAAAGTTTTTAAAAACTTAAAAGCTTAAATTATTAAATAAAAAGTAGTAATTACTTAAAGTATTAAAAAAAGCTTTATAAAACTAAAAGTTTTTAATAACCTAGTTTTTAATCTAAAGATTATTTTTAAAAAAGCTATTTTTAAATAAACTATAAGCTTTAAAATATTTAATAATAATAAGATTTAAGTAAGTATTATATTATATATTAATATAACAGCTTAATTTTAAACTTACGTTATAACTTGATTAAAATTATAAAAAAATAAGAAAATGCTATAAAAAGCGTTTTTTATATATAAAACTAACAAATAAGTTAATAATACTAATAAAAATATTTATAGTATTAACAAACAATTAAAACGTAATATTAACTTTTAATAAAATTGTAAAAGCTGCAGTAAAAGCAGCAAATTAAAAAAACTTAAAAAACTTTATTTAAGCAATTTTATACTAATACAAAAATATATAAAACATGTTAAAAATATTATTTACTTTTAAAATATTAGTATGTTTTATTTTATAAAGTATTAAAAAACTAGTAATTATAGTTTTTACTATTTTAAGTTGTTTAATAAGCGATTAAAAAAAATTTTAAACTAATAAAAAAAATTGTTTATTATAGTAATAAAAAGTAAGCTACTATTTTAATTATAAAAAAATAACTTATAAGCAAGATTATTAAAAGCTTTTTTATAACTTAAAAAACCGTGTTAAAAACTATAAAAAAGAATTATTCTTTTAAAAACTTAACAATTCTCGATTTAAAAAAAACTTTATATATTTTTAATAAGATCGTAAGATTTTATAACTTTTAAAAAGTTATATTAAAAAATATAGTAATAGTTAAAGATTTAACTGTTTTTATTTATAGCTACAAAAAAGTCGATATTAAAGTTTAAAAATTTAAAAGCTTTAAAATTATATAGTTTTATAATATAATGTACTATAAAAGCTTTTTTATAAATATTATTTTGCTAAAAAACGCTTTAAAAATATAAATATTAATAAAATATAAAGCTAACGTTTTTAATATTATATAAAAAACAAAATAACTAAATCGCTTATTATTTATAAAAACGTTTTAATTAGTTTGTTTTTAAATATTTTTTTATTTTACTAACTAAATAAGCGTTTTATACGTGAAAAAATAAGTTTAGTATATATACTAAAAAAAAACTAAATCAAGAAAATATTTTTAAGTAGTATTTATAACTTAGCTATATAAGCTTTAAATTATTAAAACATTTAATATAAAAGTCTTAAAAAATAAAGATTAAAAGATCCTTTAAAGTAAAGATCGCTATAACGGATTATAATACTTATGCTTAAACAAAGCTATACTGTTAAGTATAAAGAATTCTGTAAAAAAAGCTTAATAAGCTTAATATAAAAATCGTAATTAATTTTTATAACTTTAAAAAAACTATATATATAAATACCTTAATAATAATCATTATAAATTAATACTTAAACTACGTTTAAAATTACTTTTTTAAAAATAAGCAATTAAAAAGCATAATTTTTGCTTTAAAATAATTAATTAAGCATTTTTAAAACTAATATAACATTAAAATCGAAGTAATCGAATATAATAATAAGATTTTAAAGCATAAAAATAGCTTGATCGTTATATAAAAAACTTTTTTTAATTATAAAATATTTTTTAAGCTTTTAGTAGCTAATATATAAAGCTAAAATAACGCAGCTAAACGCTTAAAAAGTATACTAAAAAATAAAGCTTACGTAATAATTATTAGCTTTAATTTACTTAAAAGTTTATAGTTAAAAATTATAAAAGCAGTAATTTATTTATATAACAAGTTTTTAAAGTATATTTATAATTAAAAATCTTTATATAAAAAGTTCTATATATATATTATATTAAAAAATAAGCTAATTAAAAACAGAAAGCTAAAATAAACATATTTTAAAATATATAAAATAAAAGTATTTGTTTTAGTTTTAAATACTTAGTTTAAAAAAAACTGCTTTAATTAACTTGATTTAAAAGTATAAATTAACTATTTAGTTAATTATAATTTAACAAATATATATAGAATATAAAACCTTTTAAATAATCGTATTAAATTTACGCAAAACGTACAGTTTAATAAAAAAAACTTTTATAGTAATAATATCGATAACTTATATAATATTATATAAAAACTTTTTTAAAAAACTATTAATACTATAATTACGAACAAAAACTTGCTTAAAATATAATTAAAAATAATTAACTTATACTTTAAATTAAATTATAAAACTAAATAATATATAGTAAAAAATAGCTTTAAAAATATAAAAACTTTTATAAAAAAAAAACGTATTTAAGATTTAAACTATAAGTTCTAAAATAACTTATAAGCTTAATTAATTTTATATATAAGCTATTTTTATACTATATCTTTCTTTTTTAAAGTTTTTTACTTTATTAAACTTTTTTATAACTGTTATTAAAAACGCTAATCTAAGTTAGCACCTAGTAAAAGCTGCTTTAATTGCTGCTTTTTTAAGATTTAAAAACAAAAAAAACTTTATTACTTTTTATACTAAAATAACGCTTATAAAATATAGCTATTAAAAAACTACGTTTAATTTAAAATGTTTAAACGTTATAAAATCGTTGCACGATAAGCTAGTAAATAAAGCAAAAAAAGCTAAAATAGTAAACTATTTTTAAAGCTACTTTAATACTTTAAAAACTAACTTTATAAATAATACTATATTAAAATAATATAAAAATAATAAGCTTAAAAATCTTAAAACTTTAAAAAAAAAACTATTAATAAAAAAAAGAATATATCGTAAAAATCTTTTTTTACTATTTAAGTTTTATAAAGACCTAAATATATATTTAATCGAAAAAAGATTCTATAAAGCTAAAATCGCTTATTTAAAAAACTATTAAAAAATAAACTTTTAAAATAAAGTTAATTAACGTTTTATTTTTAAAAAACTTACTTTAAATTATATATAAATATATATATATAAGTTTAATAAATATAGCTATTTTATTAAATATAAAACTAAACTTATAATATAAAAAAATTAATAATTATATAATAGTATAAAAGATATATATACTTTTATACTTATTAGAAAATTATTTAAAACTTTAATTATTATTACGGTTAAATTTAACTTAAAACTAAAGCAGTATAATATAATTAACGCGTTCGTAAACGTTTAATTAAATAAAAAGATTTATATAAAAATACTTTTAGAACATTATAAGCTAAAAACTATCTTAAAACTTTAAAAAACGCTATATAAACTTTAAAAGTTATTTTTTTTATAATAAAAAAAGCTTATTTTAACTTTTTTAAACTTAAGATTTATATTAATACTTTATAAGTTTTATTATTATTTTAAGAACAAAATATTTATATTTATTTATATAAACAATATAGTACTTATATATTAATAAAATAAAAAAGCTTTAGTTATACGGTTAATTTAAAAATTAAAAATAAAATATTAAATAATTAGTAATAATAATTTTTAATAGTTTTTTAGTATAAAAATAATTTAAAATCGTTAATAAAAGCTAATTTAGTTATTATAATCTTTATATATTAAAAAAATTAGCAAGCTAAATAATTTAAACAAAAAAACTTATTTAACTTTAATAAAGTTATAAAAACTTTTTTTTTTTAAAAAACTAGTATTAGCTAAAAATATTTATATATATTAATATAAACTAAACTTTATTTTATACGTAGTTATAATTACACGATTTAATATTGTTTTTATAGTTTTAAAGCTTTTACGATTTAATCTAAATCTAAGCTTTAAATATTATAAAAAAACTAACTAACTAATATTCTACTTATTTTATATTTAATATTACACTTTTAAATATAAAAAAAAAAACGATTTAATTATAATAAGCGATTTATTTTTTGTAAATAATACGATCGATTATAAAAGTTTTTAAGTATACGTTATAAAACTGTTTAAAAAAATTATCGGCTAAAAAGCTAATAAATAAAATATAATTATTATTTTTACTACTAAAACTAAACTACTAATATTTATATAAGCAGTAAAAAAAGCTATATTTATTAGTAAGCTAATATATAAATTAAAAGTTATTTTTAATAATTAATAAATTACTTTTTAGTACAATAACTAGTAAATAATAAAGCTTTTAAAAAAAAATATTACTAGCTTAAAAACTAAACTACGTTATATTAATATATACAATTATTAATTATAGCAAAAAGTTTAAAAAAAAACTTTAAACGTTAAATACGTGCTTTTAAACGATATAATCGCTAACAAACTTATAAAAATACTGCTTATAAATAAATAGTCTACTTTAATAAAACAACTAAACTTTATAAATATAAAAATATAACTATAACAAAAAAAGTTAAAAAAACTAAAAATTAACGATTTAACTACTATAAAGAATTTTTTACCTGAAAAAAAAGTTAATTAATAAATTTCCCGCGAATAGCTTTAAAGAACTAGTTTTTAGAACGAACTACTAGCAGTTAGTTCTAAAAAAGTGTATTAAAATAAAGGGGTCACATAAAATAGAACATTAAAGGTGCGTGCAGTAATAGCTTCACATTTAAGGGCCCACTATATAAAATTTGCAGTGTATACCTTAGAGATAAAGCGATACTTACACAATATAACAATAACACCCACTTAAATGGACGTACAATATTAGCTCGCTTATTTCTAACAGGAGGTGGCTGCAAAAGATTAGCCCACTGTGCAGCAGCTGAAGGCACTTGGTGCTAATTAGAGGACAGCAGATCTATACCACAGTGAACAGCAGATTTAGCCTTTCTTTATTATAATATGAAAAGCATAAAAATATTTTAAGTAATTATAAAGTAATAAAATATTAAGATAAATATTAATAGTTTTTATGTAAGTTTTTAAATTTTAATAAAATAATTAATTTATATTATTATAATTTTTTAATTTTATATTTTAAAAAAAGTAAAAAAGTTATAAATATATTATAAAAGTATAGTTTTAGTTGTAATATTAAACTAATGTAAAACCTATAGTCTCAGAAGTACTTATAAAATGCTTGGCTTTCTTTTACATATAAAAACTACTTAAAAAAACATTACCATGCGCCACCCCGCGCTGCGACACACTTGTTGAAATTAACCATTGCGCTATAAAGGCAAAATATGAGCGATATTAAGCACCTTATTAAGGGCTATATTCTAATAAAACCTTTCACGGAGACATCCAAGTAGTGGTAGTTTACCTCTATTTATCGGAACTCTCATCACCTGCAAGATTGACCTCGCAACCCAGGAGGTGTGTTATAGTTTGTTCTTCCACAAAACCTTACCACGAAGACTCACGCAACATGTTTGACATGAAGATGTTGATAAAAACACCATTTTTACTCATCATCAACTATATAATTAAAAGTCGAAATCTCAGAACGTAGTGTGTAACTTCATTTTGCTTTTCTAAGCATATTTTGCGTGTAACTGTTGGGAATTACATTCTATTACGGCCACATGCATTAGCGTAGACACTCAACGATGCCCATTTCTCCAGACCTCAACCACAGCCGCCATAGCTAGGACTAATTTAAAGCGTAAGTATTAAGGTTGAGAGGCAGCGAGAGCCACCGTCGCCGCCAAACGCCAGTATCGCTAGATGAGCACTGGTATCACTAGAATGCTAGATGGTCTGCATTCTCACTTCTGCTGAAGGTTCCGAAACTGTCTTCCCATCTATGCCTGCCCTCCCGGCATTGATAAAGACTTTCACAAGGTGACTATATCATTAGACGCGCACCACTTCCTATGTCTGCACTAACTCGTCGCACAAGTCCCCCAGCACTGGGTAATGTTGGCAAGAATGAGAAACGGATCCCTGTTAGGCTTAAGAGTGAGAGTACACCCGCCCTTGGGATCACAGTGCTGGGTCATATCCGTCTCTAAATCAAAATGGCCAGTGCCTTTTAACACCTTGTAGTATGTGGACCCCCATCTCGTGACGTTATAATCGAGAATGAACTTGATGTCGATCCCTGACGGGCTGGCTACGCTTGTTGATGAGCCCTTCGTCGCCTCGAAGGACCATGCGCCGTATGATTCGTACTCGGAGATCTCTGTGCATTCCATGGGCCTTGAGTCAGGAAATACCTCGCGCCCGGTGCAGTTAGCTGTACTATTGCCGAAGAGTAAATATCCACCACCGCTGGCATGCGGTGCTGGCCCCGCTGTGATAACATTCGGGTTGAGGATCGCCAGTGATATGTCGTAGGGCGAAGAGCTTTCGGACGTTGGTGGAAGATAGATGTGCAGGTTCGAGACTTCCCATGGTTGTAATGGTCCGAGGAAGGGAACAGGTTCGCTAGTGGCTTGCGTCATATACAGCACGGTTGCTAGAGCGGCGAGGGATCTAGAGAGTTTCATTTTGGTGAATCGAAGCTCAGGATAATTTTCTCTCACGTAGTGGTATCGAGTCTTAAATGTAGGTGCGTACGTCTGAAAATATTTGAAGCTAGTTTATACATTCTGTACTCTTTTTAAAAACCTAGACCGCACGTGAATGGCTACCAAACCGTCGGAACCGCAGTGTGTGGCGCCTCTTGGTCTAAGCTACATGTTTGTGGCATAGCAGGGCAGAAGAGGATAGAACCCTGCCGTCAGGATGGATTGTAAGGCTGTGCCGAGAATATGTCTGCAGTACGTAATGACACTCGGTCGGCTGGGGACGAGACGAGGTATAGATCAAGCGAATTTCACTGCCTTATCTCTTAGAAAATACTGGTTGCTTAGGAAGCAGTGACTAGAGCTGATGAAGTTTTCTCCCATCTATTATTCTTTTCGATCGGCAACCGAGACCAGGTCTTCATGCCACGAACATCATGCGTCGAGGCAATATGACGTGTAGTCATGATGCATGGCTCCGTATACCACGCATTGCAGTTTTTCAATCTAAAAATATTTGTAGGTCACACAACTTCTGTACCAGAAGACCATCTGATCCTTTAATGCACATGTTCAAAAGCACACTCCCCTTTCCACCAACACGGAACGTAGCTCAAAGTACATGTCCGTTGCAGACAGAAATTTCGTCATCTAGAGACTGGCCAATTAAGTACCCTTCATCGTAGTACCAGGCTGTTCTAGTCAAGCGTCTTCGTCTTTTGATGAACCCATCGCGTACACTAAACATTTGCGGCGTGCATGCATATAACCTTCAACTTGCTACGGCGCCACATTTTGAGAGAATAGTTTTGCTAAGGACTTCGAAACAGCATCAGTGTACTTTGAGAATTACTCATCATGTACTGCAGAGGCTTGTATAGCCAAGACAATGCATCACTTATTGCTTGCTTTTACGAAAGTATGGAGTATTGTGTGTCTCTTGAATGGTCGTGACACTAAGGTACTGTGACAGTCAATCTTCTAGCAGCCCCATACGTCGTAACATAAGAGCTTACTCGCAACCACGACTCTGCTCATATTATATCCACTTATACGGACAAACAAGTTTTTTTAAGTGTTTCAGAAGGAAAGGTCTGATATATAAAACTTCATCCCACCTTTGGCTTCAGCACTGATAGACTCCCTTCTCCTAACCTTCCATGCTGCTCTGCTTTGTACAGCTATACCTCAAAGCCGATCAAGGTCAAATAGTAGGGTAAGTGCCCGTAGACAGATCCATTTCACCGACATATCATCCAAGATGCGCATCTAAGTAAGCCACAGCGAGGCCCAAAGTCGAACATTGAGTCTGGACTGTTGGCCTGTCAGGCCCCAACCAACCCAGCTAAGACGCACGATTGAGACTAGTGACTGCTAAGAGTACAGAAAACAGTACAGTAATTGTAATAGCCAAATGTGCGATCATCTAATTGGGAGGCCTGTCCACTTCAACATGAGCGTTGGCTATTCGACAGTGACACATACACTGATCTCGAAAAACCGATGCCATGCTTTCTAATTCGATAACATCATAAACCGGCCTAGATAACTGTTGGGTGGTATGTAATATGCACGGACCATGTCATCACCCCAAAGGGCTTCGCCATGTTTGCGTACAACACGCCTTTGTACCGCCATTTTTCTTCATCCCATCCCGTTCTTACCCAGCGTAGACAACTCCAACTCCAGGGCACCATAAGGCACCAATGTTGGCTCAGAAGACAACAACACACAATGGATAAGACAGGGGTTGAGAAGGATGCAGCCTCCGATTGAGGAGACTTCATGGATTGGGATAGCGACGAAGCCGACGAGATGGAGATCAATGCGGAGCCAGTTGAGAGGTACCGCAGCAGTTGCATGTACTATCCTGTGCGCATAGGGGAAGTCCTCGATGGGAGATACCCCATTGTGCACAAGCTTGGCTATGGTGGGTTCTCAATTGTCTGGATGGCCCTCAAAATCTTGGTATCAGGAAGATGGGGAGACCGAGTTCCTTGCACAAAATAAGATTAATCGGATTGTCGGATCTGCGCCCTTTATCGTCAAATATTGCGAGACCATTTCTAAGTTTCAGGTCACAGCAATGACCAATACTACATATTAGTGATGCCCCTCATGGTAATATACGATTGCCTAGAGTGAAAAAAGAAGGGGATATATAGGAGAAAGAAACGGCCTACTCTTTTGAACCTGAGGTTGCATTGCACGAGTGCAGATTCAACCCAAGTGTTCACCGTCACAAAATGTTATGCACGGATATTGAAGGGACCGAGAGGTTGAAACTGTCCACCATGCACATTCGCCCCCGCTGTTATCGCTATTATGGTGCAGCGATGGTTCAGCACACGGCACGTCATTGTCCCGATCCTCGGTACAACACATTGAATAATTCTCGAAGTTGGTGTCATCGGTAAACATATGCGACATTGCTTCTGTTGCCTCCCTCTTGGCTTGATGCTAAATACCCCGGGGGCTCTCTTCGCAGCAACGGCTACACAGCGCTTCAAAGGCACCATATGTCAATATGCCTTTCATACACGATTTTCTCAACAGCAGCAAAGACCAGGTCGGGCGATTTCCCAGCGCTCGCGACGCTATTGTCCTGCTCTTAGTGCTCGGTGTCATTAAACAATGTTATACAATTGTCTACAATCTCTACTTTCATCCACTCAGCAAGATCCCTGGGCCGCGGTTATGGATTGCTTTTCCTATCCTGAGGAAATACCTCATGGTGCGCGGGAGTGCAGATTTCACCATTCGAGATATGCATACGAAGTACGGCGAAGTAATGCGTGTGTCGCCTGATGAGGTTTACTTTCTGAATCCTCAGGCATGGAAAGACATCTACGGCCATGGTCACGCTGAGTTTCCAAAGTACTACCCTGAAGGCTACCACATGGATCCAAAGAAAGTCATTGCGTCAAACCCGAAGGACCACTTTCGTTTGCGGCGTGCCATGTTGCCTGCCTTCTCCGACAAGGCACTGTCACAACAAGAACCTCTCATCCGGACATACGTGGACCTACTTATCCAGCGGCTGCGAGAAGTCTCCGATACTACGGACTATACCAATATGGTCCGTTGGTACAATTTCACCACTTTTGATCTTATCGCGGATTTGGCATATGGGGAGTCCCTCCACGGCCTAGAGACCGGCCAGTCCAATGTCTGGTTAGACAATATCGAAAAGATTTTAGTTATCGCACCTATCATCGTCATGATCGGGGCATCCAAAATGGTCGGGAAGGCCCTGTTACTACTCTTGGGACCACTTTTGCGCAAGGCAGAGAAGAAGCATATAGCTAATGTTGAAAAACTGGCCAAAACTCGTCTCACTGCTCGGAAACAGCCAGATCGAGGAGATTTTATGGACTTTTTCTTGCGTTCACGGGGGCAGCCGCATCAGTTAAGTGACGAGGAGATTATCGTGAATTCAGACCTCATTATGGTAGCTGGTTCCGAAACCACCGCCACACTACTTAGTGGGCTCACGTATTGGTTGCTAAAGACACCACACGCGCTGCAGAGAGTTACTCAAGAGGTTCGCGAGGCTTTCGGCTCCGCCGAGGAGATGACGTTTTTGGAGACCCGTTCGAGGTTGCCTTATCTATCAGCTTGTCTTGAAGAAGGTTTACGCCTGTTCCCCCCTGTTCCTCTAGCACTCTCTAGGAGAGTTCCCGGCGAATCGCCCATGGAAGTATGCGGGCTCATGATCCCTCCTAAGGTAAGTCATAGCATTTGAAACTAAAACATAAATTATCTCGGCTTGCTAGGCTCGCTAACAAGCTCAGTAGACAATAGTTGGCATTCATCACCTATCTGCATATACGTCCGAAATCAACTTTCACAGGGCCCGCGAGTTTCTGCCTGAGCGATGGTTACCCGAGGCCACGACAGACTCAACTTCGCCATTCTACTGCGATCGCCGCGAGATACATCGGCCATTCAGCTTCGGCCCTAGGGATTGTATTGGCCGCAACTTGGCATACCACGAGATGCGCCTCATTATGACGAAAGTTCTCTTCTATTTCGATATGCGACTAGATTCAAGTTGCGATGAGTGGTATAAACAACGAGTCTTTGGGCTTTGGGAGAAGCCACCTCTCAAGGTTTACTTGACAAAAAGTGCTGAGGGGTGAATTGGCCAAGGGTAGGCGCTCTATCAATAGAATTTATACTCAGATTATTCGATTGTCTCCAAGTCGACTCGTTAGCTTAAATATAAATTGGGTGAAATAAAGAAGTCTGCGAAATGAGCCTAATTCATGTCTAATGAGATAGAGAGATAGCCGTATAGATTATTGTTGGAATTAATGGCATGTTCTCTATGCAGCTTACAACAGCGGCGATATGTTTCTCCCAGGTTGTAGGTGTTGAATCGTAGACGCAGGATTAAAGATTATTCTACGTCACAGGCATATGATCAGCATACTCGCCAAATTTCGTTTCTTCTACAGTTGGCATAATGCTAGATTGAATTGTAAGGGCGTGAGAGATCTCCTCTTAGTGTTGGTCGTAACTCGCTCGCCGGCTGCCCAACACTCGCCGCCTTCAAGTAAGTAACAAAGAATGGCTGTGTGATTCAAGCCTACTATATTTGCATATTGTCTGATAACAATAACTAATCATATCCTTCTCTGCCAACCTATTTCTCTATGCCTTATCCAATACTGTAAAACTTTGAAGTCCATTATTTCGAACTAGTGAGCATAGCCCTAGAAGAAGTTCCTAGAAATTCAAATCGTTTCTTGCATGCCAATTAAAGATATTTTTCTGCTAATTTTCTCTGGTATAAGCTCCATGGAGGTATATCATTGATTACCTAATTATGCCTAGCAAACATCCTACAAAACGATCTAGTTGAAACACAGTGTGTTAAAAATTATGTTTCTCTGTGTAAATTCTGTTTTGACAATCCATTTTCCTCTGTATCATTGTTGTCTCTCACTGTTTCTTAGGAACGAGGTAAACAACCTTGTAATGATACCTAGAGTGAATACATCGGCCTTACGCAATAAGCACAAAATGAATAACGGTATCTAGCTAGGAAGAACTAAATGTAAGGCGATTTGTGTACAGCTATACTGTATACAGAGAACACAGAAATTTTTTTACAAGTTCGGATAACATATAGCAAGGATAATAGAATGTCACATGTTGAAGAATAGCAAGGTTTCACAGAGACCAGCCACCATGGCGAACCCTGCCTTTGTTCGAAGGCAGTTCAGCAGCATGTGTAAGGCTATCCTTGTTGATCTAAGTCATGCAAAGAAGTCAAGGTATGGGACAGGCAATGAACGTTGTTGTTGGGCAAGGAACCGTAATATTCTATAATGAGTGTTCTTTGCTGCTAATATACAACTCGTTTCCTTTTTTCTGTGACGGTAGCATCATAACAACATGCTTCCATAGTCACCTTTTCTATTTCATGAGATCTTATACCATTAATTTCCCCAAGAACCATGTCCTTTGCCATTACCGCTAGGCTCCTAGATTTCTCCCACTCAACCTAGTGTACAGATGAAAGCAGATTTGCTGATGCCTAGGTACATCTACAGGCACTACTTGATCGTTTTGATCACACGCAAGATGAAGCGGCGCCCTAATTATTACAACTTTCCTAATATTTACGCTACCCTGGCTGGCATCTTCTCGCAAACGCAGAAAAAGTGGAACACTGCGTTAAAATCGTGGCGTGGGCCATCACCTGCCACCTCTCGGGGCCACGGATCGTTCCGGATACTGAGATCATGATGTCGTTTCTATATTTCGGATCGCCTCATTCGCTGGTCCCCCTCAATTCGAAACAATCTGCCCCGTAATGTAGTCATGCTTCCCTTGACTACAAGGCATATGATCGCGGTCCAAGCTCAACATCCACTTGATTATGCCAGCCAGAAAAAACTATAAATACCTCCCTCCCTCCACCCTCCTCCAGAAATAGTTTCCTCGTTCTTCACCTCTCTCTCCCTCTTTCTGTGGAACCCCCCAAGTTTTCCCTTTTTTTCCCTACGCCTTCGCATCAGTAACCTATTGGGCTGCTTGCACCCTCAACAGCACTCAGACATGTTATCACAGATAACTCAAGCCGCGACGGATGCACCGAAGACATATCTCCAAGATGTCACTCCAGTCTACCACATTCCTCTATCATCAATATTTGCTTCAGTGCCATCCTGATTAACTGGTCGGCTTCAGTGTCTATACTGAACATTCAACAAAATATTCCTTGATACACCTCCCCCTGATCCTGTTATGAAGGCTCTGAGCCGCTTAACCTGGGATGGATTTAAAAACAGTTGCACTAAAGGGGCACGAAGTCCGTGATAATGAGCGATCAGTTGATGAAGAGACAATTTCTCTCAACTTCATCGACTTCAACGAACAACTCATGCTCGGATACTTCAAGAAATCACAGACCTCTCGCACTTCAAGTGACTCGGCCGAGTGTCTCCCCTTCATTCCATTCTGGTATCACTTCTTATCTGTCTCGTAGACATTATACTCTGAACCCTAGTATTGACTGTCTGTTTCAGTCAATCAGCCATTCATTCAATACCTCTGCATAAGAACCGACAGATTAGATATGGCTCTGAGAGAAGTCAAGTTGGACAGTTCTTTACCGATGGATAGAGAAATCAAGCGTCTCCATACACTGAAGAGCGACAAGGAGGATGTAGGAGAGCTAATAGACAAAGAAGAGCTCCAAGCTGCATTCCACAAGGCGGATTTGGCAGTACCCAATCCCAGATTGGATGAGTGCTTCAATAACATTGGCCACATTCGCAATGGATATATCACCCACAAAGAATGACCATACATTCGCTGAAGGTTGTCATGAATGCGCAGCTCTGCAATAGCAAAGACGATACAACTAGGCTACTGTTGTTGTCGAGTCTCGATGAACGGGTAGACACCACCAGATCGTCCTCTCTATACCGTGGATCAATTCCACAACTCCTCTAGGATATCCCAGTTCACAGGACTAACACTCTGAAGCGCTAGATACCAGTCCAGTAATGTCTGGCGAAGCCTCAATGCCTCTCAACACAAGACTTTCCCTACAACAGCGATGATAGAAGCGATAACAGCTTCGCGACAACGCCAGATGCTTCCAGTCATGGCCTCAATACCTCACACTACGAGATTACTCGACAAATTATCTTCGATCAGATTGGAATCAGTGAATCAGCTACGCAATCCAGGATTGCTAGTCACTGACAAAGTAGCTCCCAAAACCGAGCGTAGTTTCCAGCAACTGCAAAATGACGAACAGCGGTACGGGCGTTTCTGCTGACTAAGATCTCGGTTCCTTACCTAAGCGCCAACGCACTTGGCAGGCCCCCTTATAGGGATCTGCCTCGCCACGCACTCGCGCGTTGCCCGTCACCTCACTTTTCCACCTCCTACAAAGGCACTAGTTTTTATGTAGTGATCGGGAGGGTTTTTAACCCACCCACCGTCCCTTGCACACCTAGTTCGACAAGATGAGGCACTTGGCTAGGCCGTGGAAGTGATGCCTATAGGGCTGGACGGGAGGAAGGGAGGGTCGTTCTGGGTAGTGCTTTTTGATTTATTTAGTGTTGGGCAGCTATTCAAGCCCTAGCCGAGTGGCTGGCCCGCGTGGGCGCACCGGCTGGGTCTCGAGCAGAGACTCATGCTCCCCCCAATATATGTATTCAAATTAAACCTCCTTCCGCGTTGCCGGTGAAAGTGTAGAATCGGTGGGTTGTTGAGGGGGCGGGTCTTTGGCGGGAGACTCCACTAGCACGAAGGGGGTTTATAAGAGACGGTCACGGATTTTGAAAATGGTCTTAGAAGTATGATATTCTTTTACCCGGTTGTTCCTTTTTCACCTACTTGTACCTAGGTATGTATGTGCCTTTCAAATTTGGTTACGGTCTACGGTTACGATTACAGAGTTTACGATTACGCTATGGGTCATTACGCGTGAAAGGTAAGTGCTGCAATTGATTGTGAGAAGGCCTTTGTTCTTGTGGAAAGAGGATAGTTGCAAGTGGTAGTCGTAAGTGGGAGTTGTAAGTGGTGGTTGAAGGTGCAGTCTGGTTGCAATTGCGGTATGGGCAGTGTAGGCAGTGTGGGCAGCCAAAATGGTCTCGAATAGAATAGCCGTGACGGTCTTGAATCGGCCGTGATCGTCTCTAATTTTTATGACCATTTTCAAATTTAAGAAATGCGTCCTACCAAGTATTATTTTAACGTAAAAGACACTTTTCTAAACAAAACGAGCACTGTGATTGTCTATAATATTGAGACTATACCTATCCGCGGAAAAGGGGTCACCTAGTTGGTGGTAATCACGGTGATCGTCTCCTAGATCTCCCCCCTCTCGCTAGTGTTGGCTTGTGAGATATCGAAGCGTCTGGTAACTGCTGTGCTCGGATCATATTGGAATGAATTTGAGAGTCACGAGCCTATTAATGCGCGGGGGTAAATGGGAACAACACCGCCGGCACAGAACAACTTGAACCACGCAACTTCGCAACGTGAATACCTACCATGTCGCAATGAACAGGCGGCTTCCATGGTCAAAGCATTTGTAAGTTCAGTATCGGACGTCACTGGCTGTAGACAGGATATTACAACGTAGAGCCTGCCCAGGTGCAGTTTGTGCTGCTTTCTACTTCCAGAGACGCTCTTAGCAGTTACTTCAGACAAGCAAAGCAGCGTCTTCCACAACACCATGATGCAAGAAGTGATCTGGCTATAGAGAGCTGTCTTCTCCCCCATCTCTTCAGACTTATCCAAGTTCCCATCTTCCCACCTTCATTTGTTTCCTCTTGGCAGCTTCACCCGTTCCTCAACATCATCAGATAATGTCCCCGTTCACTCTTTTGCATCCACCATTCATTCTGTCACACAATCGATTGCATTTCCCGTTCTCTACACAGCGTTGACGCCTGTCTCTTTTCATACACTGAGCCAGAGTACTAGGTGACCAGAATGACCAGACCAGCAACCTGCCCGACACCGACCGGGTTGGAATTGAACGTCGATATCGTTTTCAAGGAAATTAGGTGGGTGCCTCGATGTCAAGTGTCGCAATCGAAGGATCTCTGAGCAACTGCGAAGATGAAGCACCGCGATTGGAAGAGGACCCACTCAGCTCCGGCTGATACCCAAAAAAATTCAATATAGGACCGATAATCAGTGAGCTTCGGCACCCTGAATCCGGATCTCGAAGGTACATCAACACTAACATATCCCTGTCCAACGTGTTGACACTAACGTTCATTTCCTAAAGCACCCTTTAAGGCCATCCTGCCCGCCAAGAACAGCCATGTTATTTCCCCCTTGCCGCTTCGAGCTTTCGTCGTTGTCTACAAGCAAAGAACAGTAGCACAGACTCGACGCTTCAAGTTCAGCCCTAGACCGACCCGAGATTTTCTAGTAAGTCGAGGCACATGGCCCTGTAATCGATTTCTCTCTCAAGGTCCATGCTAAAGCCTTACCCAGCTACGACGAAACAAACTTCTCGATAATAACCCTGTCGCTGTCTCAGCGTTCTAGATGAATATTGAAGCAAGGGCTAGGCTCCGAGATCTGGAAATGATAGGGAGGGAACATCGACTGGTATAGGCCTTCTGCTTTAGGCGTCGCCAAGTCTTCGAAGATCTCAGAACGGATACAGTGTCATCGTGGCACACGACGACGACAGTTTCAGGAATCCTAGCACCCAATATGCTGCTCATCATAGATCTAATAACCTCAGTGTCGCAATCGAAGGATCGTATGTGATTGTTGGAGAGGCCCACTCACTTGTGTAGATTAAAGGTCAATGTGACGAGATGGGGTGGCTGTGGACACTAAATACCTTACGCATTCGTGGAGAGAGCCTGTGCCCCACTTCCACCATTGAATGTGACTCACGTTGGCAGCGCACAGGCTGACAGGTACACGTAGACTACCTAGGTACGTTCAAATGTTATCCACCTGTAACCTACTATGTACCTGTGTGGATCTCATTGTTTGCCTGAACAGGTAGGTGGGGGCGTGGCCCTAGTTACCATCGGTTACAGGTGGTATAATAGATTCCATTTTTGGATCCCAAAGCCTCCAGTCCTGGAGGCTTCCATACCAGTTCTTCAACATGTGTATGCACAATATGGAAATTTTCAGGTAAACTTTGGTGTTGAACCTTCAGTTACGCTATGTCTAGTTTTCTCTGGTACCGGGGGGAGGGGGGGGGAGGTCAAATAATACTGTGCCAGAGCTGTTCTGGCCACGAGGATCTACCCTAGCGTCATTTAAGCCTATGTGCTATCGCCCACATTCAGAGTAGAAGTATCACGCTCTACGATTACCGTGACCAAACATCGGGCAAGAAAGGTATGATCAGCCAGCAACCTCTGCCGTATGAAGAATTATCAGATCCATCTTCTGTTCACTGACACTATGGGAACACAGGATCCGCCACTCGCCTCTCTATTGACAAGAGTAGGGCTCCCGGCTCTCTCAACTCTATGGATGGGGACATCATGCCGAACACGAGGCCAAAGAAGTATACTTCCTATCCTCAGCCAGATGATCCATGCTTGCACCGCCGTCGCAGTTCTACAGTATCCTGGAGATCATTCGTAACCGATGCTGGTGGAAGCTATCAGAGTTGTATGTATTCGTCGATCACTTTAACTCGTACTGCAATACATACTTTATACGTCACCGAAACCAGAGTTCTTCAATATTATACACCACTGGCGTCCCAGCCCTTTGGCTTCAGTTGTTGAGGTGGCGTGCAACAGGCCGAGTGCAGGGAGGCTACAGTAGCCATATACAAGATCTTCCTAATTATCTCAGCTCCTCAACTCTCTCAACATAGATGAAGCGGGAGCTTTGAAGTCGATACTTTCTATTTTCCTCGAGGAGGAGGATAACACGTATGCACACTGATAAAAAACTCGATGCCACCTAGGGGTAGATGACGTCCGCAAGAGCAATGCCGAGACAGACTTTCTATAACGTTATGACGATCTCTTGGTAAGCCACAAGCCACTAAAGAGTAACTACGAAGAGGAGAAGACAGGCCAAGAATGCTCCAATGCGTTATATCGCGAACGTATTCTCGGCTTCATCACCCAATATCAGAATGATGGATCAACGACATACTACGTTCCAGAGATACTCCCCCGAGAGCGGCGATTGGTGCCTCGGTCAAAGACCTAAGCTGGAAAGTTGAAGCTATCAGCGGCACCGCTTCAAGAAAGAGAAAAAATGTGGTAACTACCCCCGCCCGCCCCTCGCTCAAAAGAAAAGGAAAATGAACGTTAACTAGAATACCGTACTGATATGCTCAGGTTTCCGAGTACTTGCAGTATCCGGTGAAAGGATTGCATGATACCGCCGAGAATTTGAAGTTGCTCCTTTTCAGTCACAATCAAAGTCGTTGTGATTGAGCCAATATTCACCAATTTTGCAGCCAAGCCAGAACATATCACGACTTATCTTGTCGGAAGTGAGACAAATCCTGGGTCCCTAATCCCGCAGATCTTAAACATATGCTAAGTTTCATTGCTCAACATGAGGATGATGAATCAGCCACATACCCGACATGTGACACTCTAGGAGTTGTGCGCAAACGATGAAGTTCACGTCTGCAACGGTAGCCATGGAAAATGAATTCAAAGAAGCCAATGATCCAGGAAGCAAGGAGCAGGAAGATTCTAGAAGAGCGACATTCTTGGTGACCAGCGTTCAACCCAACTGCTACGCGAGAGTTAACTACTTCCAAGAGAGGACTGACTATTCACAATCGTTGCTATTCTGTCTTCGCACAGTATACTTGTCATTCGCTCCTTACGACGTTGAAGGTCTTAGCAACCCCACCTGTCTCTTCGATCTTGGACGAGCACAGTTTCTGGACAGCACTTGGTTAGCTACAAATCAAACACAAGAGGAAAAGGCGAAATATTTCAGATCAAGAGCGAAACGAGTTAGGTACCTCGTTACAGGACACCTTTGATGCCGTTACTATAAAGAAATAGCCAACTAGCGAAGAAGCCTTGGGCGTGTATACTACACGAACAATATCAAGACGAAGGTGACGATCAGGACCTCAATAGCACGGCTTTCACAAATAGAACCGCGATTCCTTCAATTGGACGCAGCTTCAGAGATGCTTGGAAGTGGGCTCAGGCTCAACCTGCAGTCTAAGCACACATGCAGCCGAAATGGACATTACGGATGCTGAGATCCCAGAAATATACGTTACGGACATAGACGCCGAGGGAGCTTTTATAGCCGAAAACGACGAGCCGAAGAGGGTCAAACCTTCCTCTTCTGCCCATCTTGCCAAAGCCCATGAAAAGGCTTGTTTCAAGACTGAAGGAATTGTCATCGCCCCAGAGCTCGTGTCGTTTGCAGAGTGTGTTTCTCAAAAAGCATACTGAGCTACACTGCGGTGCACATTTACAACTCGATTCCTGCAACGACCTGGACGTGATCCAATTGCCTATCACTATTAAAATCCAAGGGATAAAGCCCGATTCAGCCAGTTGTGCAGTCGGCCCACAACGTATCACGGATTACCTTGTCGGAAGTAAGCCGAATTCGGCAGACCCCAAGTACATACTCAACTTCATCGCTCTGCATCAGAATGAGATCCTTGCATTATAAACAAGGTACTCGAGGATACCAAGATCGAGGCTGAGGACTTTCCTGTCCGTATGGTAGTCATAGACGAGGGACTCAAGAAGAACGCCGAAGAGATAGAGCCACTCGAATCGAATTTCATAGATGAGGAGGATACTCTGGACAAGATGTTCCATGTGTACCAAGCGATGCTCTGCACACGCTCGAGATTGGAGATGGACACCCTGCACAAGGAACTGGAGACTGCCAGTAATGATTTAGAGTCTAACATGCCTGCTACTATACACAGCACCACACAGACTGAGAGAGCTCAAGCTCCTCATTCAGTTCAACGTCTTCTTTCATTCATACACAACTTTACGAATGTGCTTTGCGTACACTGCCTTTTTCGTAAGCGACGCCCAGCTCTCCAACGCACGCACAACTAGCTCCGTTGCAACTCTAGAATATCTAACTACCTACCTACTTACAGCGTTAGACATTAATGCTAACTTTATTTTCCAGGTCAAGTTCGTCCCCTACGTCCTCCTTGACATCCCAAGCAACATGATCATGAAGAAAAGGTATCCTTGTACATACTTATAGTAACTTGTACTACTAGTCATTCATTCGCCTATACAGAATTGTTTTCTCTCCATCCTTGATTCGATCCCAGTAAGGTGTCTGAGAAGAAGGTCCGGAGACAAGACACCTAAAGTCCACAGATATTCCATATTCCTGGCTCATATCAATAAAATCCGTTTCACCATTCATTCACGCTTTCACCTTGGGCTTTGATTCATTCGTGATTCTTCCCTCCTACCGTCCCTTGGGATATCATGGCATCTCCCCTAAACTGACAGCCCCCTGGTCCGCTAGAGCTATCTTCGTCACGGTCGACGAGACAGACCCAGTCTTTAGAGAAGAACCTCCTTGAAAAATATGGTGTACACGCTCTCATACCTAGATAGCTTTAGCTTGATTGTCACCTAGAAAGATTTCTGCTAGATACTAGTACGAATTCATTGATTCATTGCATGATTGTAGACTTATAGGTTATCTAGGTCGCTATAGTGAGGTTCTAGCTCGATTGGCATTTGATCCCAACCTCTGCACTCAATTACAATGAAGATCTCAGAGAACGCTCCGAACTGGACAAAACCCAACAAGGATTTAACCTGACCTTTATCGCCATACCAAAGTTTAAGTCATAGTGGCACGTAACGTGCGCTAGCATCCCTAGTTTGATGAACTTTGATTATCACCTAGAGATTTCTGCACATCAATCAGTTCATTACAAAATTACGGTCACTGTCGTCATTTATGGGCCCGTAGGCCTACATGGGCCGCAAGATTATAGAATCCCGCGCGCAGAGAAAGCGCGCACGAGGTATATTGTCCTACGTTGATGCAGTGCCCGCACGGACAGCTTTGAAGTAAGTCCCTCGGAGGGTATCGAGCGATCGCGAGACAGGAAGGAAGCTTCAACGCAAGGATCATACTACTTAGGGATACATCCTGAGGCGCATCATGACTCTCATGAAAGTGCAAGAGGCAGAAGAAGATAGGGAGGAGGGGGCTGTCAAAAGCATTATGGAGGCTCTTGAGTTGATGTAGAGTACTATTTTCAGCATAAATCTCTCCTTAGGACTCCTTAATCTAGCAGCACTGATTCACAGCTCGTTCAGGGACGTTGATACACAGCAAGGAAACCGTGTCGCGTCACGTGACGCAAATGATCTTGCAGTCGTCACCCGCCCTAAGGCTCTGATTTGATCTGAATTGGAAGTCATCGATGGAACTGCGAACTAAACGATTCTTCTGCGAGGTACAACATGAGACTTAGCTCCTGCTGTCGATGCTTGCGGCGGCGAAAACGGGAATGCTGAAGATGGCAGCAAGGGTGCGGTTACAGAATAGGCACCCACTCAAGAGGAAGATCGTACCGAGCGTTGAGCAGATGAGAAAAAAAGATGCTCCCAAATATCGACGGGGGCAGAAAGACTGGTCAAATAAAGGGTTCGACTCCTTTATTTGGAAGATCTCAATTTCTCCATAGTATGTACTCTCACTTGCAGGTTAGCTTAGGTAAGCTTCCCACCCGTTCCTTCGCTAGCTACCACAAAGGCAGTGTTGAAATTAACCATTGCGCCATGAAGGCAGAAGATGAGTGATATTTAGCACCTTATTAAGGGCTATATTCTGACACGCAGATGCATGGCGAAATCATCAACCTTTCCGTGACATGGCCGGTCGGATCTACCGCTTCGTAAGTTCTGTAGCAACAGCTGCAAAATACCACACGTTCAGAAAGATGAGGCTGGCTGATATCCCGGTACGATGACCGTGACCATATCAGCCCCATTGGCGGATATCCTAGCCCTCTTTTACCCCACAGAAGACCGCATGGCATTTGTATTATCTGGGTGAGCCTGAATACTACGTCTTCCATAACAGGTACAAGACGATTTATGTTTTCAAGACCTCGAAGCCCTCTTAGAACGCATTCAACATGAAATAAGTACTCGTTTACCAAGTTTCAGACTCCAACTAACACTATGATCGCCAATCTGTTAGCACATTTCGGCACAACCATTCCGTGCGCTAGAAGAACAGGATCGCCGAAGTCATTGACAGTGGTAATAAGAAGTGGTGCTGTAGGAATGTGTTCTCGGCAGACTAGAAAGACGTTATTCTGAAAATACCCAAAATATGTAGGATATGTCTCTCTGGTCCTAGTCGGGAAAGGTGAGTGGTCTGATTGTAGATGACCTGAGGATTAGCGAGAGCATCTACTTTTGGACGCTATGTCAGCTCGTCTGGCAGGAGCTTCGATCGAATCACCACCTGGGGCGAAACTCCGCCTCCTCTAGCCGATGCTGGTCGCGTTTCTAGATCCCACTGGTATCCCAACGGAAAAACGCACGAGATGGCACTTGACCGAAGTCTTGGGAGGAACGGGGGGCGAAATGCTGCAGAGACTTCGAGGCGGCTAGACGATGTCATCTTCTTGTCCTAAACATTATAGGATTTTCGTCAAGGTCCCTGTCCATCATGGCGCTCCAGCACGAAAACTCCGCACTGGGATACGGAATAACCCGTGAAGGAAGCGGACTTGCGGACGAATGTCGCATGGCCCTGTAGCAGCGTCTGTCGCTTAATGCTGATTCAAATGAAATAAAAGTAGCAAGGTACTTACTTTTCTACGTGCTACATATAGAAAAGGAAGTAGCTCTTAATCAGGTTTACTTTCGCCTTCTAATAATAGCGAGCCTTAGCTTACCAAAAGCCGGGGCGCTAGTCTAGCTCCCGGCTTGTGCCTCATTACTGACAACGCTCTCGTACGGGTGCACCAGCAGCACGGACTACAACTAGCATGGTTTCAGGGATGCACCTGTGGGCGGCTTGACTGCTGGCTGTCTGATTGGTCTGCTCGGTTTCCATCCCACTCCTAAAACTCAATTAAGTCTAGCGCTATATATTTAGTAGGCTCGGTAAGTAGGTGATCCCAGCGGTGACCTACCGCCATCTCGTCTCGGAGAAGACCAGGAGAGAACTCATGGTCAGCTTCAAACCTGGCTGGCCTGGGTTTCGCAGCCTCTCAAGCATGACAGAATGAAAGATCGCTTTGCTCGTCTAGAAGAGTGTTTTACCTATTTAGAGACACCTTTCTGCCATGGTTCAATATCACCCGATAGCAACTAATTCTACTGAAAGAGTGCCTACCTATTGTAGCCGGTGTGTGCAACAGTCATTCTCGATTCTCACGTCGCTATGCCTCGTAAGGGTAGCACCAAGGTCCGAACAGGCTGTCTTACCTGCAAGTTAGGCTCCCTATCTCCTTCCAGCTGCCCCTGATTCACGCTTGTGCATATGACTGATGATGGTTCGTTGTATCTAGAATTCGAAAGGTAAAATGTGACGAAGGAAAGCCATCTTGTAAACGTGTGAGTTATCGCCCCCCCCCTCCCCCCCAATCTGGTTCATGCATCACAACCCAACATGCAGACATCTTGAGACCTGCTCAACCAATCAAACGACCTGCGATGATTACAAAGTATCAATATCGCTGATTCTCCTTTCTAGTGCACGAGTACAGGGCGCAAATGTGACGGATATGCGCCACCCCCTACATCTTCTTCGGCTTTATCATGGTATCGACCGCGTCACCTATTCCCCCAAGTGGATCACGCTTCGGAGCGGCGATCATTGCACTTCTTCTGCGTCGTTGCTGCCCCGGCCTTGTCCGGGCCGTTGGACCCTTATTTTTGGACCCATCTCGTTCTGCAGTTCGGTCAAATGGAGCCCGCTGTCCGGCACTCCATCGTAGCAGTAGGTTCGCTTTACGAACAGATTCATCGCAATCCAAACAATTCTCACCTACTCCCTCCGCCTGACGATAACCTCATCCTGTGTCATTACAACGCGGCAATTCAACATCTGAAGACCATGAAAAACGAATCCTTGGTGTTGCTGGTCTGCATTCTCTTTGTCTGTATCGAATTCCTCCGTGGTAGCCGAGAGGCCGCCACCGAACACTGTCAGCATGGTATCTCCATCCTAGAGAGGGTCGAACAGTTATTTCCGTGGACTAAGCAGTACCTGTCTCCCCTCTTTCGCCGTCTGAGCATATTCCCCTTTTTTTTCTCCATCGGCAGCAAATCACCCCCCAAACTACTCGGCCTGAACGATGTTATCCCCTCCTCTTTTTCCACCTTCGGTGACGCACAATTCTACCTAGACGGCGTTCTAGGTCGCACAGTTCGACTTGTTCGACGTGGTGACGCGTACCGTCTCGGTAGTATGAGACACGAGGTGGTGTCTTCGGACTTGATTGCCGAGCAGGATTTGGTTCGTGCCAAACTTGACGAGTGGCATACGAGGTTTCTACAATTCGCGTCCAAATCATCGGAGCTGGGGACCACTGCAGTTAATCAATGCAACATGTTAATGCGATATCAGATCTGTCGTGTGTGGGTAGAGACTCCGTTCGAATACCACGAAACTGTGTACGACGAGTACCTCGACATGTTTCGCTCAATGGTCGATTTAGCTACCACAGCGCAATCTTCCGACTATTGCAACAGCTCCATTACATTCACCTTTGAGATGGGTTTTATGCCTTTACTTTACTTCATCGTTATGAAATGCCGCTGCCTCGATATAAGACTGCGGGCGTTATCATTGATGAAGAATTTAGGGGCGGCTAGAGAAAACTTGTGGGAGATGATCACCATGTTCGCTGCGGCGAAGCGCATTGTAGAAATTGAGCATGGCGCAATACTAACTGATGATGCCCAACTGTCCGGAGAGCCTTACTGCCCGGGTTTTCCTCCAGATGAGATGAGGATACGGGATTCCACGACTGAGCCATATCCGGTCGTGCAAATGGTAGATGGAGTGGAAAAGACCGGTAGACTTGGGGGGTTCTTCATGCGAACCGCTGATGACCGTATTTACGTTCGATCCGAGTTTCTACTAGAACCGGCCTGGCGATGACATGATGCCTTCAAGTAACGCAACAGTCACCCTTGCTCTTCTTTCTTCCCACCCAAACTGCATTGCTTTCCAAGGTGGTCACCAATTCAAGGATCGCTAAACCCCCCCACCACCACTAGGTATTCGACATTTCCTGAACAACTCTGAGGCTTTACACGATTAGCTTAACTGAATAAAAATGTCCAACTAGTTAAAACCAAAGTCTTACGCTTGGCACTCCATTGAGCCCTTGACCAACACTATGCGGGTGGGAGTTCTTTAGGTATTGCTAACGCAGCGTCGTCCAGTCTTGTCCCTACCGCGGTGAACAGTGACGCCGGTGGTAGTATACCGATGCCCGCATCTCCGTACTCCGTCTCCAGCCTCGAATCAACAGACGGCCGCTTGCCATACATGTTAGACACGATCAACGCCAGCACTTGTGCCATCAAAGGCCTACTGGCTACCGATATCAGCTCTCTCGCTACTGTGTATGCGATCGTCACGCCGATGACGCGGTGTACGGCCCGGCTGTTGCACTTGGTCGCAGAGCTGGAGCACAATATCAATAATGGCGACCGTACGCAGGACACCGTGGAATACTCCTGGTTAGCCAATTTCTGCGGAATGCTGAGCATTAGTCTGCCTGTCAATTATGTTGTGTCTGAGGGGCGGTAGATCAAGATACGGTCGCTGAGTCAAAGACGTCTGGTAAACACTCGTGGGACTGTTAGCGACGGGCGGATGGGCGAGTGAGTCGGCCCTCCTGAAATTCGCATCCGATGTGGAATATGTATGCAAAGGAGAAGAGCACTAACTGCCTAACTGGGAAGACGGCATGGAGCTTGCAAGACGGGAGATGGAGCAATGCAGCACCGGTGTAACTAGAAGCTAGTCAACTTAGGGAGATCTCTACCTCACAACACCGCATAGAAGGCAGTAAAATCAGAAGCCGAGGCGCTACCTAGTCTTTTAAATAATCTCAATATGTTATATAGGCTGTTCAAACCCTTCTCGGCCTACATCCTCTTTCTCCAGCGTGAGGTTCTTCATGAATAATGAAATAATGAAGCCGAGCCCTGGAGAAGACGTTGAGATAACCTATACGGCCCAAACCGATTTCCCATATGTGCCTATCACGCTGTCCATTATCTCAGTAAGAAGCTTCAATATTCTGAGAGGCAGGAACGAGTCGCTCGAGCCGCTCGAGTCGCATCGTTCCAAGCCTATAGCTATTGTGCTAACGGGCCCAGCGCAATGATATTCTTCTCGAACATTGAACTAAAAGCGGTAGAGCTGGCAGCGAGGCCGATCAACGCACCAAAAGGGCGGAAAATCACAAGCATGCCCACAGCAAGGGCCGCGTCGTCAACATGGAGTACGCTAACCAGTATAGCTACCTGTGTGTCCGCGAAGACGATACCGAGGCTGACACTGAGCAGTGCCTTGAAAACGTATGTTATGGCCTGGGATGTATGTCGTCCTACCAGAAACCACAAGCTTATGAATGCAGCTATGAAGACCCAGCGAAGTTAGAGTAGAAGACTGTGCTGACATGTGACCTCAATGGTAACCGAGGCGAGAAATATGGACGCTACTACCAAGAAGGCTGATGCTAGGATTAAATTTGCTGTCTCTAACGCTGTTTCGAAGAAAATAGCTTGAAGAACAGTGATAAGTACAAAAAGCCAGTGTACAAGATCAGGTCGTGTAGAAGCCCATTGACCCATTGATGAGCGAAGGGAAAGCTGCAATAATAGAGGATAATTATACGATATGGCAGCACGGGCGTCTACTAGTTTTTTGTCGTAAAACCCAAAAATGAATAAGTACTACAACGCCGATGGCTAAAGGCACGATGGTTATCTATGAGTACTATAGATATATCGCGGTGGCTTGACTTATTGGCATGGACGTGGCCGTGGTGCCAATGGTATACAGGGAGGTGCCGATCCAGTCTACGCGGCGGACCTTGACGCTCTACGGTGCTGTAGTGGGCCGAAGGTGAAGGAACGCTAGAGCGAGGACAAATGCGACTCTCACGATAGGCACATTGGTCCAGTCGGTTCATCTCCAATTGACCTTATTGGAATTGAAAGTTGCGCATAGGATAGGCCCACCGATGCTGTCTGTGGCGATGAGTAGGGCGATGGCGGCCAGGTAATAGCGGGCGCTTCTTGAGGCTCGTGATATCCGCGAAGATGATTTCCTCTAGTACGTCGAGGCCACTAGCCCCGAAGCCCCACAAGATACAGCGGCGAAGGCGGCGCTGTCAGTTTTGAAGGACGTCATGGAGGCGTAGAGCTGCTGTTTGCGAACCAGTACGTCAAGTACGCTGAAGTAGGTAGGCCGCGTTATAGCTACGCTGATGATGAAGGCTGTGCTGGCCTAGAAGGAGTGCAGGGCTGTCTTAGTTACTTTGTTCCCTCGTCCCCGGGTCCCCTCGACATCGTGAACATCTGCCGAGGCTAATACCGTACTGCCTTTCTATTTCTTCTGTCCTTAATATCTGTCGTGGTGATAATCAGTAGATAGCTTCGACAGCACTCTCGAGCCTAATATTGAAAAATACAAGCAACAACAAAAAAGAAGTAGAGGACCAATAAAAGGCTTAACATAAGACTTAAACACCTATGTATATTAATTAGTCTAATAGCTTAGCACGACCTTATCCCTTTAGGAAAACTTCGCAGACCACTGCCACGCAGCGTCCCTGGCGCTGGAAATAAAATAACCACAACGACTGAGGTAAGGGATTGCTAGGGTACACAGGAAATCTTCTGGACTATATAATAGCTCCTCCCCTCATATGAATCCTTTATCAAGCTGGCCCTTGCGACTCATCTCTCTCTAGTGCTGATGATCCCCCTATGGGAATCACTTTTCCATTGCTGGTCGATCATTGGCTGCTCCTTATGTCTTGTAGTTTTGTATTTTTCTACTAGGCCTGCTAACAGGTCGACCTCATTGTTGGCTCGTAACACGGACCTCGTTTCGGGCTTCTTTTAGTATTTCGAGGTATAGCACGTCCTTCTTGCAGATGAAACCTTCAAGAAAGTCAGGTCGCTCGTCACTCTTCACATGCTCCACAGCCTATTAGCTCGATAAATTAGCCTATTAGTAACAGGCGAATAGGCGCTGAGATATACGAGGGTCTGCACGAATAGAAAACCATGTATGGAGGCATAGTATAGGGTGGTACTGATTAAGACCGCGCTCTCGCCAATGAGTCAAGGTCAACAGCTTTCCTATTTATCTACGATCTTCTCCTTCCTAAATCTGTCTCCGGCAGTGGTACTTGACTCAGCGATACAGAAAGACTAGCAGAATGTATGTCCTTGCTAATAACCAGCTCCCTGTCGATCACTTTTCCCAAGTATAAATAGCGTTGATGAGCTAGGGTGCCTCGAAAAATGCCCCAGTCGATGATGTTTCACTTCATGGCAGCCCTCCACCCTTCCTCCCATTTCTTTATATACTCTGTCTTCTTCTTGATTGCCTCTGCCGTTAACTCATCAACGGAGCCAATCGAAGTTCTGACTATCAAATTCTCGGTAATTGTAGCACCGCTTTCGAGATACTTTTCGAGCATCACTGACTTGTCCTCAGAGCTGCCTAACGAGTTAGTCACTCTATTCTATGGCTTTAAGAGAGCACGCCAAATAACTCACGAGTGTTTTTTGGGCTTCACATTCTTGAATTCTGACCTGTCCAACATTCTGATGAAATTGGAAAGTCGAGCGTGATCTAGAGTTGCGGGGACTTCGAGCGCTGAAACTGGGCTCGTGAAGAAGCTGGCACCACCGTATAGTAAAGGATTGGTTTATTGGTATGGTCTATGATCAAAGCTATGGCTATTGCATCCCTTAAATATATATCAGCCTTGGCCAGACAGCGCCGACATCTTGTGCACACATTTCGCCAGAAGTAAGTGAGGCAACTCAGCACATAACCATGAAAACCCAATTTGAGGCAGAGGCTTTGGATAATGCAGACCTACGGTGCCATGTCGTTGCCCACACTTGTGTTATTCACAATGATTGGTGTAGGTAGGATCAATTGGTGGTCGGTGACTTTCGAGCCAATCAGAGGCAATAACACAAATGTGCTACCTGCTCAGCTAACCACTAAGCTAGAACGCGAGTATTTTCTCCTCAAACATCGACACAGAATATGTTTGAACTGAGCTTAAACGGATTTACGATCTCAATCTGACCAAGTAGATATATCGTGGGAACTGGGTATAATTCAGCGACAAAACACCCCAACCAGCAGACCTCAACTCCCACCTATCATGGCAGACTATAGTAAGATGAAGGTGGTCAACCTGAAGACCAAATTGGAGCGCTTGGGTTTGCCCAAGAATGGGCTCAAGGCTGAACTCGTTGCTCGTCTAGAAGCTGCAACTTCTAAAGATAGCGCAACTGGAATGGCTGAGCCACCTGCTAGAGCGTCAACGAAAACGAATGGCCGCAAAAATCGGCAAAATTATCCCTCTTCGTGGGGTTTTGATGAGGGCAGTATGACAATGAAGAAGCGCGTTCTTACCGTGTTTGACGGGCCGCGATGTTTGACCACAGACGACATGATGCTTTCTACGGAGCATGAAGTGCGCGTCAAGTTATCAGACGGTAGATCCTATGTCACGGACCTTGACGTCAACTCGATGAGGCGCGCTGAGGGCTTTCTCAATGCCACGCCACAAGAAAATAGCAGCTGGCTTTTTAATGACATGGTACGTTACGATGTCCTCATCGATGGGGCCGAATGGTCATCATGTGTGCCGGTACACACAAGTCAGACTGGTAAAGCCGACACACAGAGACTTGCAGATGAACCACTACAATTACAGCAGAGTATGGGCAGTAACTCAGAACCACAAATTTGGATTACACCAGGCAGTACGGCATTGGACTCTGACGAAGACACACGGGGCCCAGGCAAGATTCCAGTACGCTTCTTGGAACGATCGGTCACCGAGATTGTTGAGGATAATATGTTAGGGGCTGCCCCGCTTCAAGAGAACGAAGCAAGAGAATCACACAACCTGTACGGAAAGCTGGACTATGAACCCACGGATTCTGGGTATGCATCACTACCTAATGTTCAGCGGCCGCCAAACAACAGAAACGACGCGATTAATTTTCGCCAAGATAGCTTGAACACACTATTTCCACTCAGCTGCGATGATAAGAGCGATGTGGGTACTGTCTTCTCAACAACGACATCTATCATTCCAGAAATTGCTCAAAGCTCCATTATTTGCATATGCGAGGATATCTACAACAACATTCGGCTGGAGACAGATTCATCCCATTATGAAATTATTGTTGATAACATACCAGAACTTATCAAAGCATTTGCCGTGAGGCTTGGGAGCTGCTCATCTCACGAAATAAATTGGAGAATCATGCATTTTGTGTATATACATCACAAGTGAGTTAGCCGCTTTTCCAGACACTGTAGTAGTAGAAGACTCATCTCTGGGAAAAGCGAAATTAGTTCTATCTTGAGGGAAAAGCTCGCGGATGATGATGATCACGGGTCTGAGATAAATCGTAGTGACAATGGGGCCATGTCACTTGTCGACAAAATTTCTCTTTGGATGAAAGACCACCGAGAGTCCCAAATTGGTGATAATGATCCTCCAGAACGCTTCGAAGGCGTTGATGACCTCGAGAACGAAGAGCTTCTGTCAGCGACAGAGCTTTCTATTTACAGCAAGGTCATCCTGGACAGCGCCGCTTATAAGTGGCTTCTAAATACGATGAGAAACAAACTTACTCTCGAATGGGGCAACATGAGTAATATTATGGACAAGATTCGGCGGACAATCTTGCGAATACTCCGTCCTGGAAAAATCTGTAGGAGCCAACCACCCAAAACTTTCACGACGACTTTCGTATTCCGAGGGCATCTACTGCATTCTTTGAAAGCGGAACTCCAGACAACAATCGGTTCCTGTAGGGTATTATCACTCGCAGACATCCGCATTCTCACTGCTTCAGGAGACGCAGATTTACAAGTGTCAACTATTGGACAATACCTACATCGAGTATGGCCTGAGTTTGGAACCAAATTGCTTGATGGGTTTCAGCGGTTATTTGATGAAGATCCAGCCAGTAAATATCCCGTCTCAAGTAAGCCAGTAACTCACTCTACTATTTCCATGCATGCAACACTAAGAAACTTGTAGTCAATTTCGTTTACGAGGCTAGCATGCAACTATTTTTTGATGGTGTTGATATCTGTGCCCACGTACACGGTCCAGCATACTTTGTAGCGCAATGCGCCGAACAATTGGCCTGGTTAGAGGCTGCAATGCGACTACGTCGCGTTTCTGCATCCAACTATAACCCCTCCTTACTCGAGATTGGCGAGTTGGAGTTTTTGGTGCAGTCATCTCCGGCAGTCTCAACTAGTTCTTCTTTAATACCCTGGTTCATGCTGCAGGAAAGGTCTTGCAGTGGCTTCTATTTTTCTACTTTGGTTAGTGGCTACCCTACATCTCATCGCCCAGAAGGCTTCTCCGGAGTTGAACTAGCCCTTGATTTCCCAGACTCAAGTGCCAGGGTCTACTTTCACCCAGACAGTGGACGCGCAACCCTTCAAGTAGGGTCTTTAATATTTTCATTTGTGAAGAGAACAGCGAACGTGTGGCTTTGGCATGTTGTCAATTCAATCCACAGCAAATGTCTCTGTCAGACTTCTTCAGGCTTAGACGCTATGGCTGGTGTATCTGGTCAGTGGATAATTGACATCGCCGCCCATCAGCGTCACATCATTGGGGATTGTGGAACAAGTGTTACGCGGAATGCCGTTTCTGGCTACGAGGGCTATTTGGATCGTCTCACAATGCCTCACATCAAAGATGTTCAGCTCGTTGACGATGGAAAATCTTTGACGGAATGTGACTCGCCTTCTAACTCCCTTGACTCCGACTTGTTGTCATTCTCTAGCTTTTCTGAAGATGGAGCAAGGGATAATATACTGAAGGAGGGAGGTCTTATTTATGTCGTCAACATCGTCGCCACCAGACTACTTACAGAATGCAATATTCGAGCAACGCCGCTACAGCCGGCTGGATTGAATGATTGGGACTCCTCAAACAGTTGTAAGAAGAGCTCTGCTGGGTGTTCATACTCCCAGCAGGCCGACAACAATCAATTTGCGCAGATATCCTTGCAAAAAAGGAAAGCGAACAAGAGGGCCGAAGACGACGAAAATGACGATGTGCCAGAAAGACAGCCATTTAAGAAGAGCAGATATGAAATTGACCCACAGCAGAAGTTATTTGCTTGTCCATACTGGAAAACTGACCCGACTAAGTATCGAGCCTGTTTTCGGTTGAAGCTCTTAACAAGCTCGCGGGTGAAGCAACACCTGAGCAGAAATCACACACCTCGCTTCTATTGTCAGATCTGTTATCTTATATTTATAGATAAGCAGGCGCAAGAGGCGCATATAATTCAGCGCTCTTGTAGTAGAGAATCGGGCGCAAGATTTGACGGCATCCTTCCAGAACAGCATGATCAACTTTCTCGCAAGCCAAAATTGGCGCTCTCAGAGAAGCAAAAGTGGTTCCTAATATGGGAGATTGTGTTTCCAGAGGAGCGGCAGCCTGTCTCCCCCTACATTGACAGTCAGCTTGCAGACTGTTGTGCAACATTCCGAGAGCACTGGCAGAACCGCGGGGCAGAGATCTTGTTTAGAGAGATCCGAGATAGCGGTGTTTCCTCAACACAAACGGTTGATGAAGACGAAAGGCAGCAGTTGCTTCAAGAGGTTCTTGCGAGAGGACTTAACATGATTTGGGAGAGCTGGAACGCGCCAACCGCTTTATCCCAAAGCAAATTGATACCATTGCCAATGATGAACGAGCCTTCTACATCCGTATTGCCCCGAGGTCTCAGTACAACAGTCTTCGCAGATGGCACAACCCCAGCAAGTTCCTTCGTTGACAGTGCCCTAGGGTACATGGAAAATTCTACGGGTAGCTCCTCAACAGCAGATGCTTATCCTGTCACCGCTCTCTTTCCCTCGTATGTTGGGACGTTCATCCCAGAGCGTCACGACGCGAACAGTGAAGCGCCGGTATCACAACAGATCACGCAGTCTTTTCTAGAGGCACCGTTGTGGACTACTCAGCTACCAGACTTTATGAGTGGTCTCAGTGATTTAGAGGCATACAATACGCCTACCACGATAGATCCAGCTCAGATTAACAGCCTCGTGCCCGAATCATAGGCGGAGTTTACTTGGAAAATGGTCTGTAATTTATTTCTGTGCAGACTTAGTATCTTACTGTCAGGTCTATATCTGCCAGCACCCTTCAGGGTGGCTTTATCTACAGTTCTGGATATATATAGGTGGCTTGGAGCCTCATATAGATCCTAGGAGGTTCAGGAATCAATTGACCTGTCTATTGAGCCCTAATATACACCCGCGCCTGGCTGTAGCGACCTACCTATTCACTCCGTGACAACCCCCCCTGACACTTACACGATGCTAAGCGACGTCTTATTCTGAACATAGATGACTGCACACATAGTAAACACGGCACTTACATACTAACCACGCCACTACGGCCGGCACCTCGCCACCTCATAAGATCGCAAAACAAAGGGAGGGGAGGGGGAGGGGGTGGGGGTGGCCTTAGGGGCGTGACAAGACCTTCTATCACACTACGGTAGATAGGTTATGAAGTTTGAATAAATCCCCCTTTAATTACCTTGCTCTGGGGCGAGAGATGTAGTTTGTCGAAGAGAGCTGTAAATAATGAAACGCTTCCCGCAACCTTATCTTGTCCATTACGAGGCCGGCCATCTCTTTTCGTCAAGACGTTCGCGTTCGGTATGGACATTACTGAGTGCGCCAGCATCTTCCATCATGATTGAATATTAAATGGATTGATTAGTCTAATAAAGAAGCTAGTCCGTAAGCTAGTTGACTCGTAGCGAAGTAAGTAAGATAATGCAGGATTTCCTGGAGCTTCGCACACACCTATACTAAATGTGCTAACTTGCAAGTAGGTGGTCTCCATATTCGTGGTTCCTTTTCCCCTGGGTGATATACTAATATCAGCAAGGACTGTATTGTATCATTGAACCATCAAGAGAGGCAGATAGACCGGGGACATGCCACATACAGAGGAGAGTTTGTTACTGTCCCTTACATGAGAATCCTCTAGACGTCTCGGACGATGAGGGGAGGTCTTCAGTCATCATAAAGCTATTCGTCCCGTCCATAACCCCTTACAATGTACCGCCATGATCATTCACTTCGTATGCGCTAGCAAACTTTGTAGGCAGTGATATGGGGATAGCGCTAACTCAGATGCAATTTAAAGCGCTTCGCAATGGCAACTAAATTGTAATTGAATACATTGCGATTGTGCATGTTAAAGTGCATTTATCAGACAGTAAAAAGTTAACCGCAGGACCCTCCACTGGTACTACGCTATATACGTCCGACGGCATTCAAATTCCACAGTGTTTGGTGCAAGCGTAGGTTTTAAGAAGTAGCTGAGGCTGTCACGGGCTAGTAGAGTTATGCTAGATCGAATCGGGCCAGACCCTGCGCATATAAGAGAAATAACCTGCGTACCTAGCAACGCTCTTACAGAATAGCATCCTACAATGAAACTCGACGTGCCTTACATTTCGATTTTCAACGAACCAAAGAGGAAGTTCGCCGGCAAAGCTTTGTTTTAGGGGTATTTACCAGCACTACTTGAAGTAGCCCAGAACATCTCACAAGCCAGGATACTGCAATAGAACTACGTTCTGGAATAGTAGCTGAATTCTTGAGACTTATCTGGATGATGATCAAGAAGAAAGCTAAAGCTAAAAGAGGGTGCGGACCAAGGACCCTGTGGGTACCCTATTTGTAGGCCATGTGCCTATTACTACAGTTCTATATCTTCCTGATAAACTGCTCGCCGTGGACTCCTATCGAAATAACTGAGCGAAGTAGGTAATTAGAAAGGAGTGTTAGCTCGACGGGTTGGTTGAACGCGTAAAAGCGAAAGACAAGAATGAAATAGTCGACCCGTATCCATCTCGTAGAGCATGATCTGCCTCGTCGCCAGTTTAGTGACAACCCTCGGGTTCCTTGACATCGTACGTAGACATCTTGGTCACTTCTTTATGCTTTGACTGCATGACCATCAGCATCGAATTTGCCCTGAGGAGTGCCTTCAAGCTGTTTCTTTCCGCCCTTAGGCCCGTCCATGAATTCTTTAAGCTTTCTCTTTCCGTCCTTAAGCTCATCCTCCAGGTGACGCTTTCGTTCTTCACTTCCCTCTCCGGTGACGTCCGTGAGGGCAAGTTCAATCTCTGCGTTGTGTATCTTCAAGTCAAGCACCTCAATCTTCTTGTTTTTCTCATCGATGAAGTCCTGGTCAGGTTCTGTATCCTTCTCCTCTCTGTCTCGTTTGCGGATGGCAGTGTTCCGTTCATTCTTCAATTTCTCTAGTAAGAGTTTGGGAGCGACAGGCCCTATATTTAGAAGAAGCGGGTTACGTGTTAGTATAGATAAGTTCTTGAAAGACTAAAATATTAGAGTGCTTGTATTGAAGAATTGTTACAGGCTTACCATGCCCATCTGCGATGGTAACTCCTCTCCCATATCCAGACATTGTAGCTGTTATAGTAAAACGGCAAGTTGATAAGTGGTGGCCTGAAAGGCAAAACCGTAAATTCACTCCGCTATTTTGACTAGCGCTCTGATGTTGTTTGAAGGCTGAATCTGAAGGCTGAATCTAGTACCCGATTTAATGTTACGGACCTTAAATAATTCAGAAGCGGGAGAGTAGTTAAGAGAGCGGTAGCTGGCGTCGTCTCCGGCCTTATAGCGTCGTTGACCGAGAAGTACCTATGGCAGTCGACTTGTCTGTTCTGGCACCTTCGGGGTCGAAAGCTGACCATCAAGAAGCGAAAACCCTCCCAAGGACCAGGATAACCATGGAAATATGAGCTGACTGTCGACGCCTCTTCCGCACGAACCGAGACGCCGACCAAGATTAAATTGATTAGTTCGTATCCTGAAGTCGCCCCGATCCTACGCTGGAATTTGCAAGCAAAGTCCGGAATCCCCACATCAAGACCAATGTTGCTGGAGTCGAGGTGATAGCAAAGTAACACCTGTACCCATGGCCAAAACTCTTACTACGCGTACAGCGTTAAGTTCTAGAGATAGCTAACTGGATACTTCGTATCTCTATCTTGAATCATCCTCCCTTTTTCCATACCGGCGCGCTGTATCCTAACACCCATCAGTTTCAAATCAGCCTAGGAACCCCAAGTTGGAGAACGGACTCAATAACTTCTTTAGGGCTCAAGCCGAAAATAGTGGCAAGCTGAATCTTTGAAGCTGTGGTACGTATAATTCATTCTCGGGCAAGGTGAATGTCGATCTGCCATACTGTCAGAGAGAATCCAGCTTACCACATATTAACAATCAGTAACAGTAGTCCCTACTGTTCACCTTGCTGTCTCTCGCCTAAAACCACCACCCCTTAGCGAGATTGACTAGCGTTTGTGGCGCTACGAGCCTCTCGGAGCCAGGTTAGCTCAACGGGCACTACGTCTCGTTGGATCCCGGGTCCACGAACAGTGTGACCGGCACAAGTATACCTCGGAGCCCATACGAGCTACCCGAGGATGAAACATTAGTGAAGGCTATGACATATTTTTCCCTCGTTCTTGAACAGTTCACGTGTTTAATCAATCACTATCGTACCTTAAGCAATGAGGCTGTTTTGGCGAGGCTGCAACATTGAGCCGACGCTTGAGCATATGAAAGCTGTCACAACTTACTATTTACCGAGAGCCTCGTTGCGATAGCGGCTAGTACAGCTAGAGCGTCCGCATTCATCTTACAAAATCTTTATCGATCGCATTTTCTAACCTTCATACTTAATGGTGTGTTGCACGGCATGGCCAAACCTTTGTTCCCCATCTGATTGCATTGCTGTCTGTGGCCCCCAATCCCTTTTCCGGCCCCCATCCCGTCTTTCACACCATGACAGGTTCCTCCAACTGACCCCCTTGCTATAAAGATGCTCCTAATCAGCAGGCAGTTTATCTGACGTGCCGCCACGCAAGCCTCATGCATTACGTGCGTCGGCCATTCCGTGCAAAACGAGAGATTCTTGTCATAGTGGCTGGAGGTCCCTGCAATAGATAGACCCCGCCTTCTTATTATTTTAATCATTCGCGAGATATCATCGATGACGAGGTCAAAATCATGAAGCTTTCGTTTTTGTTCATGCGTCTCTTATAGCTCGACATTGGAGAATGGGTACTGCCTAGCATAGTATGAAAGAGATCCCCCACATCACCATCAGCGTTTTCTAGTTAAGGATAAACTGGTACTGGATGGGTGGTGCAAAACTTCTCCAAGTCTTGGCCTGTAGGACTTGTCGAGATGGAGGGTATATAAGCGTCGCTTAAATTCAGCTGCTTGACTGTACAAGTAAGCTGAGATAGCCGGCTGGTATACTCGGCCGAATATCTTTTATAGTATATGCTATGTCTTCGTGGATAATGTCTCTGGTAGATCTCTTACGTGATATCACGAAGTTCTGAATACGCCGGTACTATGATCAACATGCAGTATGCGGAGTCACACCAGTCGTTATTTGGATGCCATCGTCAACTAGGTAGAGAGAAACGTCCATAGAGCCACTAGCGGGGGCATGTTGCAGAAATCGTTTTAACAGATGTGGTTCACAACAACGCTTAGATGAGGAATCGCTAAATACTCACCTCTGCATTCTTAGCCATCATCCTTCATAAAGCCCTGAACCGAGGAGAAGCACAGCTGGTGATATCACCAGATCTTTAGGCAAGGGTAGCAGGATGGCCTTTAAGAGCTAAGGTGTAGTGGGCTAGCAGTTGCAAAGAGACCATTTCATACACAGCACGAATTGAGGGGATTTCAACCTATGAATTCCTGGTTCATCTGCAATGCAGTCATGCATAGGGACGTTGTTTCTTGACTATCTGCAGCTCAAATTGACCGCTTCTGCATCTCTATCCGACAAATAACACGCAAGAAATATTGTGGACTGGTGATTGAGTGGTTAAGCCGCATAGCTGTTCGTTAAAATACTGGCCTACAGAACCAGAGATCCGTTCATTTTCAGAGCCGGTTGGTTTCTTTAATACTATAACACCTCATTTCATCAAATAAACTTCCCAAACTCTTAGTTAATGAATGGACTAATAGTGATATACCATGGCTTTTCGAACGTCATCAACTATTCTCGTTCCTTCCAATGGCTTCCACTTGCCATCAGATACCAGCCCTACGAGCGCGCGTTCTGAAACCAGCGGTACAAGCGATATCACGTCCAGGTCGAGTGCGCCGTTGATTACCCATGCTGCACCAAATCCCGGTTTACCGTCGGTAGATGAACCGGAGGATGAACAGGAGAATGAACAAGAGGACCGCCACGAGGGTTGGGACTTGCTTGCGCAGGTAATGGTGCAAAGACCCGACTTCCAGGCTTTCTCACGTTTTCAAGATCTCAACGTGAAGAATTTGCTATACTACCAGATTGAGTTGGAGACACTGCGCGAAGACCTCAAAGAAGGAGTGCAGAGAGACTGGCGCAAGCTTGGCCCAGACTCTGTCAAATATGCAGACAGGTTGGTGATTAACAAGTCGTCCTCGGCACAGTGGAAACAAATAGAAAAGCTACGAAGGCTGCTGCGTGAATATAGTAAGTTATTTCAGGTCACTCGGGTTATTCCTCTTATAACATCGCCATAACCATACTGATTGATAATTTCCCACTTACAGACGAGGCCTTGGTCCTCTACTCGCAGATATCAGCCTTACCGGTGCCCAACCCTGCAAATATGGAACAACTGACGAAATGGATTGAAGCCCCAGCTTTGGGTAACTTCTGCATCGGGGGAGATGGCTCCAGTGCTTGGGGTAAACCCTCCGAGAACCCTACTCTGCGGCCATCACTCCGTTACCTTTGTTACAAGGCCATGACAAGTTTGATCCCATTCGGAAAAACAAGACAATCAGATATCAGAGCAGACCTTGTTGTTCCAACCCCTCTTAGAGATATAGACAGAGTCACTCGCTGGGTCAAAGACGAGGTGATACCTATTGTGCATCGGTTGAAGGGTAATGACTCCGTCCAGGAGGAAACAGAACTCGGGACTAGAGGAATTGAAGACGGCCCTTCTTCTACAGAGAAAAGCTCGGAAAGGAAATTGCAAGAAGACGAAAGAATTGTGAGTCACCAACTTTTTTCTTGACATCCTGATACCTTACTCGGGAGAACCTAGAACTAGCCAAATACCTGCCATTCACCTAACTCTCTGACCACGACCCCTTCGAGTTGCCCTGGTAGTTCATCTAATCCGAACCACTAGAGAAATGTCAAACCGTACCCTGACAGCATCACACTCAAAATCACCTCCGGGCTCTCGACTGTCGTGGCTTGTCTACTCCCTACTATAGCCATTGGCGTGCTCACAACGGCGAATACGACACTCCAGAAAATCCTCTACATTGGCGGCTTTTCGGCAATCTTCGCAATCGCAATCATGTTGTTTACTCCCAACACTCCTAGATTGCAAATCTTTACTGCCACTGCTGCGTAAGTTGAGTCTGAACCGTTTGGTGACATGACTTGGGCTGATCACTCTCTTCTATAATAGTTTTTCCGCTGTCCTCGTCGTGTTTATTCAGAGGCAGCAGTAGATTCAAGAGGACGTTGGTTTATCATAGGGAGCAAGAAGCCTTTGTGAAGATCCAAAATTGCCATTCAGATCTTTCTATTGCAGTCGGGGCTAGATTTTCTCTTTTGTTTCTGTGGTAACGACTCCATCTATCTCAACTGTGTAACGTTTTTTCAATTCGTTCATCATTTTTATAGCTTATGTTTATTTAATTTTTGCAAAATGAAAATACCGAATATTAAAAAGATTTAAGAGTATTTAAGAGTAAAGAGACTCATCCTCACTACTTAAATTCTATTTCCTTCGATCGTCCTCCTCTATCCTTCTATAAATAGCATCTCCACTCTCCTCCCAGGGTCTAAAGGGTTTCTGGCGTACGGACCTTCACTACAGGATGAGGGTATAATGACGGCACCAATGTGGGCTGCTGAATTTAGCCGTTAGGGTGTCGTCGCACAGATCCTCAAGGCTGGGGCTTATATCAGCATACATGGCCAAATTCGCTTGATGGTGCTGTCATTAGCTTCTAGGGAAGGAAAAAGGGCGTTTTTCCACAACTTCTCAAGGCCAGGGCGGCCATAAACCTACAGGCTGAGTCCAGAGTGAGCGCGTTATTCCGGGCTGCTCCTAGAGGGCACGCCGGTGTTATTAGTTCTTCAGTGTATTGATCCAAGACCTGATTCTTTTGGAGCTTAGGTAAGCGTTTTATGTAGTGAATTCTTAAGTATGACGTTTGTTGTGGGTCATCTGAGCTACGTAAACATGTCCTCCTGTTGCCCCTATTGGTGGGCTGCGCAACAGCAATATATCGGTATTGGGGTTTTGTACGGCTCTCCGGGTTGTAAATCGACGGAGACGGCATCGATCCATATATGGGAACTAATTCAAGCATTCTATGATACTTTCCACGGGTATAAATCTTACGATTTCGGAATCTTCGCTCAGGTGAGTATCACCTATCTATGCGAAGTTGACTATGGCTGGTAGCTAACAAAACATAACTACGGATCTGACATGCTCTATCAGTTGTATGGTGGTCGCTACGCACTCTTTGCAAACCACAACCTATATGAGAATAAAGGCATTGCTGATAAAACTATGACAAGGAAGCATATCAACCTCACGACGCTAGCTATCAATAACGGTATCTATGATGCCAAGTTCTGGTACAAAGGTCTCATGGACTACACCAATGACGAGCCGTACCGACAACTTGCTAACGACAACCTCTTAACTTGTATTTAGCTGATTACGACGAGCATTGTCTCCCATGTCTCAACACATGCTACGATATAGACCTTAACGAGGCGTGCTACAACACATTTAGGAACTGCTTGCAGTAGGATATCGCATAGTTATTAGGTATTAGCAGCTTCAGCTTCGATAAGAATGATATTTGTTAGATATACAATACCCCATTCCCTAAAGATATATACGCGAGCTATCTGTTACGGACCGATGTCTAGGAAGCTTTTTTAGCTAATGTGAAGTTCACTGAACGTAATCTCGACGTATATATGAATATCAAGTTGACTAGAGATTGTGAGCGTTTGCTCTTTAACCAATTTACACTGAAGTATCCGTTCCCCACTTCGATGAGTTTATATTGCTAATATATATCTACTCCCGATATAATATGTTTGCTTACTAGACACAATCGATAATTATCCCACCATCCGTCCAGATAATCCTAAAATACCTTCTTTTATATTTAATATCCGTGCGTTTGTAACTGTTAGTACAATAGCACGATTTACACTTATTTTACTAATACTTAGCATTTTATCACGTTTTTATATAAAACATTAAAAGCTAATTTTAGAAAATTTTAAAAAAAGTTGTTTATTACAACAAAAACGCTTTATTAGAAATAAATACTTAATATATACTAAAAAAACCGCTGCTAGCTAATATAAATATAGCTTAATATATAAAGCTTTTAAAAGTTTTAACTCTTTTAAACTTACAGCGAAATAAAAGGACAAAAATTATTAATATATAACTTTTTCTTACGATTAATTTTATAAAGAAAACTACTGCTTAGTTTATATATAACGTTATTATAACTATAATTAAAAACTAGCTTAATAAACTAAATAAAAAAAATTAATATAAAAGTGTTATAAAATCTAATAAAAGCTTTAATAATTTTATTAAAAAGTATAAAAAGTTTTAAAAACTTAAATATAAAACTTAAGCTAAAAATATTATATAAATGTTTTTAAAGTATTTAAGCGTTAAAATCTTCGTTATGTTTAATAGTACTTTATATATTTTAATATAATTATAAAGTTTTAAATTTATAAAATTGTTTGTTTTAATAAAAAACAATATAGTTTTAAAACAAGTTTTTTAAATAAAAATAATTAATATAAACTATTAATTTAACTAAATAATAAATATTTTAGTAGTTTTATTTAAAATTACTATTTTAATAAAAGTTTTATTAAAAAGCTTATTTTACTTTAAAATAATTAAATTAATACTAAATTAAAATAAAAATAACTAAATCTTTATCCGGCTTAGTTTAAAATAAAAATTTAAGCAGGATTAAAAATACTTGTACGCGATTTAAAAACTAATCGTTTAAGCTTTTTTAAAACAAGTTAAAATAACTAATATATTTAATTATACTTATATTAAAACTAACTAAGCAGTAAAAGTAATATTAAAAAAAACAATTTATTTAAGCTTTAAAAGAAAAAAATAAAAAATACGTTTAAAAAATAATATATATACATTTTAATAAATATGTTATATAGTTTTTTAAATTATATAAGCTTTAATTTAATAAATAAAATATATATTAATAATATTATTATAAACAAAGTTTATATATAAGTAAATAAAAAACTTATTAGTTATAAACTTTTATAACAAGGTTTTTAATATTTAAATAGGGTAGATTTATAAATCGTTTTATTTTATAAACTAGTTAAACTATTTAAAGTTTTTAATATTAATAAATAAACACGCTATATTAAAAAAAATGAAATTAAAAAATATAACTTTAAATACTAAAGATTCTATAATAAAAACTGCTATAATAAAATATTATAATACTTTAAATATAGTAATTGTTTTAATAAACACTTTATAAAAAAATATACTTACTTTAATAAATATACGAACTATTATTAATTTAGGGTAGGTATTAACAATAAGCGAGCTAGTATTGAACGTTTATTTAAGTGGGTATTATTGTTATATTATGTAAGTGTAGCTCTATTTTTAAAGTGTATACTATAAATTTTATATAGTAGGCTTTTAAGTATAAAGCTATTACTGCACGTATTTTTAATGTTTTATTTTATATAACCCTTTTATTTTAACATACTTTTTTAAAACTAACTATTAATAGTTCGTTTTAAAAACCTGTTCTTTAAAGCTATTTACAGAAAATCTATTAATTAACCTTTTTTTAAGTAAAAAGTCCTTTATAGCAATTAAATTGTTAATTTTTAATTTTTTTAACTTTTTTTGTTATAGTTATACTTTTATATTTATAAAGCTTAATTATTTTATTAAAATAAGTTATTTATTTATAAACAATATTTTTATAAATCTATTAGCGATTATATTGTTTAAAAATATATATTTAATATTTAAAGTTTTTTTTTAAACTTTTTATTGCAGCTAATAATTATATATATTAATATAACGTAGTTTAATTTTTAAGCTAGTAATATTTTTTTTTAAAAGCTTTATTATTTATTAGTTATTATATTAAAAAATAATCTATTAATCGTTAAAAACAACTTTTAATTTATATATTAGCTTATTAATAAATATAGCTTTTTTTACTGCTTATATAAGTATTAGTAATTTAGTTTTAATAATAAAAATAATAACTATATTTTATTTATTAGCTTTTTAGCTAATAATTTTTTAAACAGTTTTATAATATATACTTAAAAACTTTTGTAATCGATTATATTATTTATAAAAATTAAATTGTTTATTATAATTAAATTTTTTTTTATATTTAAAAGCGTAATATTAAATATAAAATAAGTAAAATATTAATTAATTAGCTTTTTTATAATATTTAAAGCTTAAATTTAAGTTAAATCGTAAAAGTGTTAAAGCTATAAAAACTATATTAAGTTATATAATTATAATAACGCATAAAATAAAGCTTAGTTTATATTAATATATATAAATATTTTTAGTTAATACTAGTTTTTTAAAAAAAAAAGTTTTTATAACTTTATTAAGATTAAATAAGCTTTTTCGCTTAAATTATTTAGTTTATTAATTTCTTTAATATATAAAAATTATAATAATTAGATTAGCTTTTATTAATAATTTTAAATTACTTTTATATTAAAAAACTATTAAAAATTCCTACTATTAATTATTTAATATTTTATTTTTAACTTTTAAATTAGCTATATAATTAAAGCTTTTTATTTTATTAATATATAAACATTATATTGTTTATATAAATAAATATAAATATTCTGTTTTTAAAATAATAATAAAGCTTATAAAGTACTAGTATAAATCTTAAGCTTAAAAAAGTTAAAGTAAGCTTTTTCTGCTACAGAAAAAATAACTTTTAAATTTTATATAACGTTTTTTAAAGCTTTAAAATAGTTTCTAGCTTATAATGCTTTAAAAATATTTTTATATAGATTTTTTTATTTAACTAAACGTTTATAAACGTGTTAATTATATTATATTATTTTAGTTTTAAGTTAAATTTAGCCGTAATAATAATTAAAGTTTTAAATAATTTTTTAATAAATATAAAATATATATATTTTTTATATTATTATATAATTATTAATCTTTTTATATTATAAGTTTAGTTTTATATTTAATAAAATAACTATATTTATTAAACTTATATATATATATTTATATATAAATTAAAATAAGTTTTTTAAAAACAATATATTAATTAATTTTATTTTAAAAGTTTATTTTTTAATAGTTTTTTAAATAAGCGATTTTAGCTTTATAAAATCTTTTTCTAATTAAATATATATTTAAAATTTTATAAAACTTAAATAGTAAAAAAAAATCTTTATAATGCATATTTTCTTTTATTAGCAGCTTTTTTTTTAGAGTTTTAAAGTTTTTAAGCTTATTATTTTTATATTATTTCGATATAATATTATTTATAAAACTAGTGTTTAAAGTATTAAAATAGCTTTAAAAATAGTTTATTATTTTAGCTTTTTTTATTTTATTTATTAGTTTATTATATAATAATTTTATAATATTTAAACGTTTTAAATTAAACGTAATTTTTTAATAGTTATATTTTATAAACATTATTTTAATTTAAAAAATAAAAAAGTTTTTTTTACTTTTAAATTTTAAAAAAGTAGTAATTAAAGTAGTTTTTATTAAGTGTTAACTTAAATTAGCGTTTTTAATAATAACTATAAAAAAGTTTAATAAAATAAAAAACTTTAAAAAAGAACATAATATAAAAATAGCTTATATATAAAGTTAATTAAGCTTATAAACTACTTTAAAATTTATAGTTTAAATTTTAAATACATTTTTTTCTTTTATAAAAGTTTTTATATTTTTAAAAATATTTTTATTATATATTATATAGTTTTAAAATTTAATTTAAAGTATAAGTTAATTATATTTTAAATAAATTTTTATTTATAATTATAATATTAATAATCTTTTAAAAAAGTTCTTATATAATATTATATAAGTTATTAATATTACTATTATAAAAGTTTTTTTTATTAAACCGCACGTTTTATATAAATTTAATATAATTATTTAAAAAGTTCTATATTTTATATATATTTATTAAATTATAACTAACTAAATAACCGATTTATATTTTTAAATTAAGTTAATTAAAACGGTTTTTTTTAAACTAAATATTTAAAACTAAAATAAATACTTTTATTTTATATGCTTTAAAATATGCTTGTTTTAACTTTTTACTTTTAATTAGCTTATTTTTAATATAATATATATATAAACTTTTTATATAAGAATCTTTAATTATAAATATATTTTAAGAACTTATTATATAAATAAATTATTATTTTTATAATTTTTAACTATAAGCTTTTAAGTAAATTAAAGCTAATAATTATTATATAAGCTTTATTTTTAAATATACTTTTTAAACGTTTAGTTATATTATTTTAGCTTTATATATTAATTATTAAAAGCTTATAAAATATCTTATAATTAAAAAAAGTTTTTTATGTAATAATTAAGCTATTTTTATACTTTAAAACTTTATTATTATAATTAATTATTTTAATTTTAATATTATATTAGTTTTAAAAGTGCTTAATTAATCGTTTTAAAGTAAAAATTATACTTTTCGATTATTTTTCTTAAAAAAATAATTTTAAATATAGCTTAAATATTAATTTATAACGATTATTATTAAATTATTTATATATATAGTTTTTTTAAAATTATAAAAATTAAATATAATTTTTATATTAAGCTTATTAAGCTTTTTTTACAAAGTTTTTTATATTTAATAATATAGTTTTATTTAAATATAAATATTATAGTTTATTATAACGATTTTTACTTTAAAAGATTTTTTAATTTTTATTTTTTAAAACTTTTATATTAAATACTTTAATAATTTAAAACTTATATAACTAAACTATAAATATTATTTAAAAATGTTTTTTTAATATATATATTAAACTTATTTTTTTACGTATAAAACGTTTATTTAATTAATAAAATAAAAAAAATATTTAAAAATAAACT